>NW_006499776.1:3174803-3219362 GCF_000471905.2 Amborella trichopoda
TAAGTAACGTAAACGTAACGTAAACGTAAACGTAACGTAAACGTAACGTAACGTAGTACGTAACGTAGTAGTACGTACGTACGTACGTAGTAGTAGAGAGAGAGAGAGAGAGAGAGAGAGAGAGAGAGAGTAGCCAGGAGGACTCACAGTGATCTGCCAATAAACTCGGTGCAGAGACTAAAGGCGACTGCCTGGAATGAACCAATACTACAAGATGTACTAGAATATCATAAAGGATAATGGCATTTAGAACCTCTTAAGGATAAAAACTAAGCTTTCCGAAGACCATAGAGAAAGGAACAAGGTTAGCAATTTCCCTTTTGAATACAACTAAAGAAAACTAAATCAGAGCGCTTTCGAAGTTAATGTAATTTACATTCATAATCAATATTTCTTATGAAATAAACATGTTCAAGAAATTAAGGGATTAAAACACAGGAGAATAAAGAGACAAGAAAAGTGAGGGGCATGAGAACTTGTTGCCAAATAAAGCATATACCCATGAAATTGTGTCATGAGGAGAAAAGGTGAGGAATGTTGTGTCCAACTGACCTATTCCTACCAAAGATCTCAACACCTTTGGCAAACAAAGACTTCTCAATGGTCTTCCAAGCATTGTCCTTACTCACTTCACATTTAAGGACATTTGCATTAGCACAGCTGTCATCTCGGGATATCTCTTGTCCGCTATGCATCTTTGATTCCTTATCCATTGAGTCCTTTACTTCATCATCAACATTCTCGTCCACCAAATTGGCATCATAAGGGATGGGGGAAGATTGCTTTCGAGATTTTCTGGATTTTGGAGACTTCGAAAATAATCTTTGAGTGGATGATGTTGCATCCGAAATTTCCTTCCGAGAGTTAGATCGAAGTTTCATATCCCTTGGCCAAAGAGAGCCACTTACACCAGTGTTTGAGTCCGAAACCGCCATTTTCTTTTGTTTCTTACGAATGCAAACAAGAACTCGCTCAGCAGCCCTTTTATTGTTTCTCTTACAAGTCCCTCCATATATTCCAACCTGCTTAGCTTTTAGAGGAGATCCAGAATGGTTTAACAAAGTGTTGGTTTTCCTAGACCAGGCTTCCAAGCTACTGCTTGCTAATAAATGCTTTGCAGTGGAAGAAGCAGTATCAGTCTGCCGTGACTTTAACCTCCTAGTAGCACACGAACCACCAGATATTTTTTGGAAGGACATCTGACCATCAGCACTAAAGAATGAAGGGACCGGTTTTTCGTCTAATACAACCACAGATGCACTAGCAGTACCATTAGTTCCAAATTGCAATGCCTGTAATACAAGTGAAAATTAGACTCCACAAGTAAGATGAACTATTCAAGTAGAAAATTAGATTATAATCTAGCAATATATGTATCAGATAATACATCACATTAAAGACTCACTACTTGTGCAGGTTGACAGTTTCAAACAGTATAGTATGTCATTCTTTGCCAAAAGAAAATGAAAGAATAGTATATACCAGGCGATAGCAATGTGTGCCACAAGGTTCATCATCATTCGTGTTGCTCCAAGGTGGATGCTTCTCAGCCTATAATGAAGAACAACAGATATAGAATATACTTTAAATCATGATACCACCAAAAAT
This sequence comes from Amborella trichopoda, assembly GCF_000471905.2. Next base: position 3,176,412 of record NW_006499776.1, read on the forward strand.
TGTGGACAGAATAACAGTCATCATCGTACCGGAAGAACTAGGTCCTGAGAACATCCATGCAATCGGCAATCAAAAACCTGCGACAGAAAAAACATAGAAAAAGAAAAAGAAAAAAGAATTAACTCAGTTCAGGCAATGAAGCAAATAAAGTTGAATATAAAATTAGTTGCATGGAAGAACCTACCAGAGAAAGCCATCAAATTTGGAATACAATAAGTGGTTGCCAACAAATTTGGAATACAATAAGTGGTTGCATAAAAGAAACGTCATACCAGACAACGACGACAAAACAGGTTATCAAAAGAGTCAAGAGCAGCATCCAGATCTTTTCCAGCAAGGGCATCCTCACGTTGCGCATTGAGTTCCTCACTGGTGTATTGTTTACTTTTGTCTTGATTTAATAATAATTCATATCTTGCCTGTATAAGATGTTTGACGTTGTTTCATAGTCTGTAAAGCCAGCACGGAAAGAATGGGAAACAGCTAAACTCCAATTTTACAATCCTGGAGAATCACCTGATATAAGATATATAGCAAAAACCACCAACAGATTTGATAGGAATACTAAGATGAGTTTTTCATACACCTGAAGGAATTGGATTTTGAAGTTGATCATGACCCTGCAGTTTGACAATACCTTTATTTCACGAGCATTTGTCTGAAACTGCTGAGCAAGAATATCCAGCACTGTATCGGATAATCCAACTTCTTCAATGGTTTTTCTGCAGCCAGACATATAACCTCGTCAACACAGTTTGGGATGAAAAATCAGGTTGAAATTGGAACAAAAGCACAACAAAAATATTCACTCAACAATTACTAAATTCAAAATTTACTAATAACCAAGTTCTTTTAATTTCTGGTTCCAATTTGGATATGTACATCAACGAATGGAATCATATAATCTTCTGATGTCAATATCAATGAATTAAATCACACAACCATGTCACTAAGCATTTTGATATTTCAAATGTCACTACGAAGTATCATGATCATAAGGAAACCATGGAGAGGAATACACAATGCAAACCCTTACCCACCCAGACTAAATCGGAATTTACAAGTAGGGCTAGCATAGCCAACTAGGTAGGTATCAACAGAGCTACTCTCGACATAAAGAAGGACCTAAGGGAGTTGAGCATTGACGAAGATAGAAGCGGTCAGACACTGCCGCTTAAAAAAATAGGTATTACACCCAAACCTCTATAAAACACAAAAAAAAAGAAATTGTCATTTTTGCATGTCGATATGACACTTTGGTCAACATGCGTGTCCGAAAATTAGCTAACATGTCTTATATAGACAATTTTGATTTAAAATTTTTCGATACTTAAAAATATATAAATGGAATGAAAATAATTTATTATCACATCTAATACCAATAAATTACCATTAAAAGTAATAACTAATAACCACACAAAAAGAAGCAAAATATGGTATATAAACTATTACTAACTTTAAAAAAAATTATATTTAAAACGTAAAACATGTCTTACAAGTAAGACATGCGTGCCTAGAATTTTAGATGCATGTCTTGCGACCTAGACGTGTGCGTTTTGCAACTAAGACATGTATGTCTTGCAGCTTAGATGTGTCTTACAAAAATACTAGTGTGGGAAGGGACAGAATTTTTGAAATAGCCCCCAAACCTGTGACCAGGTGTCGCATACCATTTTGGAGTGTCAGACATACATGTTGCTATGTCAATGCCCAACACTACATGTGAGACACATTTAATTTCGACATAGTGTTAAGCTGTTTCTTAGTCAGAAGAAACATCAGGCCTGATGATATAAATACATGTCAACCAGTTATTGTGTGCTACCTCCATTTTAATTTAAGAAGAAACAAAATCAGGGGACTACTGGCATTATGTGCATGTCAAACAGTTATGGGTGCTATATCCACCACTCAGATCTCCATTCCTTTTCTGGAAATGATGTATAAGCATAAAATCACAACCCACACACATAACATACAAAGGAATTGAGGTTTGTATAGCCTAGGACTATATAAATGCGATGTGGCCACCATTTATAGCTCGCTCCTCTATCGTTCAAAGAATGCTTGAAAAACCTTTGGCACAAATTATGCTTATACCCTTACTCCCAAAATCAAAACATAAAAAAACATCATATTACTGATATTGGAAGAGGAAACAAATTGTTACAGTGTAATGGTAAATATATAGAACATTACCAACCAAGATCCATCCCATTGTTCTAAAACTCGACAGGTCATAGCCCGAATTCGGACTTCATTTTTAAGACAAGCACACAATGAACACACAAAGTACATAACGACCCCTAGCCAGTAATTGTCTCACTCCATACACCCGCTCATCTACAGCCACAGATGCCTCCAAAAGGAGCTTATTTAGCCCTAAACATGCACTCACACACTCACCCATCGATATCATGGTTATGAAGGTATGCACCACCATTGCTGCCCACCAACTAGCATAACAATTACTAGCCCATGTCCCATTATGAATGGTCTGCCCTGATAGCGTATAAAGCCAAGTCCAAGTGACGACACTTGAAATTTTTCTCATTACAATAGCTCCAAATTACAAGAATCTTGCGTCAAAATAAGCAACCTTTAAAGGAAAATCACAACTCTATTAGGTCCCGTGACAAAGTCCAAACACAAGAGTCAAAGGAGATTGAGAACAAACAAGACAATAATACTCAACTGCCACAAGATACGGCGTTGTACAAATTAGAATGCCAAATTATACATCACTTTTGAATTCCATCAAACAACTCATATACAATTCCATCAAACAACTCATATACAAACTACTTCTTCACCAAAACAAACACTTAAAAGTGCACATTAAATTTGATCATGGGAAGCCATAGGTCAAGTTCTCTATGCCTGGTTTATGGCCAAAGACTTAGTTGCATACCATGGAAAGATGACTCGAATGGCACCAAGATGATGGCCAATTTCACTGCATCTTACGGCAAGCAATTAAGAATCATATAAAGTGGCACGTTTTAAAAAATGAGAGGCTCAAGAAATTTGCTGAAAATTGTGAGAAAAGGAAAGTGAGAAAAATGGTCCCCAATTACTCACAATTTGATGATGAATTATGTAGTATAGATGTGGGGAAATCTTGGTATAGTTTCCCCAAATATTTCACCAAATTTAAGAACTGATTTGCATCCATTAGTCAATAAATTCTCAAGAATACTCAAAAAAATTCTCTTTAAAATATGATCAAAGAACTAGGAATTAAAGACCCATACTATAGGATCAATTTGAAATAAAATACCCATGAAATATCCAGGCATGGGACAATGATACACTGCTGTAAATGAAGAGTTACAGGTACCAAAACCTCTACAGATACATCGCTTGATGATGAATTCTCCAAAATTGAATCACCACGGAGCTAGGGTTTCATCACCAAGCATGAGATGAAAATTTAATGGACCCTCAATCTCACTTTCTCTAACTTAGAACTCACACTTTAATCCTCATTTTCTCACACTGAGATCTTACTCATGTGAAGAGGAGTGAACTAAGGGGTGCGTGCCACACTATCAATCAATTTCTCTCTCTAGAAAGAATTCAAATGGTGAGGAGAGAGAAAAAGAAGCCTAGGGGCAGACCACACTGTAGATCAATTAGACTCACCAAACAGGGTGATCAAGGCCCTAATTATAGGTAGTGTAATACATGCTTCTAGATGAGTTAATCTTGGTCAATGACACAAGTCATCCATGGCATGAAAGAGGGCTTGATCCTAGTCACTCATCAGTCATCATGCCATCTTGATGAGTGGATGACATTAAACACCATTATCCTCCTGATAAACCCTAAATTCACTCCAAATTCTCCATCATTAAACTGAAACACAAATTGGCATGAAATTCAACTTGTTTCCAGAATTACCCATGCTAACTCAACAAATAAAAAGACAAAGCCTAGGCATTGGGCGTGACCCACATGCAAATGTTCTAAACTTCTAGAAACAATTTGAATTTCAAATTTGCCACTAATTCCATGTCATCTAGGTGTGCATGTGCAGTAATTCATATGATGCCACTTGGGATGGTTATAAGCTTAATTCAAAAAGGACTTAGGGTTTCAATGATGACATCAAACTCTATAACCCTTCTAGAAGATCACCCCATGTGGACATAAACAACCAAGTCCCCACATTAAACATGTGCTCAAATTCAATTTCTATTTTCTCAAAGAACTCCATAATTCAAAATCCCAATTCAAACAATTATAAAAATTACAAGTACATCCCGATAGGGGGGTGACATTATCATCACATCAGGCCCATGTGGCAGTGACCACGTCAGCAACATGTCACACCCATTGGGTGTCACATGTGGGCCATAGGGGCACAATCCTTTCTCATTTCTCAAAAACAATTTCTCAAAACTCAAATTTTGCTACAAAAAAATTCTCAAAAATTCCTAAATATTCATCAAAAGCATGATCCATCATCAATGTTTAAAAAAACAGTACGCCCGGTGCCTAGGCCCCTAGGCGCCCAGAAAAAAATTTCCGCATGCCTCGACCTAGGCGTCCCAACACGGGCGGGTGTACCTGAGCGAGCGCCCAGCACAGTTTAGGTTTTTTTTTTTTTAAACTTCACCCAAAAGGGCAAAGGGGGTCATTTTGACCCCCAAGTTTGTATAGAAGAAGTTTAGTGGTTTATTTTTCAACCCCAAACTGAAAAAAAAAAAAAAACCATCAATCTTAACTTATTTCTGAGAATCTAAAGCAATTGCTGAAAATCAAAAGTGCTTCTTGTGGACTGAAAAAGTTTGTTTTTCTTGAAATTATTTTTAAGGTGGTATTAGAAGACTTTTGAGTTGATTCGTAGCTAGATTGAGGTAACTAACATCGAAGATCAAAGATTGGGTAGAAGAGGTCAGTCTGTAATCTTTATTTAAGTTTTATTTTTTCAATTTGAGATGTCTTCTGCGGGCTCTAAGACCAAGAGGGCTTTTGGGTCTAAGAAGGCTCGTACGAGAGGGCTTATAAATAGTTTCTTTACACCTAGCCCTGAGACAGTAACTGAGAAAGGCAAAGGAAAGGGGAAAGGGGAAAAAATAGGTGACAATTGAAAATAGGTTTAAAAGGAAGATAGAGCCAGGGTGATTCAGTATATTGCTCGGTGGTTTTACCATGCGAGCATTTCTTTTAACACTACTCGCTTGAATAGCTTCCATATAATGTTGGAAGCAATTGGGCAATTTGGGCTAGGTTTGAAAGCTCCAACTCCTTATGAGATTGGAGAGCCACTTTTGAAGAAAGAAGTCGAGTACACTAACGAATATCTCAAGACTCATAAGGAGGGATGAGCTAAATTTGGGGTTTCTTTGATGACAAATATGTGGAGTGATAGGAGGAGTAACATGAATTTATTAGTAAATTGTCCCACGGGTACAGTTTTTTGTGCTCAATCGATGCTTCCAATGATGTTCATGATGCACATTATATAATTTCTTTCATTGATAAGGGCATTGAAGAGGTTGGGGAGGAACTTGTAATTCAAGTGGTCACAGAAAATGCTGCTCCAAATCTAGCTGCAGATCATTTGCTTCGACAAAAGAGGCCTCGCATATTTTGGACTCCTTGTGTTGCACATTGCGTAGATCTTATGCTTGAGGCAATTGGTGAATTGCCTCCTATTAAAGGAATTATTTTTAAGGCTAGGGAGGTTACAATCTTCATATACAGTCACATACTTACCCTTAGCATGATGCGTAAGTTTACAAAAAAGAGAAAGCTAGTGAGGCCTGGGTCACTAGATTTGCCACTGCCTACCTTAGTCTACAGAGCATGTATAAGAAGAGGATCACATTAAGGTCTATGTTTGCTTCAGAGGAGTGGAGTAGGTGTAAGTGATCTAAAGATGCCAAGGGAAAGAAGAAATGAGATATTATTTTCAAAATATTTTTGGCGTGGGGTGAAGCATGCGATATTAGTATTTCTTCCCTTGGTGAAGGTCTTGCGCTTGGTTGATGCTGATAAACCCTCCATGGGCTTTATATATGATGCAATGAAAAGGGCTAAGAATGAGATTACAGAGAATTTGGGCAATGATGCAGCGAAGTATACCCCAATTTGGGAGATTAGAGATGACAAATGGGGTAGGCAGTTCCATAGACCATTGCATGCAACGATGTACTACTTGAACCCCAAATTCTTTTATGCTGATACAAATATTGAGTCAAAAGGGGTAATTATGGATGGTTTTAATGAGTGCCTTGAGAAATTAATTCCTGATCCAAATATCCAAGATAAGATATCAACTGAAGAGCTAATTTTGTACAAGTGTTCTTTGATGTCATTTGGGAAAGATATGGCATTAAGGCAGAGAAACAAAGACGAACTAGGTAATATTCTTTTGACTTTTGTAATTTTGTTTTATAAAATATAAATTTATAATTTTCTTTCAAGTTCTGATAATGTTAAATACCTAAATTAATTATAAAGGTTGCCCACATATTACAGCCCAATGGTGGAGACAACATGCGAGTAGCACTCCAAACCTCCAGAAAATGGCTATACGGATCTTGAGTTTGACAACTACCTCTTCTGGTTGTGAGCACAATTGGAGTTCGTTTGAGACGGTATTTCACTATTTTTTACTATTTTACAATTTTATAAGTTTTTTTTGTTTATAGGTTCATTTTGTAATATAGATTCATAAAAGGTAAGAAGATGATAGACCCATAGTAATTACTTATGCATTATTTTTCTTTATAAGTGCATACAAAGAGAAGAAATAGGCTTGAGCAAAAGAAGCTCAATGACTTGGTTTTTATTAGAGAGATTAAGAAAAATCAGCTAAAGAAGGGCCTTATCTCTTCGCAGGACATGGAGAATGCTTCAGATTGGCTAGTTAGTGACCCTGGTACTAAGGAGGTCTTCCCTGGGGAGGGTTTAACATGGGAAATGGTCAAGGACGCTTCGGGGCAAGCTTCTGATCCTAGGAGGGCCACTCGAGCAACTTCTTCTATTGGTCCTTCACGGAGGGAGATAGAGGAAGAGGAGGCAGATTTAGAAGAACATCTGGAAGAAGAGGAATATGTAAAGAGGGTGATGATTCTAATGATGACAGCCTCGATTCTGATGCAGATCAAAGCAACGAAGATGATGATTCTGATTCTTATTGATGTCTTGATTGCCTTTTCTCTTCTTTTGTAGTAACTTTATTGCACCATCTTGGTTTGGCCTTTAGACATTTGGATGATTTTTATTTAATATTTAGTATATGTGGTTTGCAATTTTTTTGCTTTTTTGGACTATTTCATTATGTGGTTTCTATTATGGTTTATTTTATGGATATGGAATATGGAGAATATGAGAGTTGGAGACCTTACAATAGCCTATTAGACTTTAAATGTTTTGTATGGTTTGAAATTTTGAATAAGTTTATTCTCAACCTGATTACCTGAGAGACTGAGACATGTGATATGCTTGTATATAAATACGTATGTTGCGAACATGCGATATTTTCAAATGGAATAAATTACAAAATTTGATACAAATATATGCATATATGTGCATTGGGATAGCAAATATATAAAAAAAAAAAGTAAAAAACTAAGAATTTGCACCGCCCGAGGTTCTGAGAGCCTAGGGGCCGCCTAGTGTTTTTTGAAACCTTGTCCATCATATTTACTTAGTTTGGCATCATATAAAACTAAAATGAGGGAAATTAGGATTCTATGGATATCAATTGGGTAACAGAGTAATCCACTTGGCAAGACCAGGAATCCAAAGTCACTTTCTCAGAATAACCCAACAATCCCATGAAATCATAGTCTATGGTAAGGGTTCATGCTTGGCTTATCAAAGTCTAACTAATATGTGGCTCAAGACTCACATGATAAAAGTAGACTATAGGTGCACCGCCATGGACAAGCACTCTTGTGGATGCAGGTCCTCTCTCAGCATATGTTCATTTCTCTTTCAAGTGGATCATCTATGAAAGGGCACTTATGATTTGTGACTGTGTATGCACATGCCATGAGAAGTTCAAGGTCAAGGATTTAGGCTTATGTCATCTCAACGCCTAACCTTCTCACACAGGGCCATTATTTCGAAATTACTTCATATTCAATGGTTCTCATAACCATGGTCAAAACACCGTCATGAGGCATAAAGCAATCCAACCCTGAGTAGAGGTAAACCTCAACCCTCTTGGTGCCTCTCACATACCCGAGCCTCATGACATGGGATTTGTGACTCTTGGTCCAGTATGTCAAGATCCTAGAGTCACAACACTCTCGATCACTCCCATTGTCATCCAAAGCCATCAAGAGTTATAAAGATGTTGGGATCAAGGCCTTGAAAGACCATAACTCCAAGCATGCCCATCATAGTGTGTTAAAAGGTATTAATGGTCTCCTAAATCCAATCCACGGGCTATTACTACACCATGCAAGTCAATTAAATATGCAATGGCATTACATGTCATCAATGACTACACAGGCCCATTACATGTGCACTCACCTGCTTTCACATGGCCTATGGCCGGTACATACATGTCCAGGGCAATTTCACAATTCATATCCCACACTTGACCACTATTGGTCAACACACCAGTCCAACCTAGGGGTATGGTCAACCATATGGATCATGTCGCACCAACCTCACCTCCCACCGAAGGTTGGTCATGGAGAGACGTAGCTCATATAAGTTTCTTAGTTTAAAGCAGTGTTTACAAAACCACGACTCTAATTGCGAATTGCCCGATCTAGATTGGGAATCGCTTTAGATTGTGCCGATTCCTAGTCAAAATCCTTTGTTTTAATGCTATATAGTAAATAATATTTAATAATGTTATAAACTCAATTGAAGTGACTTAGTTGGTTATTGTTGTGGGTTTCTAGTGAAATGTACAAGGTAAGAATGCCACTACCCCCTCCGCCCCTGCCCCTGCCCCCGCCCCCGCCCCGACCAACCCCAAGCGGCTTCACCTTGTCTAATGTGGACCTCTTTTTTAACCTCAAGATCTTTAACATGAAAGGAAAAAGAAAAAGACGAGGAACTGATTCTCTTACCTCGTGGTCGCTAACCACACAATCTAACCAACAGCACATTTCGTATTTTCTATTGTAATTTGTACATAGTAAATCTTGTACACATAATTTTTCTCTTTTTTTTTTTATTTTTTTGGTCGCCAATCCAAATGATGCAGATCAGAGATTCAAATTATGCAAATTAGGATTGATGGGTAGCGATCAACCTCATCAATCCATTTTTTATGCACACTAGTACAAGGAATAGGTCGTCTAGGAAGGATAGCCAAATCTCCCAAAGTAGCACAAGTTTGTTAAAGCCCACAATGTTGATCACATATTCTACCATGGCTTCCAGTTTCCCATCATGATGTAAGCATGAATACTTCCTACTATGCCGCCAGATGATTGTCAAGTTTGACGCATCATCTTGGACCACTTCAAGTTTGATAGGCCATGCCCATGTTTGCAATGGAGACCCTGCATTTCTCGAAGTGATGTCGCTTACACAAAAACTTTACCATCTAATGATCAATGTTACAAAAAACCTGGGAGGCTGTACCTAGGCGAGCACCCAGGCGGGTCAGGCGTGCGCCCAACGCTCAATTCTGGGTGGGTGCATTTTTTTTTATTTTCAAAGATGCCAAAAATAGCAAAGGGGGTAATTTTGACCTCCAAAAAGGTTTAAATAGGATATGGGGGTTGTTTTCAACCCCCAAAGTTAAAAGAATATTTCCATAAGCTCTCAATCTCTTAGTTATACCTAATTCTAAGAATCAAAAGTATTTTTTGTGGTTTGAAGAAGCTTCTTAAACTTTTCTTTTCTCATTAGAATTATTTTCTCATATGAGAGTTAGAGACTATTACTAATACACAACCTATTAGACTTTTAAAATTTTGTATGGTTTGAATTTTGAAATTTTGAACAAGTTTATTAACAACATGAGATAAATTATGTGACAATATTTTCTTTTGTTTATGTTGTTAACTGTTGTATTAAAGAATTGAAGGATTAAAGTGGTCCGTCGAGAGGGCCCACAAGCCAGGACTCTCGGCAAAAAATAGGCTTTCCCGTAGAGAGTAGCCATATACAAAAAATTGGTGGGGCTTATAACAGTTGCTAAGAGACCCAGGATCAAGAGCGCAAAAGTCCTTATAAGGACCGAAAAACATAGGAAGCCCAAAGAGCCCCGAGCTCTTATGAATCCACGACACTTGAAGCCGCTCCTTCTTTAGCCAATTCGGCTTCCAGGGCATTTGATTCCCTTCAAGTATGCCTCCATAAGAAGACCATATCCTTGCAAATATGCATAATCTCATCCTAAACCGAACCAAGGTAGGGAGCAAGGCCAGCCACAGATCTAACCATAAATGAATTCGCTCAAGGGAGTGGGTGTGGAGGATGTCTTCCCAATGTTGTAGGAAGGTCGAAGTCGAGATGCCTTTGAACCCCTTGTGATTTGAAGTCCAAAAAGTAACCTGAGTGGTGACTTTGTGGAACAAAACCGGGGCATCACACTTTGCTCCTCGGAAGATCCTCATGTTTCTTTAGGACCAAATGACAGACCAAAGCCGCAATGGAAGCCTTCCATAACAGCCTACCCACTTTAGGCCATGGAGTGTCCATCCTTACTTTGAGAAGGGCCGGTAGGGAAGCAGGAGTAACCCAAGTAAGGCCAAAGTTGCACAGAAGTTGGGAAGCAAGAGTTACCCAAGTAATGCCAAAGAGGCAGAGAAGTCGACTCCACAGATTGAGTGCAAGATGGCAATGGATGAAGACGTGAGGGTTGCTCTCTTATTCGCAGAGACACATGATGCAGCAGTTTGGGATGGGGACACCCCTCCATTGGAGCTGGTCAACTGTGAGACCTCTTTTGGAGAAAGCTATCCAGTTGAATGCTTGCACCTTAGGTGGGGTCATAGAGGACCGCACCTTAGGTGGGGTCATAGAGGACCGCACCTTAGGTGGGGTCATAGAGGACCGCACCTTAGGTGGGGTCATAGAGGACCACACCTTAGAGACAACAAATATCGGGGAGTGAGGGAAGGTGGCTGGTTGCAAGAGTTTATTGTAGAACGAGGCTACGAAGAAAGAACCCGAAGGGGATGGAGTCCACACCAGGTTGTCAGGTCCAGAGTAGGCAAGGAATGTTGAATGCAGCAGTGAAGATAGGGAGAGGAAGTCCAATGCTTCGGGATCAGAAATTTGTAATAAGACTCTTATTCCTTCGTTAACAAATGGATCTCGTCATGCCTACAATTTGGTATTGTGCTGGACCAGAATTATTCCAACATGGAGGATTCGAATTATAATGAGGAAACCGGACGATCAAGATTCATCGCGGCTATCCAAAATGTTCAATATTTGAATCAAAAGTTCATAATGCAACACTTATCTCATACTATAAGCCCCAGTTGGTAAGAGAATCAAGAGGTTTAGACCATACTCTATAGTCCATACCATTATCCAAACTCCATGCACTCCATAGTCCATACACACAATAAAAATAGCAAAATATAATCCAAGACAGCAAGACATCGATTCATCATCAAGGAAAGGAAAGAAATAACACATAGGGGTTAAGGCATATCAAATGTCCATAGTCCACAACTCCACATATACTCCTTCATACTCCATACGTCCATATCCATAATCCATACATAGTTACAAGTTTACAACTTACATACAAAGACCAAGAGGAAGAAAAGATTAATAAAACCCAAAAAAAAATCCTTAAAGAACAATTTACCAACAAATTCATCTGGCTTCTTCTCTTCCCATCAATCCAAGTATCAGCCATAACAGAAACCCCATAATGAGCCCCTACATGCTTATGTGACTCCACAATCTCCCTCATGACATTCACCTTGTTTTTCAAAAGAGGCTCTAAAGGCTCATATGGGGTTGGGGCCTTCAACCCAGGCCCAAATTGGCCAATTGCCTCTACTAAAGTGTAGAAGCTACTTAGACGAGCGGCATTGAAAGGAATGCCTGCCTCACAAAACCATCTAGCATTATACTGTGCAGTTCTTTGTCTCTCTCTTCCTTCTTGATTCTATTCTCAATAGTTGTTTGCTTCTTTTCTTTGTTTTCTCACCTGCAACCTCAAGGTCAGGCCAAGGCAAAAACCAATCCATAGGCCCCCTAACCTGAAGTCCCTAAGGCATCCGACCCCCATAACCAACTCCAACACCATTTCCATTTTCCCTAGTCTGAGAGAAAACAAGCTGCTCCACCTCTTCACACCCCTCCTGACACTTTCATCATAATCATAATTGACATGAACCCCAGACCTCAGCACTGCTATGGATGCCTCTCTCTCCTCTTTCTTCTTTTACAATATTCATATGATTTTTTATCTCCTCTGTAATAGCAACATGAACTCTTTTACATGGGGCAACATCCCCCCAATACGAGCAAGATGTTTCTTAAAGAGTTTATACCCCCTTGTGTATCCTTCTCATAGTAGTTGTATCTTATGCAATTTTTATCTAAAGGATTTGGGTTAGAGCCATATTTCCAACTCAAATCACCAATCTATTAGATCCCAAAGAAGACATCTCAAAATAATACAAGCAATCTAAAAAACAAATTTCACTAATGATGATTGCTCAAAAAATTGGGGTAGTTTAAAAATTTCAGAAGTCAACATTATAAAGTTGTTAAGGTCCCACAATGAATATAAGCTTCAAATAATAGAAACTTTAGCCCTTTTGACACATTTAAGGTTGTTTGTTACGCAAGCTCCACATGCATTCTAGTGGTCTCACTCGATGTCATTCAGTAGGTTAGATAGTACCCATATCCCTAGCACAGACCACAGACCATGGAGGAGATTTTACAGCAGGTGACTCTGATGGTTACTCATATTGAAATGCATGTAGGGAGGCTTATTGAGTTGCCCAGGGTCTTGCAAAGGTCAAAATGGGTATCGGAGCCACACTTGTCAATGGCAGCTACTGTCGATCCATGGGCTGACGGAATAGTGTAAGCCCAACGGTCCAAATTGAATTTAAGCCAATCCAATGAAAACGATTTCATTTTGTATTTGATTTTTAATTTTTTTTTCAAATCCAAATTACTTGAAATTTAGACGGTCTATTCTTTAAAAATAGTAGAATCTAATAAAAATATGAAATAACTAATTCGCAAAAAATAAGTTGACTAAAATACCCCTGAAAAGTTTCAAGGGTATTTGGTCAATTTATTTTTGAAAAATTATTTTTTTAATATTTTTTTTACATGCGCTTTGATGCGAAGAGTGGAGGCCCCAAATTTCATGTTATTTGGATTTATATAGAAAATATTAAAACTATATTACGAAATACAGTCCTGATCATCAGATCTACCCAGAATCAATCTAGGTCGTTGGCCTTATACTATTCCATCAGCTGGTGGGCTGACCGTAGCTTTTATATATATATATATATATATATATATATATATATCGAATGAAACCATCAATTATAAGAAGCAGTAAGCATAAAATAATTTAAATACAATAAAACTTTATAGCACTTCAAATGAAATTTGATATCAGAAGGTATTTAATAAAATTGTATTAGCATAAGAAAAATAGCAAAAAAAAATTCCAAAATATATAAATGAAATTGAGCAACAATTAATGCAAGGCATCTTACTTGTTTGAGCAACACCATGTCTACTTTAACATTTATGAAAACCAAAATAACACAGTTCAAAGTTTTGTCAGTAGATAGCCATCATGACATTATCCAGGCTCCAATTTTTCATAAAGTTTTATGGTTATACCAACCGCAAAATATAATCTTCACAATCACCAAACTCTTTCTTGTCATCTTCTTCATCTATAGTGTCTTCTTCACTATCGCTACAAATAAGAGCCTCACCGCCACTTTGATCATAGTAAATCCGCCTTCGACCAACAACAGATTGATCTTCAGTCATTCTTTGATTTCTGCAACATACCATATATGTATTAGTTAGATGAGACAAATAAATACAATGAATACCCAAGTTCAAGAATAAAGCAACCTGATAGATAAGGACAAAGAAAGAACTCAAGCACGGGAATGCAGCGTAGCAAATACAAAACAAAAGAATTTTCAATTTTAAGCTATAAAACATCCAATACCAAGAGAAACTAACACATTTTGTGATGAAACAAACAAAGAAAGTAGAGATTACCAATGTCAATTTCTGCTTTCTAATAGGGTTTCACATATAAGCTCATGGAACACAACAATTGCTTACACAAAACAAACAAAGCTTACACTGTTGGCTTCCCTAAACAAATAATCCTAGAGAGTTCCTGCGAAAATAAACATGCAAAATAGAAGTTGAACATATCAACATCATATTCTATCTTCTAAAATTTGTTACTTATAGGTTCTCGGATGGAATTATGACTTAGACAAATAATGTTATAAAGCAATATTAAAAAAAGAGTAAAGTGCCGTGTAGGCTGCTAGAGGTGTCTGGTTTTCAGGTGACACACACACATTGCCTAGGTGTGATGCAAGCACCTTGGTTTCAAGGTGACACACATGCACGCGCGTGCACACAAACACAAATGCACAATAGCACAAACATGCATAATTAAGAAGATGAGGAGTGATGCACACACAGGTGCCACCTTGGTCTCCCATGCACCTGCCTAGGGGAAGGCTGCCCAAAAGGGCCCCATCAGCTTAAGCATAACGTACCCACCTAGGCGCGCGACTCAAGCAAGGTGCATTGGTCTAGGCAGGGACTTAAGAACGCGATCTTTCACGATGCGGCACATAGGCATGATGCAAACTATGTTTCTTACACTGTCCTAGAGAGTTAGGCCCTGTTTGGTAACCCCTTTTCCGGCCATTGCAATAAAACTACCTTATATTTCCACTTGCGTGGGTGGTGTGCCAGCATGGCAAGGCACCATTCACAGCTTAATTTACCTTTTGGCCTTTCGGATAAAAAAAAACGATCTCTCATTACTCTTTCCAAAAAATTTGGATGTTCCACTTGATTAGGACCATTGAAGACTACCTTCTTTCACAATTGCCATATAGGCCAATGAGGATGCCCAATTTGGTCCTTAACTTGTCCCAAAAAAAAAAGTAATCCTCAGGCTTCCACAACAGTTCCTCCGAAACAGTAGCATCAAAAAAAACAAGCTCCAAATCAAGATAATCCAATTGTGACCTCTTACTTCTTACTCTATTGAAAAATCATGTTATAAAAGGAAAACAACAACACAAGGGGAAAATAGAAGTTCTACTGGTAGGGTACAAAAGCTAGGAAATAAACAGTGGCAACAGAACGAATAATGAAAGAAACTTACCCTTCTTCACATCTATAGCCATATAAGATATAAGTGAAAAGCCAATTTATACAGATGACAACAAGGTTACACTTTCATGAATGCTAACAAGTCCCTAAGCAGATGTTTGACTCACCCCAGAAGCTAAATAGTTTTCACTAGGGATATCATCATAATAATGATATTCTGTTCATGCCTAATTTGAAGGCACATCCATAAAACAAGATGTGCCTGCAACTTCTATCCCCTAAACATAGTTGTTGGAAACGATTCTAAATCTAAATCGTTTTGAGAATCAAAATTGTGGTCAGCTAGAAGATTCGTGTTTTTTGAATCGGTATTTGTATGAGAGGAATCGTGAGAAATGAGATTCCTATTTTATAAGAATCGAGATTCGACCAAAATGGAATCGAGATCCCTACATAAATGGAATCAAGATTCCTAGGGGGTCGTTTGGGTATTTGAAAATATATTGTTTGTGAAATAAATTACTAGCATAATACATTATTGGCATAATATGTTATCTGGAAATGGTTGTTCTTGTTTGGGTGGCATATGGATGCAACCTGGGAATGTAGTGCTATTGTTTGGCTACGTCTGGAAGAAATTTTGACATACATTATCGTCATTTTGGGTTGGAAATGGTGCATGAAAATTTTGCTTAAAATAAAATTATTTTATTATAAAAGTTAAATTTGTTAAAAAAGTTTCTTTTAGGAAGTTCTAAATTGGTAAAATAGTTTCATTCAAAATTACAAACAATTTATTGTCTTTGAACTAAAAGGCAATCTCAAATAAAAAAGATATAAAATTAGAACTTTAGAGCTTTTAATGTAAAGATATAAAATTAGTACTTTAGAGCATTTAATGTAAAGATATAAAATTAGTGCTTTAGAACATTTAATAGAAAGTAATGATGACGTGTGAGAGTTAAAACCAAGGCCAAGCCACTTTATCTAAAGGGGAATTTGTGAGGATATGGTTTGCAATACCATATTGTATATTTACCCTCTCTTAGAAAAATCTTATTTTATAAATGTTTTTATCTAAACATTGGGATTCATTTGAGAATGTCTAGAATATTTTAAAAACATAGATAATATTTCAAATTGAAAATACTAAATTTCAAGATTCATATGTTAGAGTAGACCCTAAGGGAATATGTTGGTGAAGCACAAAAGAGTGAACTTCAACACAAACTTACCTCTTGAATTGTGTGAGCTATTTATGATTACCACCTAATGAGAACATTTTTGTCGCAGGGCCTCGCGTGAGGTAAGATCACCTGTCACAGTGTAATCCATTTCCTCGCCCTACCATCGTGAAATGGATTACAAGCTTTTAGGGGAAATCATGGATATTCTTGGGTAATATCAATTCATTTCCTGCCTAATCTAACATACCCAAACGCTGTACATAACAGAGTTCCTTGTAATCTATTTCCTTGTAATAGATTTCAACGTACACAAACAGCCCCTAGCTGTATGGATTCGAGTTTCCGATCTAATTGCAATTGAATTCCTTCATATACAGAATCAAGGTTTATGGGCATTTCGAATCAAGATTCAGCCTAGATTGGAGTGCCATACAAAATTCAACTATCCAACAAAAAGTTTCAAAGTCATTCTTTGATCAACTTCGCACGCATGTATGTGTACATTATTTTTAAATTTTTCGACTTACAATCAATGAACAATGAAATCAGTCTATAAAGAACATAGGCCACTTGATTTTTATTGGTCATTTGCTGTCAAAAAAATTGACATAAAGATGATTGCATCTTGTAATTGGAGATTGGGTGACGAGTAATTTGATGCTTTGATATCGTAAGCATCAAGTGTCAAAAACAGACACAGGTTTAACATAGAAAACATCATTATAAAAAATTACCAAAAGAATGAGTGCAAATCCCGTATAATCACAAGGCCTTGTGACTTGTGATAATGAGGGTGAAGATGTGGAGTATTTAAATTTTAATGAAAAAAGGATCAAGTTTTCTTGCATTTAATGTTCCAACCAGAATCACGACCTCAGCCGATAGATTTCATAACCATGCCCTAATATAAAAAATATCTAATAAATTGTGGTTAAGAAACAAACTCTAAAAGATACAAATAGCTAAGAAGGATGGAGATAAGCAAACCCAATACATAAAGGGAAAAAGAATAAAAAGGAGTATATGAATATATGGGCCAAACTTCTAAGGGTTATGATTAGGACATTGGGTGGATTGGCTCCTATATACCAAATCAAGGTAAGTGTTACAATCAAGGTGGACTTCGAAGGAAGGACTGGGTTAGGATGAAAAGTTTTAATTAATCTAGCATTTACAAAATCTAAAGGGTAGAGATCTCCTACAAACTTTAGGAAAACATGGTATTGAATGTATTGCATTCTCCTATATTAGGTAGGAGTGGATGATAGGAAGCCTAAAAGGAGGTAAGATTTAGGGTAGGTTAATGGGAGAATTTGATGATGTTAAAGCAAAATTAGGGTTAAAGTATAGGGCATACTAAATGGAAAAGTTGTGTGACACTAACAGCCAGAACGATAGAAGGATGAAAGGAGGGCATCAAAGCTATATGGGCAGCTCATTAGGGTTTATTTTCCTAGGGTTTTAAAGAGATTTTTCCCCTCAAATCGCAGGTTGTAGTGCTAAATTATTAACATAGAACACTTAACATAAATGAGTATGGGATTATCTCGAGCTGCTTAGTTAGAAACTCTAATCCAAGAAACAAGAAATTCGTACTAAAATAGTTTTCTCATAATGTGTGATATCTCACACCAAATGTATAACGATTGCAATCATAAATATTCAAATCAAACAACTCCCCCATGTGATTAGGTGTGGGAGTTTTTCAGACTAACTGGTCTCAACCCAATCATAAGGGTTCCTTCACGTAAAAATACTTTGACAAAAATATTTTCACACGTGCCAAACGTGCCTAAAAAGTAAAAATAAATCAGAAATTTAAGGCATATATTTATCATGAACAACTTCATGAACGATGAAACTCAGATGCATTATATTGTGAAATTTCTTAACCATGTTTTTGTGGTATACATTTCATTCACGATTGCACATGCACAAGTTGCCACCCACCGGTTACAGTATGTTTGGCTGCGGCACGTGTTAGTGCCAATCCCCACATTAAGTTCCATATATTGGAGGCAAAGAACTTTGTGTTGACGCCTCATCGATCAAAACTCTATCATCCGTGAACTACAGACACCACAGTATCTCATATTGTAGGTGCCTATTTAAGTTGTCCATAACTAAAACAGAGGTATGGGCTCAACATTGACCTCTAATGCAGACTTATTGTTACTGAAAACCCACTCATCTCTCCACTAGTTGTTCTCAAACTAGTTAGCGCTCCTTCGTACATATCTCTCACCAAGTCTATGTGGTATCTTGAGACTCCTTTCTTTTCCAATACCCACCAAATTAAATCTCGAGGTACTTTATCATAAGCCTTCTCTAGATTAATAAAGACCATGTGAGGTCTTTTTCCTTCGCCTGTATAGTACTCACCCGGGATACTGTTACTAAAAAATAAAAGCGCACAGAAATCCACCACCATTCTCTATTCCCCCCCCCCCCCCGACGCCACCCCACCCCAAAAGAGAAAAGAAAAGCTCTTTCCCTTTTTCACTGATTTTTCTTATTTGTGTGAACTATGATTTATGCTAAAAAACGTAGTTCACCATATTACATTGTAGTCTTCGATTTCGCCATAGCTAGAGAAGATGGAAGCTTGGATTTCAAAGGAGGTGCCCCAACTTAAATAATGGAAAAAGAGCTTAGGATGATATGCGTCCTCGTGTGCAAGCTTGTGACCTACTTTGAGGGACACTCTCTCTCTCAGTCACGTGCCCCATGCAATCTCTCTCTTCCCTCTAGCTTCTTTGCGGATTTCTTAGCTCTAGCAAGACTTGGGAACACTTAAACTCGACCGAGTTACTCAGCAGGGCCCAAGTAGAGTAATTTAACATTGTTCATTACATTATTACTTTGTTTTTTTGCACTTCTTGAAGGATAGCATATGAGTTTATTGTAAAGTAGCAAAAATCCTTGCCATTGCTTATTCGTTAAAAAAAAAAAATATTAAGTCAAGTATTGAGATGGAGCCCATAATTATACATACAATAAAGGACAGTGTTGTTTAACAGTGTTTATTATTAGCGTCATTGCATAGCCACACCTTGTGTAAAATAGCCATTACATAGCCCTGCCAAGTCCACCGCCCTTTATTTGTTGGATAATTGAAGGAGTAATAGGGAATTTGTAATGCAATACATAATGCAATATAATGCACACATCTTAATTTACCTCTTTTCCTGAGATCTACAATTACACCATGTTTCTATTTGAGATCCTCTGAAAAACACTTTCTTATCAAGATAACTGAGTTATTTGTAAGCCATATAAGAGTTCCTCTGGGGTTTTTTTCAGCAGTAAGTCTCGTATCTACTAAAATATTAAGCAGGGACCAAAATATAGGATTCCAGTATTGTAACGATACTCTTCAAAGAAAAGTTAAAAAGAAGAGAACTCGCACTATTCTCCTATAATCCCAAATATATTATGATTTATAAATGCTCTTATCAAGATCTCCACCAAGACCTTGCGAGGGATTACCCTAGCTTGTATTATATCAACTTCAAATCGCATATAAATGAAAGTTAAGTAACAATAACATATTGAAGAATTCGAGTTTCAGGAGAATATACACCAGACAGAATTTTATCATAAACCACTAATCGTTTTGACAAAATATATGAATTCCTAACATGGAGAATATAAACCAGATATGCATAACACAGAATTTTATAATAAACCACTAACCATTGTGACATAAACCGTACGACTTCCTAACATGATAATAGCAACAAAATGTATAACTTCCTAACATGATAATAGCAACAAAGAGCATATGCTAGGTTTCAAAGTGAGTGCATCTGCTCCAAACCTGCATCTCTCACCAATTGCAAACATAGAAGAAACCTTAAACCATACATGGTATTATTTCATGCCAACACGCACATACAGCCAATCAAATGATATCATACAAACAAATACACCAAAGATGCATACCTTCAAAAACATAATTACTTGACTCAAAGATACTCAAAGTGTATGAGAAAGAGCAATTTATTGCACCTGTCCAAAAACATCCATGTTGTGTAAGGTGGAATTTTCTGTTCTTCAGGCAACTTAATTGGACGAAAGACATTTTTTCCACTAGAATTGCTACCAAAAACAATAGCTGGAGAGGCATTTGGACTCTCTTCAACACAAAGACTCTGTTCCCTTTCCCCAGCAGATAAATCTAAGCCACTTAGCATACACATTGCATCTTCTAGTCTCTTGGTCAACAAATCCGTATTGGAGTCTACGGCGTTGACCATAGGCAATTTTCTAGATTTCGACAAGTTGTGAATGCGATCAGTGAAAACTTTCAGCTTCTGCTTATTTTCTTCAATTTTTCGCTGAAAAGAATCACAGAATGGAGTATAATGAGAATTAGGAGCCAAAAAAACTGTAGCAGGCTTGAGACAAAACAAACCTATTTGTGCTATAAGAGTCTACCTTTACATGAATAATTCTATCAGCAGCAACTGTTTTTCTCAAGGACTCGATTACAATTAAAGTGTTACTAGCGATTTGACTGGCTTCCTCTTGGCCATCATTCATCTGCAGGAAAATCAGAAGGGAGAGCAAACAGTGTAACCACACTATACTTTTTAAATTGCAGAAAAGCAAAGAAACTACATATGTTTGAAGGCAGTGCCAAAATATGGGACCAGGAAATGGGTACAAAGACTAATAAACACCAATGAAGATTCTCACCACGACAATTCAATACAAATTCCAAATTCAGCATTGCAAGGACACTTGCATTTCTGTACTCAGCCAATCAGTAAAGTGCAGGAACAATAATGACAAGTCTAATCCAAGCTGCAATTAGCAACATGTGCACATTCCATTTTTTTTCTTTTTATTCTATTTCATTGGATTACTCGTGCGTGATATGATTTGGAGCTTGATTTTTCTAAAATTATAAACAAGAGAAACCATATCTTTGACAGGATCACAGGCAAGGAGTGCGGCACGAGGAAGAGGCATCACACATTAAACATGCCAAATTAGTTCACCTCCAACAGTGGAAGAACAATCATGGGAAAGAATCAGGATTTTGTTCACTAAATTGAGCTTTAACTTTAACAACACAGAGAATGTAACACCATCAGGTTATACTACTTTTCAGGAAAAAAAGATGCAATAATAACAAAACAAGGTAGATACTAATGCCACAATGCAAACAAGTCTACCTCAGAACCCATGAAACATTATTTGGTGCCTATTGGTATCGACTAAAAAGAACTGGTAGAACTAACTTTTTTTAGATCCCAACAGAACGAACAAAATCCCAAGAAACGACATTAAGACTTTTGTTGACAGTATGTCGAGCACTCTACCTATGGGTCACCTTTGTAGGGTATTGTGGTGCTTAAAGGCCTTAGCTCCAAGACATCCCGATGCTGAGTCGAAGTGTATATTGGTCAACCAATGGGCTCTATGCAATTTAGAGCGGTGCGATTGTATACTATTGATTTTATGCCCACTCCTAGGATGAGTGAGAATGTTCGACTTTGTAGACAAACGGAGCTATGTGAGTGGACTCTATTAATCAAAGAGGTCATGCAAATGTTGGGCTCTACTTGGAAAAATAGGCCATTAGAGCAAGGCTCTACTTGGATGAAAGAGGTCACTAAGGCATGCAATACGAGGCTCTACTTGGATGAAAGTGGTTATTGGTGCATGGATCTATTTGGATGAATGAGGCCATTAGAACCGGTTGGAGGCGGACTCTATCTAGGACATATTGGACTTCATCACTCTCGCGTTGGTATGCGACTAGGCCTTAAGCTAGATTGAGAGGACACGCACCCTGGGCTGAATATTAGTCTCCATGAAGTGCATCACCTAGGAGAGTCCATGCAACTGGTCAAGGTCGGTAATAAGGTGGATGCTAAGCATGGAGGAAACCAGGACACTCTTGAATGAAGTACAATAAGAGGAAAAAGAGACACTATTGTAGGTTTGGCCAAGAAACGGAAAAGTCTCCTACATGGTAGATGGTGGCAAGTGAGGACAACTACATGAAAGCCTCGGCACTTTATCCAAGCATAATGTGTGTTCCTACTAGCCACAAGTCTTTGTGATCCTTGGGACTTTTGGGTCTGTGAGATTCATGAGCATGCATATGCATGACAAAGGACTCCACACATCTTTGTAATGGTGTGCCATGTCTTTCAGACTTGACCGAGTTTTTATGACCACAAATTTGGCCTTGGGGAGGTCACTTG
This sequence comes from Amborella trichopoda, assembly GCF_000471905.2. The sequence continues at coordinate 3,199,078 of NW_006499776.1, forward strand.
AAATCTATCGCTATACAGTGAGTCCTCTATTCCTTGGCTAGCTTTGATAGGCCAATAGGCCATTGCGATTCTTGACCACAATTCCCATCTCTTAAAGATACTCTTACTGTACACACTTGGAAGTGATATGTCATTTTCTAAAATGCAGTTTCAAATTTTCCATGTGATTTCTCTCATTACCACTTGAATGGATTAATTTTGGTACTCTTTCGGCCTTCAATTTCTTTCATGCCAAGTCACCCATATCATGGTAGTCCAAGAGTCTTTCAAAATTTTATCAAGGAACCTGTATGAGAATTTCTGCTTAAATCACTTTTAGTAGGATATATTGAATATTTGAAATGGCTATTGTATGTGCATTCTTCCATAACACAATTTGACAAATGTAATGGATAAAATTGCAAGTCCAGAACAAGTGGTCATGGCTCTCGCTTTTAATTTTGAATGAATAGCACGTGTTTTTCACTTGAAATCCCCATCTTTGGATTTTATCATTGTTGAGCAGCTTATTTTGGTCAGCAATCAAGTGATCCAAGAGGCCCTAGGATGAATTGGGCTTTTCAAATGGCTTTTAGAACATTATTTGTACTTCCATGTTCTCTAATTACCTGATGGACACCCTTGAGGAAGGAGTTTCCATCTCAAGTAGGCATCCAATGATTTCTTCTACCCCATCATTTCCAACTATCCCTTAGATAAGCTCTTCAACGATAGATACTGTGCCGTGCCTTTCCAAGTCCATGAATCTCTTCTTATTATTTAGAATCCCCTCAGTGGTGTCTCCAAAGGTATTTCTGTTTAACTATCATCAACCACGAGGAATGTCCCCCACTTCCCATTTCCCATCAAAGCTTGGCTAATAAGCCCAATTTGACTTCCTTGTACCTTTAAATAACAAGCCTGCCTATAATTACCAAAATCATCCGCCCTTGGTAGCAATGTTGCCTCGGAATCGCAATAGAATCATGATTCCACATTTTTGTAATCTCATTCCAATGTCTTTGGAATCAAGACTTACCTCACCAAATTTTGCAATTCATAGGTGCACAAGACCATGATCCAACCAATATGAAACCTCGCTTCCAATTTCTAGGAATAGCGAACAGAGATATTGGGAATCTAGATCTACAACATCAGATTGATTGCCAAAACTTTCTAAGATGCTTGGAATTTTTTAAAAAATATTTATAAATTTTATTATTCAAACTATATTAATAATTAATATATGATGGGTATATAAGAACTCGATGGCAGTGACAAACTCTAGTTTACATCATTCCTAAATTCCGAGAATTTGTTAGGGGAGGGCTGTCAAAGACATTCTCTCCAATCAAAGTTCATAAAAAAAGCCAAACTGGTTCAATAATTCATAGACTAGTCCAAAAAATAAACAACTCAAAAGAAAAGCTATTTTACAATTGACAGGTGGGTTTCCAAGCCGACTCACCTCAGTCCAAGCGAGACTCGGCCTGGTGACCCAATGAGTTTGAGCCTACTCAAGCGATCCTAAGTTGCCTCGACGATTATTGAAACTTTGCACTGATAATCTCAATGACATATAGATGGTTTCTAATAGTGTAACCCATGAAGTACCACTTAGTCATGAATAATGCCCATTATTAAATTAACAAAATCCAAAATACTTTTGGGTGCTGTTTGGTATGCTCCAAGTATTCAGGAGGAAGTCACCTTTAATTCTGAGCTTATTTAACATATCTCCACATACCCCATGCTTATTAAAACAATTGTTCTTCCCTAACTTTGAACTTAAACTATTTATGAAGGCTAGGTTTGGACATACTCATTATCACTAATAATTTGTTGTTTGAATAAAATTAATCCTGATAATGAATTATTTGTTGTTTAGTAATATCCATTATAAAGTTATTTAAGATAGACTTATAAGCAATTTTGTATAAAAGTTTATCTTTTTGAAAAGTTGCTTTTACTTTATTCACAGTAATTTGCTAGCAATACACGTTTTAGCCAAAAAAAGCTAAAAAAGCTGAAAATCACCAAAAACGTAAAATAATTAAATAATATTATAATATAATAAATGGTACGTACCAAACAGCTAATGAAATAATTATTATCCAGAATATATTAATTTCAAATAATATATTCTATTCCAAATAAAGTTAATTGTCATCCAAACAGGCTCGAACAAAATTATTGGAGCATCCAAACTGGGCCATAGATTACAACTTTATTGGAGAGTGACTTGCCAATAGATCAATTTCTCAAAACCATGTTTGATTTGAGCTCCAAGCAAATGTCTTCATCAAGAGCATAAGTAATAAGCAGTACCAATTCCTCGTGGGCAAGAGGTGATGCTTATTGATCTCATTACATTCTTTCTTTTTCATTTTACATTATATTGTAATCTGCATATAATATTGCTGTTCCTTCGAGTGTCCAAGGGTATTGATCTAATCGTATATAGGACCTAATAGCTCTAGATGGATTAGTACATGGAATGGGATCTACTGTTGCTCCAGCTTTGTGAAGAAGTATTGCCCTCTCTCTCTTTCCTCCAGAAATTAGGATTAGTTGAACTTAACAATGCTAATGCCCTCCTAGCACATGAAGTAAGAGCAAGAGGTAGCCAATTAGACTCTAATAAGTACCATTTGTAGAAAGACCAATTTTTTAAGCATTAGACCCCGTAATAATTTCCATAGTACTAGTATCAAGGAGATCAATGACACATTTATATAATTCAATGGTTTGATTGCAGAGGTTTTGCCAAGCCTCCATGAAACCACTACCCCTTTCAAAGTAATCCTTCAGCGACCACTGCACGTTTCAAGATTAAGCCACCACAAACATTTGCATTCGACATGCATTTCAGCATCATGGGTATGACTTTGCATAAGCAAAATTAATAATTTCATTGCATCTTTCGCCAACCACCTAGGTAATGGCTTGTAAGTTTCAGCATTAATTTAATCAAAATCTACATCAGGCATTTTTTAGTAACCTGTATAAACATGCCATGCACATACTTTTGTCACCCCTCGAATTTAGTGCGTGTAACCTCAACCTCATCGACTAACAAAATATTCATGCACTATGAGTAGCCTTTCATATTTGCATTAATGAAAGTCCTAAACCACAGTCTGGTCACTTCGATTATCTGCACTTGACAACGAAATATTATCTGGTTTAGGATGACCACCAACATTTCCAAGTTAACAGAAGAAGGACATTTAGACATTTAAAATCACATCCAAGATGAGAAAAACACTAGCCAGAAATATATTTTGTAAACATTTCTTGAAAAACAGACACCAAGCTAAAATAGACTTTAGAGCTTTGCAGCTGAACCCAATTGGCTTACTCTTTATTAACTCGAAAACATGTGGCAGAAATCTCTATCATTTCAAAAACCTTAAAAGGAAGAAAACCCACGAATACAACAGAACCAATACCCATACCTACCATGCAATTGGGCTTGTGGACAAATAAAAAAGTACAGATGTTGTTCCTCCACCATCTGCCTTAGTCTCTATGGACACTTTACTCACGGGCTAATGGATGTTTCAACCATGCTAAGCTGAAAAACACTTATCCCATCAACAGTAATAGCTGAGAAAGTTAGTACATCCATAGGAAAGTTCCACTATTTGTTAAGATTCACATTTTTATCTACTAAGTAATAATTAATGGTTCACAAATTAGGATGGTTGTACATTTAAGTCACATTGCAAGTCACTGCATATTGTAAAATGCAAACTGGGCAACAACAGACTGTGACAAAAACTTGATGAAATCGACAACTGAACCACATCAAAAGAAGAATCTCAAATTAGGTAGATGAAAAGGGTTATGATTGACAGCCTGAGGATACTCCCTGAGGGATGCAAGAGACAATCTGCTTTTGGAGGTACGAGCCACAGTAACTGAGGCATCTGCCTTCACATTGCCCTGTCAAAGTCATCTTCAGCCGAACTTTTTAATCATACAAGTGTTCGCATATACACCTGCCACCATGACCAGCATTGCCAAGGGAAGAGCACTTCTTGCTCACTAGTTCAACCCATAATTCCAGCCCATCCACCATGTCAGCTTTGGGTATCATGCTTGAAAGGGCTACCATAGTTTCAGGGAAGGAAGCAACCTAACCTCTTTTGCAGTCACAAGCCAAAACTCCTAGAGCTAACTATGGATGTGCTTCAAGGCCCCATCTCTATTGAGCTTGAAAAGGTGATGAAACAATTGTATCATAATTTAGATGATCACATGAGAAAAATATCTCTAAAAATAGAGCAAATCACAATGAGAAAAATATCTCTAAAAATAGAGCAAATCACATTATTGGTCTAAATTGGAAAAGTGGCACGCATGCGATTGTCTTAGAAACCAACATGGGTATTCCCCAACATCTCACTGCTATGTAATTCGCATCTAGAAATTTTGACACTCCGAAAGCCAGAGCATTGGATCCACATTTCCTGAATTAGAAGGATATGAAGCTCACTTGCATTCATACATTTTGGTTCCATTTTTTGGTGGGCTAGCTGGTTGTGGAAGGAACAAGCTTGGATTCCTTGAACTCCCTCATTCAAACCAAATTTGTTCCTTCACAAGACCAAATGCCACGGAACCAGATCTCACCGGCAGTCCCGAATATTCTTAGATCAGGCAGGCATGCATTATACCATCCAGAGTAAAATATCGATAAGAATAAAAGAAACAAAATCAACAAGCAACAATGACACGAAAAATAGCTATAGACGACACCCATTCAACACACATTCCAAAAAAAGGAGCAACAAAAATGAGAGAAGAAAAAGAAAAACAAAGAAGCCTGCATTGCAAAGAAATAGGAGCAATGTAAAAGAGACGGGAAGAAAGTTAAGGAAAAGAAATAGGAACAATGTAAAAGAGAAGGGAAGAAAGATAAGGAAACCTCTAAACCAGGGCAATGCAGAAAGGAAAGAAGAGCGGGGGCTTACTTGAACGTCCTTGGCAGCACCGACGCGCGAGGAAGGCCTGGATCCAGAATTGGAGCTGCTGATTTTGGACGTCATTTTGGAGAGAGAGGCGGAGAGCCACCAAACCATGCACCGTCAGCCCGACATGGATGCCCCCTCTCTCTGCAAAACCCTAGAAAGACGAAGGGAAGGCAGGAATGAAACAACTGTAAAAATGTGGCGAAAGAAATGGTGGGAAACCTAAGGTTTTGAAATGAAATTTTCCGGGGCCCTCTGACCTTACAATCTTCTTCTCACAACGCCATCGTAAGGGGTGTGGTAAATGGGTGGGGCAAGGAGTTAGTAGTCATCTGCTCCCTATCGTGTTTTCTTATTTATTATAAACAAGGGACGCCCCACGTCTCTACTTTGATGATGGTGACTCGCCTCTTTTTCTTTTTCTTTTTTTTTTTCTTTTTTTTTATGTTCCCAAAGGACTCTACTGTATATTTGTTCCCTCATGGAATGAAAACGGCAAGAAGGTTCTAGTTAGTTTCACATTTTCATTAAGGAAAATTGTTTCATGCCAGGCTGAACTGCATGACAACATATGCGGTCCAAAAAAATGTAAAGCATCCATATTAAAGATGCAAGTAGGTGTTCCATCTAAAAACAATAGAAACTAACTGTCCAAATGTTTTCTTTCTTGAATTATTATTTTTAGTTTTTAAAATTTATTTATTTTTTCATATTCATGATCTCCATCTTAGAGATTATGTCTTTAAAAAATTAAGTCCAAAAATTCATCTCAAAAAAAGATTTATTCATCGGCTTATATTTCTACATATACGGGCTTGACCACATAGAAACTGAATCCTTTCAGCAATGTGGTCCTCGATGATGATAATAAAATGGATAATGTGGTGTCAGCTTGCCTTATATTTAAAATTAAAAAATAAATACTACAAGTTCTATTAGAACTGAATCTTTCGAAAAGCAAATATGACATAGATGTCTACTCCTTCGAGCAAAGGAACTGCTCAAAGGAGAAGATCTTGGTTACAAATTTTAAGATCCACCTTATGTGGCATAAAACAACCGCGTAGGAGTTATCTATTTCAAATTTGGGATTCAAGAATCACTAGATAATTATTTTTTAAACAATTTAAATCTTAGGGTTAAAAAAAAAATCTAACCATTCGAAAAATAGACAAATCTTAAGCTAGTTGCTGAAGAGTTAGGCCTGTAAGTTAATCCAAGAGCGGGTCCCAAGATCGTGCGGAATAAGGTGAGATGGGGCTCCTCTCCTGGTCATCTTCCTCATGGTCCCCAAGTGGAAGTGCATTCTTCTTTGTTTTAAAAACCCCAATGGGTGGACGGGCTAGCCGTGATGGGAACAACTTCCTATACTAGTGATGGTGATTGGGGTTGAGGCCAGCCTATTATCATCTCTCTCTTAGTTATTAGTTAATGACTAAAATTAGACATATGTAAAGCACATATATGTTGGATCGATAATCTAGATCAGTCTGAATTGGTGAATAAAGAAATATAAAAAATAAATAAAATAACTTAAAAATTAAAAATTAAAATAGGAGTTTATAAGGTGATGATTTAGGGGACTTAAAAAAACATTGATAAGGTTAAAGAAAAAAGGAAAAGAATATAAAATAAGGGATTTTAGTAGAGAACCGGTTCGAGACTCATGCCATCCTGGAACTGTTTCACACTCGACCGTTTCTCAAGCGGTGCCCTGCCACCCTGATGACCTAGCCTTGGGCCCATTCTTTTATATTAAAATAGTTGATATTTTACCGTTTGGTGTGATAGAATTTTCTTATATTATTTATGAAAGAGAATATAACACTTTAGCAAAATGATCGGAACCGCCCAAAAACCGCTTGTAGTATGATTCATGAATTGGGGGATCCAATCAACCCACTATTGGAGTATGGCCTTGTGGCCTCATGAAAGCCATTTTGTTCTGGTCCCTTTTTTTCTATTATTTTTAAAATACGTTTAATAATGTTATTTCTTCTTATAATAGTATTATCTTCTTTAAATTATTTTGACTGTTCTTTTTTAGTAAAAGTCATTCTCCTTTTCTTGTTTAAGCTACCCATTAAGTATTCATTAAGGGTTATTTTTTAATCAAGACGTTTTCTTTTAGAGGAAGAGAGAGATTGGAGAAGTAATGCTTAGCTGTTAATTTGGGCAGAAAGAAATTTAGAACATTTTATGTAAAACATGTCATATGTGGTAAGGTGATAAGCTCCAATGTTTATAAAAAGGGGCTCACTATGCTTTACAAAACACATAAAACCCTCTGAGTCTTTTGTCCATCTCTAGTTATCCATAAGCTTCACAATAATATTCCATTCTCCATAACTATTTCTCTCTCTACCATTTTTCAGTAAAGTGATTTTTCAACTATTGTTCAACACCCACAAGCCTCCTTTTTTTCACACAAACCACGCACAGATCCTTTTCTTATTTTCTTGATGTAGCAAATGCCTTGTATAGACCTTTTTATTATGGATCCAGTCTCGATCAATTAATAGACTCGTCGATTTACATGTATTGTATGGATTTTGGATCTGAATTTTTTAAAGGTTGATTAATCTCGATCTTGACAATCATAAATTTGAAAATATTATATTTTTATTTTTATTTTAAATTTAATAATAATTTAATTCTCTTTTTTCCACTATACATTTTACCTTTCTTTAGAGGCACTACTTTATTCACCCAAAAAAATATACGGGCACCATTTATGCTAGAAAATGAATACACATGGACATTTTATGCAAGTCTAACACCTTATCATTGTATCAACTACTTTTCCTTTTATTATTGGCTCGGAGTAGTAAGTAGAAGTTAGGTGGAGTTTTGGTCCAACAAAAACTCATATGCGAAGGCCACAAGAGACGATAACGCAAACGTGCTGCTGCCTAATATTTCTTGACCCCATTGACTACTATTTTGGCATCTTTTATCATTTTTACACCATGTGAAAGTGATCATCTTCATCCATTGTCTTCATTAAAATGTATTTGATGTTTTATCAATTGGGGCGAGCTGGACAGGACTTTTAAGAATGGAAATCGAGGATCGAGATAGTGGGTAGATGATACTTTTGGATGGATGAAGCTTTTATAATGCGTAGAGGATACTTTTGGATGGATGAAGCTTTTATAAGGCCTACGCCTTATGAAAACAAAGTAAAATCTCACCTCGAGTCCTTGTCCGCAAGCACTTTGGGTACGAGAATCTCCTGAATTCCAATACGGACTACGTAATTTGAAGCTAAAAAGATGGTATATATCTTGCAGATTCCTGAACAATTATTTTTACAGTGAAATGAACGGTCTAAATAATTTATCATAATATACATTTTTTTAGGGCTTGAAATCCTTATTATTTTGACCATCATAATGTTCAAGCCTGAGATGATCAATTTAAAGGTTTTCTAATGTCAGAATTACAACTTTAAGTGAGTTTCGATGTGGGGCTTTACTTATTTTGATAGAGCGGCAGCCCTATCATGTGCGTTGCACGTGATCTTTAATATTAATCACTTAAACATATTTATAATTGAAAAATATTTTCAATAAAATATTTACAAGGGTAATATTATCTATTTTCTTCAATTCATGTAGCAAGGTTTTGTGTTTTTTTTTCAATTACTTTTTGGGGGAAACAATAGTTGTAGTTATAGTATAATTATAAATTTTCGAAATTATAATTATAATATAATTGTAAAATTCAAACAAAAAAAAATTTATTTTTACCAATATCTGATTTTTATAATTATTTTAGAAATATGTTTGTATAGAAATCATACCTAGACTCGAGGGAATCAAAGAAAAATTATAAATGTAATATTCTAATGAGAATAAATTATTCTTACTTACATTTAATTTATTATTTACTACAAATATATGAAACAAGTTTATATAAGGTTGCAATCTTAAAATGTAGAATTAAAGATGCACCTAAAAAATCCATCATGAAAGGTTGATTTAATATTGAAATACCCTCTAATTGATCATCTCGACATCGAGATATATGTGTATGAAAAAAAAAAATCTTGAGTCCTAGAAGTAGTGAATCTTGTAACACATTATCTAAACCGTCTATTTTCAAGATTTTCACTTATTTATAGATTTACTTGATTTTATCCATTTTTTTAGTTTAAAATGTTATAATTAGAGATGAAATAGATTTTTAGATAATCATAATAATTTTTTACATCAAAATTACATGTTATGATAAATTTTGGAGGTGTACCTTAATTGGGTTGTTTAATGTTGCAACCTTATAGAAACCACACCCTAAATATAATTACATTACATTATTTTACAATTTATTTATTACAAAATAATAATTGTAAATATATATATATATATATCTATATATATATAATCTAAACTTCACAAACATTCAAATTACAAAGGTTAAAGATAGAGAGAGTTGTGAAAGGTGGATTTATTAATTTTGTAGTCTATTTTTTTTAAAAAAGTAACTTTTTGTGATATATTCATCATTAAATAAAGTTAATTTTTAAATATTATTAAGGACAAAAGATACTTTTGTCATCTCCATAAAAGGTAAAAGTTAAAAATTTTACTAAATGACAAGGCCACCTTACAAATAAAATTTCAAGACACAAACTTCCAAAATGCCATTGTACTTTTATAAAAATTTCAAATTTGTCCTTACTTAATAGTTAAGTTACCTATTAAAATAATTTTTTAAACAAAAAATAATCAACTTTTTGATATATAAACCCATCACAACCCCTTCTAACTTTAACCTTCGTATTTTGAGGGGTTGTTAACTCTAGACAAACCCAATCATGAACATAAAGAGGAGAGAGAGTACGCATGAAAAATAATAAATTTTTAAATAATATAATTTATAATTACAATGATAGAGTCTAATTATAGCTGTAACATTCTAATAAAAATAAATTATTCTTACTAATACTTACGTTTTACAATTATTATAGAATATTTCACGTACTAATGTTTTTTGTTTTCTTTTTTTTTTTAAATTAATTTTTGGGGACAAAATTAGTTATAACTATTATATAATTATAAGATTCGGTCAAATAAATTATTGTTACCAGTATCTAATTTTTATAATTTTTATAAAAATATGTGTATGGAAATTGTATTTAGACTTGAGAGAATCAAGGACAAATTATAAATATAATATTCTATTAAAAATAAATTTTTTTACTTAAATTTAATTTATTATTTATTATTTATTATAAGAGTAATGATCATATGAGACCCTTCCACACCCATTTGTGTAAGATCCCAAAAGATCACCATTAAATTTGGCACATATTTCTAGAAAAGTTATCACATGGGTGTGGGACTTGACTTTTCTAGAGATCTGTGTCAAATTTAATGGTGATCCTTTGAAGTCCTATACCCATGGGTGTGGGAGGGTCTCACAAGGTCATTTCCCTTATTATAATTATAATTACATTACATTATTTTATAATTTTTTATTGCAAAATAATAATTATAAATATATATATTATTTATTATTTAATCATGAAAATCAAAAGGAGAGAAAGAGTATGCATGAAAAATAATAAATTATTATTTTTTAAATAATATAATTTGTAATTTCAATTGTAGAATCTAATTATAATGGTATCATTCTAATAAAATTAAATTATTCTTACTAATCCTACTTTTTACAATTATTATAGAAATACAATACAAAAAACTCATCCAAAACACAGTAACACACTGATTTCTTAAATTCAAATCCAACACAGTTGGAACTTTAAATCACAGGAGCCAAAGACAGAGCAATTCCTCTTTAAGAGAAAGCCATCGTAATTCAGGTCTCAAAGTCCATGACACCCTGACACAATCTGGTAATATAACCACCATTCGTATAACACAATCACATAAAAAAGAAAATGCATTGTCCACAGTAACATGCGGACTAGTCAAGAACAATAACAACAATAAAAGAACACAAAAAGTCCAAAGTAGCTGCCTACAATTGAGATTTAGTTAAGAAACCATTTCAAAAAAAATTCCAGGGCAGTAGATACAACCAGGAAACTCGCAAAGACAAAGGAATATAAAATATTAAGGAACACAACCTAAATATTAAGTTCTTGCAAGTTATATAGTCTAACAGAAAAAGTTATTGGGTGAGCAAAAAGATTTAACATTAAGAATAATTGAAAAATTTATGCAATATATGCTACATTACCTTTGGATGGATGGGTGGCAATAAAATTGATCAGCCGAGATAGCAACAAAAAAGATTCTTTACCTACAATGAAATAGAGAATGAGAAATCTGTAGAGAGGGAGAGAATATGAGAAGTCCATAGAGAGAGAAATAAGACAATGATATAAATAACAGGGAGACATTTAGGAGGGAGAGATATTTTAGGAAAGAGGGAGAAAGAAATAGAAATAATCCGTTGGAAAATAAAAGAAATAATATTGACTCGATCAATATGTGATCCTTTCCGGTTGTGAAATCTGGTTCACCCTGATAGAGAGAAATACCAGAGTCGATTTTAGGAAAGTAGAAGAGAGAGAGAGAGAGAGAGATTTTAGGAAAAAGGGAGTGAGAGAAATAAAAAATAGTAGAGGGAGAGAGTGAGAAAGAGAGAAAGAAATGTTGGGAGATAGAGTGAGTGTGAGAGAGATGAGATTATAAAAAGAATATCTAATATATGAATAGCATTTGAGGAAAGAAAATCCATATAAATAGAAAGAAGAAAGTCATGCTTATCTCTAAAAAAAAAATATGGGATTTGAGAGAGAGATTTGATGCGTGGAGAGAGAGTTAGAGAGTGAGGGAGAAAGATGCATGGAGAGAGAGGGAGAGAGAGATTTTAAGAAAGAGGGAGAGATATTTTAAGAAAGATGGAGTGAGAGGTATAGAAAAACCGTAAAGACGGAGAGAGCAAAATATGGAGAAGAGAGAGTGAGAGTGGGTGAGAGGAGATTATAAGAAAGAATATCTAATATAACATTGAAAATCATGCTTATCTTTTGATAGAGAGAGGGCGAGAGAGAAGGGTGGAGAGAGAGTGTATATTATAACGAGGGATATATGCGTTACCTAGAGAGAGAGGGCAATTTTGAAAAAGAAAACAGACACTTGGTGTATGAATAAACAGGGTAGACCTCTTGCTTAATATATAATAACAGACAATAGATATATAGCTCCTAGAGGAGCAATTGTACATTTATCTCCTTGAGGGAAACTTTAGTAGTATTTAGGCTTTAAATATTGAAAATTTGACTTTGATAACCTAGAAATCAACCTCTTTTTTTGTTAAAAAAATACGACCTTGAAATTGAGTAAAGGATTGTTGGATTTGGAGTCTGCACCTTGTAGGTGCAAGGAATTGAAATTTTTTACAATCTTAGTGGCTAATAGAGAAGAGGATTTTGATAGATTTACTGGAAATGTTAGTAGCAAAGAGAAAAGATAAGGGAATTTCATATGGTATGAGGGTTCCAATTGAGGATAACCATCACTCGAGGAAATATTACCTAAAAGATATAAGATAACTTCATTTTTCACAACATTCCGCATGGGATATTTTTTATATAAAAATTTGTTAAAGAGAGATAAAAAGAAGAAAACTACAAAATAGGTTGTATGTAACTCTAAAAAAAAAATACTCTCTCTACAACCTAAAGCTTCCCTCTCACTCTCTCTCTCAAAGTTTTATCCCTCCAGAAGCCCTAGAATGAAAACCCATTAGTGATCCAAGAACCCTCGGGCCTTCCATCAAAGGCTCGGGATTTGCACTGCATATACAATGCCTACTAATTTTAATAATCAGTAGTAAACCTTGGGATGCGAGCATCGAACTCGCGAATACGAAGATATGCATACAAAAGAGAGCAAGAGGATAATATCAACCGCATGGGAAGATTTGGATCTAGAAAAGGGTATGTGATTTATATCTGATCTCTTGTTTTTAATGTTTTTCTTCTTTCGGGACTCCCAGTGGAATAGAACAATGTTAGTAGAGCATGTACTATAGAAATCCGCCTTCAGATCTGATGATCAATATGGTTCATTCGTGAAAACAAAAAATAATTGTATATTTTGGTTCCTTTTGGTGCTTTTCTTGAGCTTTTTTGGATATTCATAAGCACCTCGAAAGTCAGGAGTGATTAGGGGACTCATTGCACTGGAACAAGTGCGGTTCATACACAGGATGCTCAAGCGGGTTAAAACATGGGTTGGGTGCACCCTAACTGTCTTTGTCTCTCGATAGTCACTACGAGGGACCATCGCAAGCAAATCCCACAAGTTCGCACTAACCTGCATGTGCACGTGGGGAGTGCATAGGCACATGGTCCCTCATGGTGGTCCTCGGTGATCCTATGGGATAAAAAAATGGCGGTTGGACGCACATACCTGTCACATGCATTACACATAGGTCATGCACGAGCACGTGCATCAGTGATGGTCCTGCATAGTGGACCGGTGGGTGCATGTGCCAACGTGGACCTACATCGTGCACATGTCGTGCATGCTTTATTTTTCCTGCCCATGCCCCTAAGACCGCACATATGTGGATGCAGATGCGAGCGTAGTGTCACCATGCATCTTCAGCCCTGCACTTAGGCTCGTTTTTAATTGTGACTGCAACAACACGTGTCTTTTGTGCATCCATGACCACTGTCCTATGTGGCCACATGATTTATAGTGTGGCCACAGTTGCACAGTGGTCGGCCCTAAATTTTTGCATCGGCGGGTCGCGGCGCGGGAGAAACCCCTTTATTAAAACCGTAGTGTCCTTTTCTTTATTTTGAAGAGAGAAGAAGAAAAGGAGTTCACATGCGTGTGCACATTACGGTGACCCCGTGCTCACTACAATAAGGATCGGGCAGTTCGAACCAAAAAAAAAAGAAAGTACGATGTAAGGCCTACCTCAGTTATTTGGGATAGGGAAATGTCCGACTACAAAGCCCTATTAGATTGTTTCGAAAGCCCCCCAACCTCTTCGACTCGGTTTGGCTCCAACTCCCTTGTGACTGTGCACAACTTTAGTACCCACGTGAGAAAATGGCTTGAGATCACATCCCTTAGCTCGCCTTTCATGATGGTGTTTAGAGGAGTTTTGGGGGTTGAGAGTTTAAGAAATGAAGAGAGAGAAGAGAGAGGTAGAGTATATAAAGAAGAGATAAATGAGAAAGAGAGATAGATCACCTAGAAATTGGGGAGCCTTCCTATGTCACCTCCCCAAGGAGGTATTTATCGGATGACAAGAAAGGTATCATGCACAGTGCTTAGATACCCTGGGGGATTCACAAGAAGCCATACTAGTGGGACGGACCCAACCATGATGCGTCTCAAAAGGGCCTCATAAGAGTGACCTTTAGAATGAGGATGAGAGGTGATAAATGAAGAAGGGGAGGTTAGAATGAAGGAGAAGAGGAGGAATAAGAGAGGAGGAGGGACTAATGGGTGGTTTATGGTGAGTCTAGGCTAGTGTGTATGGTTGTGATAAGTTAAGTGGGCTAGGGAGTATAGTTAGTTTGAGTTTGGTCTATGGTCTAGAGGAGGATAGGTGGTGGGGAGTATGGAGTATGGTGGTATGGACTATGATTTGTGTGGTCTAGGGTCTAGGTTTAAGGTGGTCCAAGGTTTGGGTAGGGTGGTCTAGGGGTATTCTCTATTCAGCAAAATATTTCTCTCTCTTCTCTCTTAGGGTAGAAATGAAGGCATAAACACACACTTTCTTAAAAAATTTCCACCTTAGGCTACAAATGAATGAAAATGAACTTATATATGATCTCCTCCAAACATGGGCAGATGACCAAAACTATACGAAATTGTTAAAAATACATTTTTCTTAATTTAAAAGTGAATTTCATTTTTGGAGCTAAATGACTGCTTTGCCCTCCCAACTTTCATGGAAATGACAAAACCATCCCTGGAAAGGGGACTCTTGCCTTCCTTGTGGATCAGGGCTCTTTGGGGCACTTTTTTACGGGCTTTCAGATGATATAATATTGTGAAAATGATCGTTGCATCGAGGTGATCGATTTGATATCCATTATTGAGTTTAAATCGAAATTTGAGGTTGATTTCAAAATTCGCCCAAACCCATAAACTTGCAATTTTAATTATTCGATCTAGCTTATTTATCCTTGTTTTCTGTCACTTTCTTTATCACAAATCGAAGGGGAGGTCGCTGTGATAGTTTGCAATGAAAACCCCTTGATTTGGTGCTCATTTAATCACTTTTGTATTTTTGGAGGTTGCCGAAAAATGAGATTCCATCGATCGAAAAATGTCCGTTCTTGGGAACTTAATTTGGGTGTCTTCCCAACCTCAATCATGGGCAAATCTTACCTCAAATCGAAGCCCTTGAAATCACGGTCTTAACAGACCCATATTTAAAGCCATATGATGTCGGAGCTTCGAGATATGGCCATTCGAATGGGTGGATGTTTATCTTTGAAAGTTCGTCAACACATGAGTTTTTGGGTTCATCTTCTCTCTATGATTTCTCTTATTTTAGATGTCAACTCGAGCAGTATCTTATATCAAAACATGTGGCTTGATGAGATCTATCACATATTGAAATTTGGGCTTGATTGACCTCTGGATGAGAGAGTTATGGTTTTTATAAGTCAATCTCAAAATTGAACGGCAGAGTTTCTACAAATGGAAGCTTGTTCATTGAGACAACATGTGAATAGTGTGAAACCTACCCATTTTAGGTGAGTTGGCCCTAAGATGGTCCAAAAGCATCCAAATAAGTCGAAAGTTGGTATCTAAGGGTTTTTGGGCCTTTCCAATCTAATGGAAAGATCTGATGCTCATATGAGACCTTGAAAATGTAGCTCTAGTTATGAGGTACTTTTTCAACATGATAGAGAGTGGTGTTGTGATACGTAAATTTCATTTTTATATGTTTTATCTTGATCAGATTGGGACGAAAGTTGGTGGTTTCTCTTAAAACACTAAATGCCACCCTTCCATGCTCATTGAGGTCAATTTGGCATTTTTTTCAGTTCTTCCAAAATTAGGCTTATTTAATCAGGGCTTCCGTAGTCCACATACATTTTTGGTATCTGTGGGTTGAGGTTACCGCTAGCTTCTCTATTATTCGCATTGGGAATACAAGCATGTCAAAAATATCCTCCAACACACATTATTTTCACGCATTCGCAACTTCATGTAGATGCTCTATTTGGTGCGGCCCGGCGTGCACACTATTTCAGTGTAGCCACAAAACTTTGGTGGGCCATAAATTTAAGTCTGGGCATCCACATTTTGGAAAACCTTATATACTTTTGAGGCATCTCGAAGAGCCAGATACAATCAGTAGGGTCCTGTATGTTGATTGTTCTCAAAATACCTTGTTTTGGCCTTATAAATTTATTTTGTTCCCCATTTGTTATTTATTGTGGCCCTTCAATGCTGGTAGGGCCAAGGCAATCTGATTTCAAACCATGTTGGACCACAAACTACAATCATTTGCAACTTTTAGATATGGAATTTTGCATGATGAGGATCCAGAGCCTTGCTCTCCAGATTTGATTGGACGATGATTACTAGCCATCAACCTTATCATGTTGTGCAAAATTTATGCTTCAGGTTGGTTTGGAACTTTTTTATTTTTATAGATTCGATGAAGTGTTAAAGGCAATGATACTTTTTGTGAATTGGCAACTGTGTGTGAACAAACTCGTTTGTCCATGTTATTTATTTGTTGTGTTTCCTTTCCAAAATCATGGTTATATATTGCTAGGGAATTTCTATGTTTGGATTGCTCAAGTCCTTAGAGGGGATATGTTTGATGGTGGGAGCCTTTTGATATTAATGTGTTGCCAGAACTGGCTTGATGTGTATAAGGTAATGGGACAACCAACTGTCAGCATGGACAATCCTGAGGAAATAGTAAATGATTTTGGCTTGTTACTAGATAACGACTTGTTATATATGGACTAATAATGATCATTATGCACACTCCTCTATGCTAAGTGGCATGTAGAATGGCAAAAAAAGGTAAGCCTGGAAGCTTTCTAGTAACTAGGCATGTAAGCAATACTCCTAACTCTAGTGTGCTCATATCTCAGCCATCATATTATACACACTCATGTGGGCATTTGATGGGCCTCCAAATGTCTTTATGATGGAGTATATGAGAAAAAGCATCATAAAAATATGTGACGTGAGTGATGCTAACATCATTGAAGTGGTAGACACAAGTAGTATTTATGTGCTAGTCAGTTTCTCATTCCTGGGTACTAGATGGAGATATTGATCATGCATTTTTAAATGTCACTCATCTCAACATTTGGAGTTAGAGGTATGGTGTCACTATATGAATGATGCAGCGCTGACTTGCTTGCCAAGGTGGGCGGGCCCAAGGGTAATAGCAAATCTAAGGGTTAACCCAGTGGCAACCTTCACAAGAGGAAATAAGATATAGAGTTCGAGGGTATGGTTGCGAATGGAGATGAGGCAATCATAGCTCTCCAATGTGTAAAGTCAACCTTGACCTACTACAATTGTGGGATAGATCCGCCACTTTACTTGTGTATATGCTGAGTTGAAGGTGGCATGAACTGTCTACTTCACCACCTATGCTAAGATGCTCATTCACTTTTTGTTAGTTGGATCGTAAAATTGGGAGCATCAAAAGATAGCTTGATAAGAAGATGGATTGGTTTGGCTAGGGCATGAGAATTACATAGGGAACAACCACGCTAAGAGTGCAGTGCATATAGAGTCGTCTGGATCATCATCCATTCTAGATTGGACCATGCTACTTCATTATATGCTCTATGTTCTTGAGACAAGGAGAACCAATCAGGGAGGAGAATTATGATTCTCAAAATTGATAGGGGGCAAGAGTTCTAATTGAATTGTCCGGGACAATTCTCTCATGATCATGGGATTCATCAGCATGAAATGTTGTCTTATAATTTTTAGTAATATGGTATTGCGAGAGAAGGAATTGCGGGCACTAGTGTTTTTATATGTGAGCTCCAAGAGATGCTCTATTGACTACTATGTGCATCTCGAATAGGGTGGCTTCGATATCTGTGTCTTAAAACCCCTTAAAGCAGTTATGGACCAGTCAAAAGTCCCTTATATGCCATATTTTGTCTCTAGGTGTTAGTTGTTCTTGTCATGCTAAACTAAAGGTCCATAGTATTAACCCTAATTACATGTTTTAAGAACTCTTATGGGCATGTCCAGGGTTGTGAGTCTGAAGAGGGTGACTTGAAAAATAGAATCCTGCGATGTGGACTTTGTTGAGTGGAAGCTCCATAGAATTATAAGGTATTGGATGACTACCAATCTCAAATAGAGAATGGTGAGGATATTCCTCCACTAAAAGATGGTGGTGGGAGTATTCCCATGATCATTGGGGACAGTGGGAGGGAAGCACCATTGTTTTTTGAGCCTCATAGAAGCACGTACAATAGGATTCCTAAAAAACTTTACGATTGACGAGTTTGCCTTGCATCTCCATTGATGAGAATGAACTTGGCTCGTATAAATAAACACTATGATCATTTATTGCTGGTAAGTGGATCGACGTAATGGTCTACAAGATAAGGGTTCTATGAAGAAAAATTGAGTATGGGAATTCGTGAATCTTCCCTATGATATAAATGTTGATGGAACTATAGACAAAGTATAAAAACTGAAAAGTGATGAAAGGATTCACTCAATTGAGTGTGTGAACTATATTAACACATTCTCCCTAGAGGTGAAAATAATATTCGCTAGCCTCATATTTGCCATTGTAGTGAATTAGGCTCTGGAACTTGACCATATGGATGGTGATGTTTCTTGAAAAGGAACTATCATCAATAACAGTCAGAATTTGATGATATCAATATTATGAGTTGACAAGATCCTAATGGCAAGGTATGATAAGGAGAAGATTGATACTGCTGAAGAGTGGTTGCCTTTCAATTTTGATGTGAAGGACATTGGCAAAATGCATCTCATGCTCGATGTTGAGATCAATCACAATCATTCTAAGAGGCTCATTAAGTTTGTCTTAATCGACTTACATTAAAAAAATCTTAGAGAGATATAGGATGCATGATGGAGGGTCTAACGATACTTTGGTGAAGAAAGGTCATGTGCTTTGTCTGAATCTTTGTCCATAGATGGAGACTAATATAGGAAAAGATGGTT
This sequence comes from Amborella trichopoda, assembly GCF_000471905.2. Next base: position 3,218,183 of record NW_006499776.1, read on the forward strand.
TGTGTACCACATGTGAGCAAAATAAGTTATCTTATGAATAACATGTTGTGAATAACTTTGGCAAACCATGAACTTGGCACTTTGATATCTTCAGAGAACCATATACTACTTATGGATCTTTCTAAGACCCTATGAGGATAAGTAAGTCTAATTGAAAGGGTGATCTTCTGGATTACTGATGGTTGACATCAAAAAATGTTTCCACTCCAGTTGTGAGCAGCGTTCGCAAAATCGAACTGGAACGGTTAACTGGTCATGAGGTGGGAGCGGTTCGAACCGGAACTGGACTAACCGGGGCGGTTAACCGGACTAACAGATCAAGTAGATTTTTCTTAAAAAAATGGGTAAAAAACCCCCAAAACATTTAAAAAAATAAAAAAAATAGAAAAACTTAGATTAAGTCATATATAAGTCATTTTTCTTTTTTCTTTTCATCTTTTAGACTTGTCATATATTAGTCATTTGGATCAAGTTGCATCATAAGGTGCAGACAATTCATGGCTTCAATAGAGCAATAGAAAATCCTTGCAAATTTACAAGACTTCTATAGTAATTCCATAGATTCTCACTGAATAGGAGTAAGTAGTATTGCAATAAATATATCGGTACGTATAAAGTCTAGCAATGAAATGTTATATAACAAGGTCGTAACTGTTCCAAAGTCTAAACTAGATGTGGCTGGAAATTTGTGATGAATGTACTCTGGCCAACCTACATAAGGATACGATTTGAAAGATAAAATGTAGCATAGAATGGAGTACCTTTACCACATGCTATGATTTCCTATCAAAAGCTCAAGGAATTCATTGTTTTATACAAGAAACTTAACCATGAAACATGAATGTTTTAATACTATTGAGTCAACACAAACTCATTCCACATTTCCACACTGAAGAAGAAAGTAGAAAAAAAAAACATACTTTTATAAAAAAAAAATATAATATTACAAGCAATCCAACAAGCGCACCAAAAATATATAACATTAAAAAGAAAGAAATGTTTTTTTTCCCATATTCAGCACAAAAAAAATATTTTCTAAAAAAAAAAAAAACATTAAAAACAATCTGAGAAGCTCACCAAAAATATATAACATTAAAAAGAAATACATATTTTTTTTCTCATAGTCATAAAAATATTTTTATAAAAAGATATATAACATTAAAAACAATCCAACAAGCAT
>NW_006499776.1:3219635-3235948 GCF_000471905.2 Amborella trichopoda
CATTCCAACAATCTCACCAAAATATAGTAAAATTAAAAAGAAAGAATCCATGTTTTCTCATTCATCACAAATAACATATTTTTATAAAAAAAACATAATTTTATTAAGAAACAAATTGTTTTAAAGAACCTTAAAATCGAGCCAAAGAACACAGAAACTTTAGAGTCAAAATCAATCTCAAATCGTTCATTTTTTGAACAAAATGGCATGGGGATATGATAGATACTTCAATTACGACTAAAATGCTTCAAATATCATGAAGATAAATTCACTATTGAGATCGTTCTTCAAAAAATGGCGGATATTTCACTTCATGCAATTTTCAAAACAAAAACACAACAAAAAGAAATTCATATAAATAAATATACTCAATGATAAATCAACATACCTGATGTATTCGATTGATGAAGCCTTGATGATCAAACTTAACTGATCAATTTAATAAAAAACAAACAGAACATAGATCAAGAATCAATTTTTTTTAATCGAACACAATTATTTGAGCAGCAGGATTTTCAGCCGAAATCAACATCCAAATTTCATTTTTTTCAATAAATCGAAATAGAAAAAAGTTTAAGGCTTTAGTAATGGATCAAAGCCCTCCATTTCTATGCATATTCATGGGGTATTGAAGCTTAGATTGATACAATGGCGGAAATTTCACAGTTTCAAAAATCCACCATTTCAATCCACCAAAAAATCGTTCTTCTTCTATTTTTGATTCAATAAACAATTATTTATACAAACGTTCAGGTGTATAAGTGCAATAATTCATCGAAAAAAACAAAAAAAGCTAGAAAATCAAATAAAAAAACGTTGTATAACATGAATCACATGTTTTGTTTAAAATAACGACCTTTGTGTCAAATAACGACCGTTATTTAATATGCTACGGTTATGAACGTTATATCACATGTTATATCGGTAAGTTGGACCGGTTAGAAAAAACTGGTTGGTTTTGAATTAAAACCACCAGTTTCACATCGAACCGACTGGTTTTGGTGCTAATTTTTTTGGAGGTCCCCGACTTTTTACTTGTACCAAAAAACCTGTCTTAACTGGAGTTGGTACCTTACCAGTACCGATCTAACCGGGCGGTTCCGATTAGGACCGATCGGTTTTGCGAACACTATTTGTGGGAGTGATTTCTTAGTGCAACAATTCAGATGATATAGTTGGCTTGTCTAATATAAAAACATGGTATATAGATTGATGAGTAGCATTATGGGAGAGCATATGGCTCATGAGAAGCCCGCAAAGCTAGGGATCATAGTGTGTGTTAGAGAGCATATGTGTACGTTTTGATAATAACATTGCGATACAGGATTTCACAAAGGATCCTAAGTATCACAATAAGACATAGCACATAGACAATGGGTATCACTATGTGTGAGGTACCGTTGAGAGGAGAGAGACAATCATGACATGTAATGTCATTAGTAGTCCCCACGACTAATCCTATAGCTTGAGAGAAATATAGGGGCTTATGTCATAGGAGTGGGAGTTAGGATTCTCTAATTAGATTTCTATATCATCATTATAGTCTAATTATTTTAGTACATGAATTGTATTTTTTATTTACCATTTATTTATGAGGAATTTATGTTACTATAGTTTGTTTACAACACACACATGGTTTGATTGCACATTCACACTTACGTACTAGGACACTAGTTCATTATTAGATATATCGTCAGCAAGCTTGGTTCGCTCTCTCACGTAGTGCTGGCCACCATCAATGTCTTGGATATTAGAGGATGAGACACACATGTGATGTGACTATTGCCTCGATAAGAGATTGAGATGGGATTCCATAGTTAGGAATCAACATGATCCAAATGAGTATGCCTTCCCACCATATCATGTAGCCTGTATGATAGCTAGGTGTGATTCGGGGATGCTCAACTTAGTTGCCTGAGTACGACTCAGAGGCGCATTGGATGTAATGTAATGCATGATTGCAACTGAAATAGTACCTGCATGGTACAAATTGGACATGGATCCTAGTATGCATATCATTTACACCGTAGAGTTTGACCCATATGACACGTGTTAAGCAAGACCATTACTCCCATAAAGGTAGAGGTGTATAAGAAGATCCATGTTCCCTATTACACTATATGAGATATAGCCAGTCACTTAGTGACCTAGAATGCACTCATTGATTGTGACTATATTAGGAAGTGGAGATTTCATGTTGCTACTTTAGTGTACTCCCCATTCTCTTCAATCGAGTTGGGGGCAGAGCTAGGAAAGCAGTTAGTTCAAAATTGAATAATATTAGGACTACGGGAAGACCATTAGCATCACACTTCGATTGGTTTCTAGAGAGTTAAGTGTACTCGAATCAGATGCTCATTAGTAGATTATCGACTTGAGGTATGTTCGATCTTTTTTTATAAAATGTTTTCGAAAAATTATTATGAAAGTACACGAAGGGGTTGTATAGTCTCTTGAGCATAAAGTAGCTCACAAAGGATTAGTTGAGATAATCAGTCTGTTCTCGTTAAGTGAATCTAGGGTAGGCGAGAGCATTTTTGAATAAAGAGAGAAGAGGTGTTCCACATTAGTTTAATGAATACTTAATGTAGTTCTCTTTGCGTATATGCATTGCTGCTGAAGGTCTCACATTGCATTTCTTGATGGAGTATAGGGCGTTCTTGTGTTAATATGTATCACCAAATGATCATTATGGGATCTGATACTATTTTTGTGTACCCACTCTAGGACGAGTGAAAGATGTTGGATTTGGAGAATGCTCCTTATAAGTGAAAAGACTTCATTAAAATTGTTTACTTTTTTAGTGGCTAATAGAGAAGAAGATGTCCATAGAATTGTTGGACTTGTTAGTAGTAGAGAGAAAAAGTAAGAAAAACCAATCCCATGTGATATGATATTTTCAATTAGGGATAAACTTCACTTAATGAAATATAAGATAACTACATTTTGAATAAGATTCCTTCATGAGATATTTTCTATATAAAAGTTGTTTAGAGAGAGAAAAGTAGAGAACTAAAAAACAAGATGTATGTAACTTTAAAAAAAGTTCTCTCTAAAACCTAAAGCTCCTATATCTCTCTCTTAGTTTTTTCTCTTTAGAAGCACTAGAATGAAAACCATAGGTGATCCAAGAGCTCTCGGGCCTTCTATCAAAGGATTAGGATATGCACTTTGTATACAATGTTGTTGGTTCAAGTTTTTGTTTGAACACATTTTTCAGCATCTTAAGTCCCGATGCGGAATAAAAGAGAAGCTGATCAATAAAGCCATGACATACAATAGAATTATCGACAGTCTCAGAATTGCCCAGGAATGGGTCAAAATCTTCCTAAGCACTCAAAATGCCACCTGCCAAGTTTCATCTCAATCCGACATGTCTAAGGCAGCGCAAACAAAGAAACAATTTCAGAAAAATCCGCCTCTAACACCTTGAAACGGACCCTGTAACTAGAACTATAATTTCGGTGCTTCAAACTGATATAGAACTACCGCCATTGGATCCGGCATAGTTAAAAACCCCTATGAGTCAAGTTTCGGCTTAATCAGACATTCTAGGACAAAGTTATAGGTTAAACATTAAAAAGGGGTAGTCCGCACGCTATTCCCGTGCGGCCTCCCTGCACCAATCTCCATTAAAGAAGGCCGGTGTGCACAGTCCCAAGCATCAACTTCAAAGTCGGATAGCTCTCAAATTTGGTGAGCGTCTTCGTCTTATCAAGATGAGTGTTTTGTTATGTGGTAGGACCTGGGACAATACCCGAGCAGGGGGAAAATTAGAGAGAAGTTGGCGATTCGTGAATATAGTTATAGAAAATTCAGCAGCTACATGCCTCACTCGAGTGGCCATATCATGGCACTCGCATACCCGATTGACGTGAAACTAATTGCATTATGTGCGTAAGGTCCGAGGCTATGCCTGGTTTGAACCTCATGTACGATGAATGGTTGGATTTGGAAAACAAATGCGTCAAAGTTACTACAAATTCTGACCGTCGAATTTTTTGATTTCGTCTAAAAACCTTGGACGACGAAAACTTCATCCGGGCATGAAATCGAGCTGCGTTCATTGCAATGTGATCATCTTAGTGCAATCCAGTGAAAAAGTCAAAGAAAAACATCAAGAAACAAGCACACTCTCGATCAGAAATTTTCAAGATCTATACAAATTTGAGTCGCATGATTGTGCCCTAAAAACGTGATCTATGGCTCGAAGTTGGTATCAAATTGATCGTCATGCCGAGCCCGACAAGAAAATAATCATCTTTCGGCCAAATGGATACCGGAGCAACCCCGAATCATCCATGAAAGATCACGCAAGTTCTAAGGCAGCAACGAGGACTGTTTTGGAATTTCACACATTGTTGGGCAAGGGCAAAACAATCCTTTCGCACCCAATTTTAGAATTTTTTTTTAATTCAATTAAATTGTAATTATCATCAATTTAAGTTTTTGGGCGTACACCCATGTTTGGGCCCAATTCTATAAGTACATGTTAAGCACAATTGTTATAGGACCATTGATTTTTCAATACTCATTAATAAAATTTGAGAGTTTTCACGTTCAAATTATGGGTATGTCTTGGAGAGTGAGAGAGGAGAGAGAAGAAAAAGTCCGGTACCCTTTGGTGAAGGTAATTTTCTCTCACCTCCTCTCATCTCTCTCTCTTCTCGTCTATCTCTTTCTCTCTCCCTCTTCTCGTCTATCTCTTTCTCTCTCCTCTTCTCATCTCTCTCTTTCTCTCTCTTCATCTCTATCTTTATCTTTCTCTCTCCTTTCTTCTATATCTCTCTTTCCTTTTTCTTCTCTGTTCTTTATCCACTTTTATTCTCTCTTTTCTGTCTTTCATTTCTTTTTTCTTCACTTTCCTTCTCTCTCCTTGTTCTTTCTCCTTCGTCTCTCTGTTCATGCATGGCGGAGCCTGTAGCTTGGTATGATGGGCCTTAACTCGAGGGGCGGGCCAGGCCTCTGTCAAAGTTCATCTTATTCCCTTGTGTCATGGACGACGGAAGCTCATCACCGTCCATGTTTTCTTTCTCTTCCAATTCTTGTGTCATGGACGGCGGAAGCTTATCGCTGTCCATATCTTCTCTCTCTTATTCTCCTGTGCAATGGATGGTGGAAGCTCATCACTATTCATGTCTTCTCTCTCTTCTAAATATTATGTCATGGATGATGGAAGCTCTTCATCATCCGTGTTTTCTCTTTCCTCTTCTCACCTCTATCATGGACGGTGGAAGCTCATCGCCGTCCATGTTTTCTCTCTCTTCACTTCTCTGTCATGGACGATAGAAGCTCATTATCGTCCATGTCTTCTCTCTCTTCTGATTCCTTTGTGATGGACAGTGGAAGCCCATCGCTATCCATGTTTTTTCTCTCTCCACTTCTCTGTCATGAATGGCGGAAGCTCATCGCTGTCCATATCTTCTCTCTCTTCTAATTCCTCTGTCATGGACGGTAGAAGCTCATCACCGTCCATGTTTTTTCTCTCTCCACTGCTCTGTCATAGACAACGGACGTTTATCACTGTCCATGTCTTCTCTCTCTTATGATTCCTCTATCATGGACAGCGGAAGCTCATCGTCATCCATACTTTCTCTCTCTTCACTTCTCTGTCATGGACAGTGGAAGTTCATCGCCATCCATGTCTTCTCTCTCTTCTGATCCCTCTGTCATGGACGATAGAAGCTCATCGCTGTCCATGTCTTCTCTCTCTTTTGATTCCTCTGTCATGGACGGTGGATGTTCATCACTGTCCATGTTGTCTCCTTTGTTATGGAAGGCAGAAGTTCATCGCCGTCCATATTCCCTATCTCTCTTTTCTCTCTCTTCTTCCGCCTTCCTCTTCTTTCTTACTGTTCCTTTCTTCTCCTTTTCCTCTTTCTCCATTTCCTTTCTTTTTCTTACATGCATGACATTGGCAGTACTGTGCATGCCTTTCCCTCTCTCTTGCTTTTCTCTCTTCTCTTCTTTCCTTCTCATTAGATCAAGGGACGCTAAGTCATGCACTGCCATGGTAGTCTCATCATCTAACAATACTGTCGATGTATCGGTTTTAGTCACCGTGGTTGCCTTACTACCACGATAGGCTAGCCATTGTGCCAGGATGATCGCTCTGTCATCTAGTAGTATTACTGTTGTGCTAGTCTAGTTACCGTGCCCGTCTTGCTACCACATCAAGTCAATCACTTGCTGGTCTAACTACTGTGTTAGTCTAAGCCACCTAGTTAAATCCCTATCTTCCCTATTCTTCTATTCTATCTCTTCCTTCTTCTTTCATCTATTCCCTTCCCCTATTTCTTCTTTTGAATGTGCATGACTATGTGCATAAGGAGGGATCACTTGACCCACTTGTCTTGTAAATTAACCATGTATGTGTGATTGCAAAAACATGAGAGTACATGCCAAGAGAGACGATTCTGAACCAGTTTTATGACTGGGGGGAATTTCTTCATGATTTAATAGGGCATCCACGCGAGCCAGCTCGACTAAGTCCCAAACCCACCTTAAATTCCTCTCTCATCGGTTAGTATATCTGCCCTGACTCCTGAGCGAGGTTCTCGAGAGAGCGATCTCAAAGTCCTGGGTTCCACCAAAACTCAAGATGCGTGTCACCAGATTATCATGATCTGGAGGGCGAGATCGATGCACCTAACCAGTATTCAATAGTCGGCCTTGGGATGTGAGCATCAAACTCTCGAACTAGAAGTTACGCATGCAAAAGAGAATAGGAGGATCACATCATCCATGCGGGAAGAATCATATATGGTGAAAGGTATGTGATTTCTCTTTGATCTCTTTGTTTTTTGTGTTTCCACTACACTTGGAATTCCCCTTGGAATTAACAAGGATGCTCAACTTTTTTCATTTCAAAAACGAAAAAAGGAAAAAAAAAATCCTTTTGGACTATCACATCTGAGTATTTAAGAACTCAAGTGTCTTTAATTTTGTTTTTAAAACACTTATATAGTGATCTAAACTGTTTTCCAGAATTTCAAATAGGAAAAATGTCATCTTCAAGTATGCCTTTTGTCCATGGGAGTCACGTTATAGCATACTTCCTTGAGAGTAACCTAGACGGTCTATCCAGTGCTATTTTTTGAATATTAACTTAAGTTTTCATTAATATTGTATGAAGATGTCAATGTTACATTGATAATGATGTGCGAAAAAAAGGTATGGCACCCTATGAAAAAAACGAAGGTGGTAGAAAACATTCATTTAGTACAAAGCTCATGACAAGTGAACTCCTTGGCCAACAGGAGCCTAGGTGACAATTGGCTCTGATTTCCACCTAAAACTTCAACCCACACCAAAACCAGCATATGGATTTACCATAATGCTCTCAATTTGGAAAATGGGTATGTATCAATGTTCCTTTCTCTATTAACATGCTAATGATTTCTCTTTGTGACAACGCTGGTTGGATTTCACCAATATTAGATCGCAAGCCTAAGGTGCCTCTTGCCGATCCCAAAACCACAAAATCACATTTTTAAAGTCTTCCTCTACAATGACTCTATTATGAGATTGCTACAATCTAAGGACCCCATTCTTCTGAGCAAAGAGATGCATCTCATTAATTGTGCACGGAAGTAAGGAACCTCAACGAGAAATAAGCACATTGCCTTGATGATTTTTAATTAGGCACCCAAAACATTCTGGACCATTGCTCACCCTCGAGCTCCCATCAAATTTTAATTTCACCCTACCTACTAGTACTATTAGCCAATTATTGGATTCAATGATTCTTATTTTATGAGACTGAGCCAACTAAAGTTGTTATTGGTCCGAGCCAAGCCTCATTTCGGGTCGCTACCGGGCCTGATTGCGGGCCTGTTCGAGGCTGGGCCAACAGGTTTATATTATCCAAGTTCACCTTGGATATACTAACGAACTCCTTACTAACTTGAATCCAACACAACAAATAACCTATCGGTTTAGACCTCACATTCCTTCATCATTGGCCTTTCCTCCAAGAGCCCTATAATATTCTATTCTATAGTTTTCTATTTCCACGCGTTCCAAAGTATACATTGCCACATTCTGCAGCCAAGTGCCAAGTTATGGCCAAGGAGGAGAGATCTTTAACAAGTCACCCACTTGATGTGGAAAAGCGAATTGCCAGCTCCAAATTAATCCTATAAAGCAGCAATATAAACACATGTGATAGTTAGTCTAGTCATCCATATTACAAAGCATGCACACATTTGTTAGAAACATACTCCTCAAACCTATGTTAATGGGCTTAAGCTGGCCTGCTGACTTTCGAGCCATGCCTAGTTTCAAGTTGAGTTCGGGTCACATCTTAAAGCTCGTGGGATGGGCATATTTTCTGACCAAAAGTTTTATATGATTTATTAACACTACTGAAATAGAGGCATCACTCTTGTTTTCACTTGTCTTTTGCTTCTAATCCTTAATCCCGTCAAGATGAGAGAGAAAATTTCAGAGAGGGAAAATACCTCTGAGTACGCGGTCCCATTCTTTCTATTTCCTAGGCTAGGCTACACCCCAAGCATTGTTTCATCCTCTCTACTTGTTATATGCCCCACGTAGTAACCGTCTCCCGGGACAAACACACGGTCCCGAGCAAACCCAAGAGTTTTAACCCTCGGACCACCGCTCTAACTTCCTCTCGTACAGTCGAGTTGAGTCGAGAGACACATATACTCTCTCCCTCAGTTACTCGGGAGGAGTCATTCTGAGCTGGTAGTCAAGAGGGATTCAGCTCTTTAGTTGCCTCAAGTGCCCAGACGCCCAGCTTTTGCGTGAAGGGAAAGATTCTTGCCGTCCTTCTTCTGTACTCTTTCCTTCACCAGTCAGCCTTGTTTGAGAGGACCATTACGGAGGAGGATAATCGAACCCGCATCGCAATTTTAAGCATGAGAGAGAGAGAGAAGTGACTTGTTGAAAGCCTGAAGAGAGTCTGTGTCCAAACCGTGCTGGCAGACAGCCGGAGGGCTTTGTAACTGTTTTAAGAGGGCAAGCTCACTGGGTGTATCCTCGAACCTCAAACGATGAGGTAAGCATCTGAATGTATCCTCGTCCTAAAATCTCTCTCCTTGTTGGTTCCTATCCATGCTAAGGAGAGTTCGCATACACGCAGCCTCAAGTGTGCAGCGCGTATGGATCCTCCGTGGTTGTTTGAGAGAAGATTTTCTCCCCACACCCACACGCTCGAGGACTGAAAAAAATCAAGCAAAAGTAATCAATTTGGGCAATGCATGATAACCTCGGAGAATAGAGCTTGGAGTTGATTTTGGCAGCTTAGGTTTGCCTGAAGAAGGGGAGCACTGACTGGTTGTCTTTGAGGGTATGCTCTTGCCTCGAGCCCTGCCCTGAGGGCTAGCTTGTATGTGGTTAGGTGCCTTGATCTTACCCTCCGGATCTAGATGATCTGGCGGCACGTATCTTGGGTTTCTAGTGACCCAGGATTTGAGATCGCTTTCTCGAAACCTTGATGAAGAGCAAGGGTAGGTATACCATCCGATGAGAGAGGAATTTAAGGTGGGTTCGGGACTTACTCGGGTTGGCTTGCATGGGCGCCCTCTTAGATCACGAAGAAAGCCCTCCAGCTGCTTTAGCTGGTTCGGAATCGCCTCCCTTGACATGCAATCCTCTTGTTTTCTGCACAACACTTCTATGATTAATTTGCAAGACAAGTTGGTCAAAGAGACCCACCCTTGTCCTAGGGCATTGTACGTTCATATGAGGGTGATGAAGCAAAAGGTTTAAATAAAGACAGGAAAGAGAAGAGAACTTAACGAAGGGGCGACACTAACATGACGGCCGAAAAATTACCGACTCGGAGTGGTAGCAAGATAGACATGGTTCTCAGGACCAGCACATCGATAATACTATTCAAAACCGAAGCCAATATAGCGGTGCCAGGCTAAGTCTACCCTCAGTCAAGTGAGAAGAGAAAAGAATGAAGAGACGAAAAGGGGATGAAGAGAAAAACCCAGACGGCAATGGGCTTCGCCGTTGGCATCATGAGAAGACGTCGCGTCCCTTGCGGGCGACGATGGCTTCTGGTAAGGCTCATGACGATAGCTCCCCATGAGACACATGGTGGTAGTTGTGGAACACAAGAGAACCCGCGGGCAACAATAAGCATCACCATTGGCAATGGAGGAGGAAACACGTCCCTTGCGGACGACGATAACTCCTGACGAGGTGCAGAACGGTAACGTCCCATGAGTCGCACGAAGAGTACCTCTCATGGAGCGCACGATGATGGACACAGATAGGCGCGGAAGGAGCCTACGTGAGGTGAAGGGTATTACCGCGACCCTTTACAGATGGCGATGGACATCACAGCGTGCAATAGTCACGTGACAGGGTGAAGCCCTTGCGGAGGGCAATAGGCTTCGCTACCCGATTTCCTCACTGAGACATCAAGGATACATCTGCGGATGGCAATGAGCAGCGCCGTCTGCAAGCCTCACTAGGAGGTAGAGATTGAAACAGAAGGGGGAAGAAGCTCGTGCATGGCACTGTCATCGTCATGTGCGATCTGTGAGACCACCCAAGAGGCATGCACGACACTGCCATTGCCGTGCATGGCCACTGAGAGGAACTCAGATGGAGAAGAGGAAGAAGAAAGAGAGGAAGAGAGAGAAGAAAAGAAAAAGAAGAGAGAAGATTTACCTCGAACCTAAGGGTATCGATCCAAAATTTTCTCTTACCTTACTCTCTCTCTCCAAACATGACCTAACAATGAGAAGAAGGAGAAACTTTATTAATTAAAAACTCTCTCTTTATAAAGGGTTGAATCTTTTGAGTGTGTCTCATTTTTTCTTTTTTTTTTCCTTTCTGTGTACAATGATGGTACGTGGTATATATAGAATTTGCCCCAAACATGGGTGGATGATAAAAAATAACCCTAATTGCTATTAAATAGGGTACAAATGACAGATTTGCCCCTTCATAACAATTTATGGAATTTCAAAACAGTCCCTGTGTTGCCCGAGAACGTGCATGATTTTTCATGGTTGATTCGAGGTCGTTCTGATGCCTGATTGATCGAAAGATGATTGTTTTCTTGTAGGGCTCAACATGACAATCATTTTGATACCAACTTCGACTCATGGATTGTGTTTTAGGTACACGATCATGTGATTTGAAATTTGAATGGATATTGAAACTTCGGATAGATAGTGTGCTCACTCCTTAATGTTTTTTTGATGATTTCTTTGCTAGATTACACTGAGAATGTTGTTATGATCGCGGGGCAACAAACACAGCTTAATTCCGTGCCCGAAGATTTTGTGACTTTGGAATTTTGGTTAGAATATGGAATTCCAGCGATAGAATTTGCAGTCACTTTATTAGCTTCGTGTGCAGAATCCGACCATTCATCATATACTAGGTTCGGCTTAGAGATAGCTCAAGACCTTACACATGCGATAGAGTTGGTCTCGCATTGATCTGGCTCGCAAGCAGCGTGATTTGGCCACTGGAGCGAGGCACGACACTGCTGAATTTCCTGAACTTTTTTCACGAACCAACAACTTCTCTCTGGCTTTTCTTCGCACTCTGGTGTCATCGTGGGACGTACCACTTATCTAAACACTCGTCTTGACGAGATGAACATGCTCACCAAAATTGAGAGCGATCTAACTTGGGACGAGTGAGATATGAGCATCGAAATTCACTATTTGTGACTGTCCCTTCAGTGGTGTGGAGTTGCAGGGTGGCCGCATGGGAATAGCTTGTGGCTCTTCTTGTTTCACTCTTTTGCCTATAACTTCTTCCTAGAGTATCTGTTTAAGCTGAAATTTGACCCCGAGGGGTTTTCAACTGTGTCGGATCTAATGGTAGTGGTCCCATAACAAGCTGAGACACAAAAAAATTATAGCTATAGTTATAGGGTCCGTTTCAGGGTGTGAGAGGCTGATTTTGCTCAAAATGTTTATAGTCTTCACTACCTTAGACATGTCGGGATACAATGAAACTTAGCAAGAGACTCTTGAGAGTTCACATGAAGATCTTGACCAGTTTTGGGGCTATTATGAGACTGTCGAAATTTCCACTGTTTACTATGCCTTTATTGAGCGGGGGCCCCATGTTAATGAAAAATATCTTCCAACAGCATGCCCCATCGAATGTTGTGCTTCGAGAGAATCGAAAAGTGCAATCATTCAGAAAATTTTCTCACGGGCTAGCCAAGGACTACGTGAACGCTGAGGAGGTCGACGTAATGTCGCGATCAGGATGCTCGGACGTTTGGACGCAATGTACGGGTCCATCCGTGGAGACTTATCGGGGAGAAATTTTTTTTTTGAGGGATCCTGTCAAAGTCCTCACCCTCAAGGGACTATTTGCGATTCTAAAGCGTGATGCTTTTGTAGGGATCTCCTCGGATAGAATCAGGCCTATCTAGAAGCCAAATGCTATGAACCTTTGGTCAGCATTGTTCGCTGCTACACCAGGTTTGCTTTTGATGTCCAGGGTATCTCTGTAGGTCTCGTCTAGCGGGGTTTAGTTGGGAGCATGTCCCAACGCTCTGGGCTTATCGACTAGAGGGAATTTTGGCGAGGCGGCCCCATGGGCCCCATCCTGTCTGGTCCAGAAGGTCTGGCCCTGTCGACCGAGGATGGTTTTAGGTGAGGTGATCTCATGGTGAGGAATACCCTAAAGTCTCTGGCAGATTAGACCCTAACTTCGTCAGTTTCTTGCCTTTGTGATGGTCTTTAGTGTTCCGGAGGGATTTTTGGTCATCGTCCTCACCCTCAAGGATTCTTGTTATTGTCGATGTTGAAATGTGGGAGATCTTATGCGGCTCTCACTCCCTGGTGAGCCAAATTGTGTTGTGATTAGATGCTGAAATTTGACGATTATAGGTAAACCTCATTAGCTAGGATTGCGATTATTTGGAAATTGAGTGTCAGCTGAGGCGGCGGTAGTGCGTCAACCTGTTTCGTCAGTCCAAGTGCTCTTTCGTAGGTTTTCACTTGAACAGGGGAAGTGGCACTGTAAAGATGGTTTTCACTAACTTCTGTTATTTTTGGGCTCTTTTACCCATGACCTCACAGTCATGTCCACCCTCTTCATCCATTTTTGCTCACAGTGCCCTTTTGGGGTTTTCACCATGCCTGGGTTTCTGTTTACTCATGGTTTGTGACCATGCCCGTCCGTCATTTTTACTCATGGTGTTCCCTTGCCCAGGTGTACACCATACCCATTTTTTTTGTGAAGGCATGTTTAGGGCCATGCCTTCGAGACATGCAAAGCCATTTAACGTCATGCAGTCAGAATGTGCACTATAGTTTAGGGTCATACAGATGGACCGTGATGGTGATGAGTGGCAATCTGTAGAGGCCATGGAGTGAGTATAGTGGTAGTTACGACTCACTTTGGGAAGATGGCACAAGGCTACCTATGAAGGGAGAATGGTGGGTGAAGAATGGCGACCCACTAGTTGACAATGAATATGGATTATGAAATGGCTCGCCATTTCGTGAGCATGGGTAAGACTCACTGGGGAATGATGGATGGTGTGCGCACACGAACGGGTCGGTTAGGGAAGGCATGCGTGAAGATGCATGTAAAGGGTGTGTGCACTTATGTGAACTCACTGAGGAGGTAATAAAGGTGGTGTGCGCACACGAATGGGTCAGTTAAGGAGAGCGTGCGTGAAGATGCACGTAAAGGGGGTGTGTGCATATATGGGGGCATCGTTTAAGGTCATGCCTCCTGAACCTGGGCAAAGCGGTTAACATCATGCGGCTAGGACGTGCACTATGGTTTAAGGTCATATAGCTTAGACTGTGGTTATGTAGTTTAAAGTCATGCAAGTAGGACCGTGCAGTTTAAGGTCGTGCAACTAGACCTCTGCTGCAGTTTAAGGTCATATAGTTTGGGCTGTGGCTTGCGCAGTTTAAAGTCATGCATCATAGACCAGAGCTATGTAGCTTAAAGTCATGCAGTTAGGACTATGGCTGTGCAGTTTAGAGTCATGCAGCACGAACCAGAGATGTTCAGTTTAAGGTCATGCGGCACAGACCAGAGTGTGGGTTGCAGTGTAGGTGAAGCTGCATGGAGGATCGGTCTATGGATAACCATCTAACTCCCTGAGGATAAAGATAGTTAAGGCTATACATAAGCAGATAGATTTAGATGAAGATGGTGGCCCTACAAGGAGTGGCACGCAGTAGAGACTTCACTTAGAATTAAGAGGGCCAGTGTGACTTCACGGGGACAATGAGTAATGGTATGCATGTAACTCTACTGAGAATGACAGAGCACAAATGAACCTCACTAAGGGTCGAAGGGATAAGATTGACCCGATTTCCCTGAGGATGGTTGGCCGTAGTAGAATGTGACTCTCATTGGGATGTTGGTGCGAAACAAATCCATTGGGGACTAAAGGGGTAGGTATGACCTTTGCGTACATCTAACTCCACTGGGGATGTCGATGAAATACACCTTAACGAAGAGGTGGCTCATTTCTCGAGCCGTGCATTACAGTTTTAGGGTCTTGTAGCTCGGACCATGGCGAAGCAGTTTAAAGTCATGCAGCTAGGACCATGCAGTTTAAGGTCGTGCAACAAGACCTTCGCTACAGTTTAAAGTCATGTAGTTTGGACCATGGCGTTAAGCCTTTTAACGTCATGCAGCCAAGATGTGCACTATGGTTTAAGGTCACACAGCTGGACCATGGCGTGCAGTTTAGAGTCATGCGATTAAGACTAAGCAGTTTAAGGTCATGCAACTAGACCTTTGCTACTGTTTAAGGTCATATAGTTTGGACCATGGTTGTGCAGTTTAAGGTCATGCAGCATGGACCATGGCTGTGCAGTTTAAAGTCATGCAGTGTGGACCATGGTTGTGCAGTTTAAGGTCATGCAGTGCGGACCATGGCTGTGCATTTTAAGGTCATGCAGTGCGAACCGTGGTTGTGCAGTTTAAGGTCATGCAGTGCAGACCATGGCTTTGTAGTTTAAGGTCATGCAGTGCGAACCGTGGCTGTGCAGTTTAAGGTCATGCAGTGCAGACCATGGCTTTGTAGTTTAAGGTCATGCAGTGCGAACCGTGGCTGTGCAGTTTAAGGTCATGCAATGCGAACCATGGCTGTGCAGTTTAAGGTCATGCAGTGTGGATCATGGCTATGCAGTTTATGGTCATGCAGTACGAACCATGGCTGTGCAGTTTAAGGTCATGCAATGCAGACCATGGTTGTGCAATTTAAGATCATGCAGTGCAAACCATGGCTGTGTAGTTTATGGTCATGCAATGCAGACCATAGCTGTGCAATTTAAGGTCATGTAGTGTGGACCATGGCTGTGCAATTTAAGATCATGCAGTGCGGATCATGGATGTGTAGTTTAAGGTAATGCAGTGCGGACCATGGCTGTGCAGTTTAAGGTCATGCAGTGCGAACCATGGTTGTGCAGTTTAAGGTCATGCAGTGCAGACCATGGTTGTGCATGCAGTGTGGACCATGGTTGTGCAGTTTAAGGTCATGCAGTGCAGACCATGGCTGTGCAGTTTTAAGGTCATGTAGTGCGGACCATGGCTATGCAGTTTAAGGTCATGCATTGCGGACCATGGCTGTACAGTTTAAGGTCATGCAGTGCAGACCATGGCTGTGCAATTTAAGGTCATGCAGTGTGTACCATAGTTATTGAAGTAATGCGACTCCATGGGGAATAGAGTCGTCACCGGAAATGGACTTCCTGAGGAGTGAGGCTGTGGTGCAAGGAATGAACTTCCTGAGTATGGAGGACGATGGTTCAGATGGGAGTGTCATGGCATGATCACCGCAGTAAGTGTTGGATAGCGCGCATGACATTAGGCTTAGATGATCTGGGCACGACAATAGTTCTTTGATGAGGTGCTCGGCGATGGCCTATTGACGAAACACGCAGCGATAACTTCTGGGTGAAGTCGCGTGGCGATGGCCCTTGACAAAGTCGTGCGGTGATGGCATCTTATGCAGCGCGCGGCGATAGCCCTTTCGAGTCTCGAGCTTGACCTGCTCCGACCTGGTCTTATTGCCGTTTGAAGATGAGGAATGCAATGTCTTTTCGGATTTGTCAAGGGCAGCTTGCGGCACTACAGAGTACAAAAAGGGGAAAACCCCATTCTACTATTTTATCGAAGGGTAAAACAATTTAGAGCGAGAGAGAGAGAGAGAGAGAGAGAGAGAGAGAGAGAGAGAGAGAGAGAGAGAGAGAGAGAGAGAGAGAGAGAGAGAGAGAGAGAGAGAGAGAGAGAGAGAGAGAGAGAGAGAGAGAGAGAGAGTAGAGAGAGAGTAGTAGAGAGAGAGAGTAGAGAGTAGTAGAGAGAGAGTAGAGAGAGAGAGAGAG
>NW_006499776.1:3236030-3271005 GCF_000471905.2 Amborella trichopoda
GAGAGAGAGACGNGAGAGAGAGAGAGAGAGAGCCTGAGCCTTTGGCAAGAGACTTCTAGTGAGAGTTTTCTGGTCAAAGCTTGCAGCAGATAGTTTTCAGGGGCTTTCTTTTGAACTCGAGCAGGTCGTGAGCCTCGTACCGTGCTTGTGGATACTTTTGAAGAGTGCCAAAGCTTTCTAAGCAAGGAACAGGGTTCCTCGGGGCTTTAGCAAGATTTACAAAGGTGCTCTGCTAGAGTTCGAGGCTTCTCAGGTAATCCTGCGGCTGAAGGGGAGGTCCTAGAGAAGTCGGGGGAGTCTGACGGTCCTCTGGCTATCAGGGGGAAGAAGGAGCAGTGGTAGTGGGCTCACCGGGAACTCAGTGGAATTCCGGTGAGTTTGTGGCGAACTGTTGAAGCGTGAAAACAGGTAGAAGGGAGACTCGTGGGGCCATAGGGAAGTTTCTTGGGGATTCCAGTGGTTTTCCATGACCTTCAGTTAGTAATGGAAAGGTTTCTTGACGAGCAAGATTGAACTCCCGACGAAGAGGGGAAGCACCGGTGGGAAAGAATAGGGTCAGACAAGGGTTCCCGGGCGGTGGAGGAGTGTTTTTGGTGAAACCTGAAGGTTCGAAAGGTCTTGAGAAGGTGGATCGTCGGTGAGGAGCGATGGTTGGGGAAACTGAAGAGATGGTGGGAACTGGGGCACTCTAAGGGCATGTGAGACATTAAGTCACATGTAGTCTGCCTTTGCGTGTCCCTAGGCCACGCACAGTGATAGCCATGCTCAGGAGCACGCCGCTCGTGGCAACGGTATCGCGCGGTGTTGGACTGCTTGTGGTGATGGTAGAACTTGACATTGTGTTGCGCACGACGATGGCTATGCATGGTGTTGAGTTGCACACGGCGATGACCATGAACAATGATGTCTTATGAGGGTCAAGAGTGATGGCAAATGAGGAGGCCCTACCACTGCGGTTTGTTGGAAGCCAAGTTCTCCAACACAACCGTGGAGTCCATGTCGTCCCATCATGAGCTGGTTCCTTGGAAGCTAGTCATGCCTCATCAGATGAATTGAAGTTGACTCGAAAATGGTTGGCTTCTTCTTTTTGGCCTGTAAACATCCTCTTTGGTGGTTTTGCTTCTTCTTCATGAAGAGAGCATTTCTTTGGTAGGTTTGCTTCTTCTTCATGAGGAGAGCATTTCTTTTTGGCCCGTAACTGTCCTCTTACCCTCAGATGCTAGAGCTTTGTAACTTCCCTACTAATGGGCTTTTGACTGTAGCTTGTAATTTTTCATAATGTAATAAAAGAAATGAACTTCCTTTGAGTTGGCTTGATGTTCCTCATCTTCATTTCTTTCGTTTTACTGCACACACTGCCCTTTAAGGATATGTCAGGGCTAATACTTTTTTAAATACCGCCTGTTGATAAGGGGCATTGCCTCTTCTCCATTAGAGTTCGCCAGTATATAGGCCCCATTCGATGTAACTTTCTTGATTATGAATGGACCTTCCCACTGAGGT
This sequence comes from Amborella trichopoda, assembly GCF_000471905.2. The sequence goes on from NW_006499776.1 coordinate 3,237,534, forward strand.
TCGAATTTTCCTTTGCGGCGCACATGCATGACAATCGGTCTCTTGACTGCTAAGACTAGATCCCCACGAGTGAATGAGACAACCTTGACAGACTTGTCAAAGGCTCTTTTCATTCTTCCTTGATTGAGCTCGAGGTTCTGCTGGGCCTCTAATATCTTTCGTCAAGGGCATCAAACTCTTGGTAATGGAGCTTGACCCTCTTATCTTCTGTCAGTCCCTGATGTATAGCGACACAGAGTGAGGGTATTTGAACCTCGAGGGGTAATACCGCCTCATCTCCATAGACTAGGGAATAAGGAATGGAGTTTGTAGCATTCTGAGTGGTGGTGCGATAAGCCTAAAGAGCCTCAGGCAGCTTCTCATGCCAGTTCCTCTTTGACTTTGAAACTGACTTCCAGAGCACCCCGCATAGAGTTTTGTTGAATGCCTCAGCTAAATCGTTAGCTTGAGGGTAGTACATGGTCGAGTACTTCCACTCGAAACCAATCTGGTTAGCTAGGCGATCAACGTGATGGCTTCTGAACTGAGGGCCATTATCAGATATTATTTGGTCCGAACCCCAACCGCTATATGATGTGGTGACGCATGAATTTAGCCATAGTGGTTCCTGAAACCTATTTGAGAGGGACTGCCTCAGCCCACTTGGAGAAGTATTCTGTCGCTGTCAGAATGAAGGCATGACCCAAGGCAGAAGGAGGGTCGATGGGTCTTATAACGTCCATACCCCACTGGGAAAAGGACCATGACATCACTGTAGGATGGAGAGGCTCTGGGGCTGATGAATGAGGCTTGAATGAATTTGGCACACCTGGCGTAGTTTTGGGCGTCAGCCACCATTGAAGGCTAATAATAGCCAAGCTTGCGTATGCGCTCGTAGAGCTTAGGGCCGGACTGATGAAGCTTATAGATACCTGAATGCACTTCTTTTAGTACTTTGCTTGCCTCTTGTGCATCGACGCATCTAAGGAGAATTCCATCAAATGGCCGACGAAAGAGAACATCCCTATCGAGAAGGTTGTACTTGGTAGACATTTGTCGTATGTCCTTGCGTTCCACCCGATCCTGAGGTAGCCTTCCATGCTTTATGAAGTCCATGATAGGCTCCCTCCAGTCTTCCCCTTTATCGGATCGAAGAATTCAGGCTCTTACTTCTCGGCCTTGGATTCTTTGCCTCAAGATATTTTATGTTCTACCTTAATGACATCTTTGGTCGCAAGCAGTGCTCCGAATGGGTAAGGTGGGCATTAAGCGAAGACGCCCCTCCCATCATCTGCATCAACTTCGGTTCTCAAGTCGATGTGTCTCCATTCGGTTACTTAGACTGGCGTAGGCCCTGATGAAGTCAGTTGAATGGTGACACCGCGCTTTGAGAGCACATCCGCTAGCGAGTTTGGCCTTCTAGGGATTTGACTCAGGGAGAAATCATCAGACTGGGCCATATAAGATTTGGCCATGTCATGATAAGGCTTGAGAGTATCCTTCCTTACGTCATAAATCCCCTTAAGTTGTCGGATGAATAGCTCAGAGTCGCCGAAGATGTTTAGTCGCCCCAGATCTAGCTCTTGGGTGACCTCCAACCCGATTATGAGGGCTTGATATTCAGCTCCATTATGAGAAAATTCCTCTGTCAGTGAGAAGGATAGAAGAATCATTCCACCGTCGGGAGTCAAGAACACGACTCCAGTGCCCCCTTTATCTGACTGGAATGCTCCGTCGAAATACATCTCCCACGACCAAGTTAACGCCATATAAAAAACTTCTTCATCTGAGAGATCGCTTGACAGGGGAGATTCCGACGGGACTGGGTGAGCCATGAGGAAGTCTGCTAGGGCTTGACCTTTGACTGTCTTTTGTGGTACATACATGATGTTGAACTACATCAACAATAATACCCACTTGGCCAAACGTCCTAACAAGCATGGCCGGGTCATAAGGAACTTGATCGGGGTCCGCCTTGGAGATTAACTTGACCTCGTGACCTAGCAAGTAATGGTGGAGCTTTTGTACCTCATAGATCAAGGTTAGGAACATCTTTTCAATGGGAGGGTAATTCTTCTCGGCTCCTTGTATTCTGCTAATAGAGTGTTGTCGCTTTCCCTGCATCATTGTTCTGCACTAGGAGTGCCCCAAGTGACTCATCAAGGGCGGTCACGTATAGAATGAGAGGCCTTCCTAATACTGGTGTAGAGAGTACTGGTGGATTCAACAAGCACTGCTTGATGTCCTCCAGCGCAACTTGACATGCTTCATCCCATATGAAGGGGGTGTCCTTCTTCAGGAGGTGTGAAAAGGATCTGCATTGTTCTGAAAGGTTTGAGATGAACTTTCAAATGTAGGCTAGCTTTCCTTAGAGAGCGCAGATCATGCAGGGTTGTAGGCGGTGGCATGTCTTGAATTGCCTTGATCTTGACCAGCTCGATTTCCAGTCCTCGGTTCCTCACGATGAACCCTAAGAATTTTCTTGAGCGTACGCTAAAGGTGCATTTCAAGGGGTTCATCTTGAGTTGGTGACATCGTAGCCGTTCAAATACCTTTTGAAGGTCTTGTATGTGAGCGTTTTTTGTTTCAGATTTTACCACTAGGTAGTCCACATAGCACTCGACCTCCCTGTGGATTATGTCCTTGAAGATGGTCGTCATGGCTCACTGGTATGTGGCATCGGTGTTCTTTAACCTGAAAGGCATCACAGTGTAGCAAAAGACACCGTTTGGGGTCAAGAACGCGGTGGCCTCATTTTTGGTGCCATCCTGATTTGATTATAACCAGAATACCTATCCATAAAGGAGAAGATTTGACAATGAGCTGTGGAGTCGATAAGCTTCTCGGTGAACGGCAGGGGGAAGTTGTCCTTAGGTCAGGTGGTGTTCAAGTTGCATAAATCAATACAGACCCTAATTTGGCCATTCTTCTTCTTGACAAGGACAACATTTGCCAGCCATTTTGGGTATTTGACTTCACGTATGAATCCAGCTTGCCTGAGCTTGTTCACCTCAGCATCAATCTGTATCTCGAGGTCAAGTCTAAACCTTCTTGATTTCTGCTTCATGGGTTTGATGGTTGGATCAATATCGAGGTGATGGATAACAATCTGGGGGTCTAGACCGGGCATCTCATGATAATGCCAGACGAAGGTGTCTCGATTTTCTCGGAGGAGGGAAATATAACTTTCTTTCTCCTCTGAGGACATTTTTGCTGAGATGAAAGTTGGCCTCAGGTCGGCCTCATCCTTGAGGTTGATCTCTACAAGCTCATCAGCCGTGGCCTGACCACCTTCTTCCCACTTGTTTGGAGCTTCCTAGAGTTCCTCGTCAGGGGACTCACATGAATTCTCATTGACCTTGAATGTAGAAACCCATGATCCTGACATCTCGGTTTCTAGGAGGGGCACAGTGTGGGAGAGGATCAGTCTCTGGCTGGTCCAGGCGATGGAAGGGGTCTAAGTCGATCATCTCGTGACTGGGATCACTTGGTGCTTGCCCCGAGCTGTGTACTTCATGCACTCTGATCATGTGGCAGGCCTCATGGGAGCAAGAGCCTGAAGATGACTTGGCTTTGGCTTAGGCCGCCAGGGCACCAACGACTGTCGAGAATTCAGCCTCCTGGGCCAGCATTTCTCTGAGGCGCTTTTGCTACGACTCGCTGAGGCTGGTACCTCCAAGCTGTCTGATTAGAGAGTCGAAGTCTGGGCATTGTCGAACTGCACCTGTGGAAGAAATAAGAGAGGAGGGATGAGAAAAAGAGTTAGAACGTTCCGGGCAGCTTTTTATGTCGTTGCCAGAATTGGATGTTTGCAAGGGATATTTAAGGTCTTGCCCCGGCTTTGACCGTTATGGAGCGCTTTTAACGTCATCACCCATATTGGAGGAATCCTGAGCTATTGGTGACTCAGGGATGTCCACCTGATTGGACAAAAGGACAAGGTGAGCTGTGCCTGGGATGAAGTTCTACAAGGTCGGCAGTAGGGGAAGAGGCCTGAGAAATTCTTCCTCTACTGGTGGTTGAAGAAGATGATTTCTTCAGCGAGACGACCTGGGTGCTCATCGTCTCCTTCTAGATTCGTGAGGAGGTGTTTGGACCATCCTATCGGGCCGGTGAGTAGCCCTAGCTTAGTGGACTGCCTCACACTTCAAGGACTTGATCCTGCTTTGTCCATGGTAAACTTCCTAGGGTTGAGAAGTCGAGGGCTCCGAAGGGTTCGGTGTATGCTCATGAGGGGCTTGTAGTGTGGCTTCCTCTTGAACGTGAGCAACGAACTGAAAGCATTCTGGGAGGACATCACAAACAATGTGGCCTTCCTGGACTTTCTCCACGACTATAGCTTCGAACCCAGAGCATTCCTTCAGCTCGTGGCCCCATACTTGGTGATATGGGCACCAAAGGTTTTTCGTTCCCTGGGCAAGGTGCTTAGGCTGCTTGGCGGGCTTGGGAGTGACGAGGCTCTGCTGGAGCATTACCTCGAAGAGAGCCTGCAGAGGATCTTACTTCATGTTTCCCTGGGCGTACGTCGAGAGGTCTTCTTGCACTGGCGGAAGAGGGACTTGAGGGTGTCCTCCTGGGTTACAATGAGCTTCTTGGCATTGCATCTTCTTTGCCAAGAGCTTGTGGAAGCCAGTGCATTCGCTGACATCATGGCCTCGTATCTGGTGATATGTGCACCAGAGGTTCTCAGTTCTTGGAGGCAGGACTTTGGGTCGGCTTGTTGGCTTTGGGGTGAGGAGTCCTTCGAGCATTATGGTGAAAAATGCATGGAGGATAGCGGGTGCGTCGCCACCCTCTTGGATTGTTACTATGTGAGAAGCCTCAGTTGCCCCAAACGCTATCTTTAACTCTTCGAGCTTTATCTGACCCTTGTTAATAAGGGCTTCGATAGTGTTGTTGAGCTTATAACAGTCATGAGTGAGGTGGCCTACTTTCCTGTGATAGGTGCAGTTCCTCTCATTTGTCTCCTACCCCGCTAACTCGAGGGTGTTGACCTCTTGCAGCAGGATTATGTTCTGTTTTAGTAGCAGTCGGAGCAATGCAAGAGTCCACTCCTTGTCGAAGGGGTATACTTTATTCTGGTGCTGGATCCAAAAGTCATGTCGCTTAGAATTTTTAGGTGGGGGGACCTCAGTGTAAGACTGTTGCTTGCCCCGGGCGAGGTTTAGGGTTTGAGGAGCCACGATCTTAATGTCAGTCATGGTGACGGCCGCGCTGATCATTGCCTTTTGGCTGCCTTGATTGTTGGAGCGAGAATTTGAGGCAGAGGATTGCTGACGAGAGCTGCCATGATGCTTGAACAATCCCTCAATACAAACTACCTTAGAGATGAGCTCTAATATGGAGGGTGGATTGGATGCCTTGACATGTAGGGCGATCTCGGGAAGCATGTTCCGTATGCAGGTCTGAACCGCTTCCTTCTCAGTCATGGGAGTGGCATAAAAGTTTGTCAGCTCTCTCCATCGGACGATGAACTTGTCAACCGGCTCACTAAGGTCTTGCATCAGAGTAGTAAGCTCGATGGTTTCAACATTTCTTTGGACTTCGTAGAAGCGTTGGTAAAACAACTGCTCCATTTCTTACCATGTATGCACCGAGTTTGGAGGTAGGCGAGCATACCACTGGAAGGCTGGTGCTTCGAGAGTGTCGACGAACTGACGGAGGAGGAGTCATCTATCAGTCGCCATCTTCCGACACGCTGCTTGAAAGTGGGCGGTATGCTGGTGAGGGGACGTAGTATCATTGAACAGGGGGAGCTTCCCTTTTTGGTGGCACTTGGTCAATGTATGAAGGGTACGACTTCTGGTAAAGCGGTGCCTCCTGCATGCCTGGGACCTTGTTCTTGAGACTATGGGCCACCATGGCATCTATGTCGGTTTGGAAGACCTCATGGGAGGCAGAATTGTCTTGGGAAGCCGGTGGGGGGGTTTGTCTAGGAACCGTGTCCTCATCGATCGGGGAATCAGTCGAAGAAGGGGACCTGCAGGCTTTTAGGCATTCCATCTTTTCAAGGATGGATTGCATCATTACCTCAAACTTGTTCATCCGCTCTTCTTGAGCGTCATCCGGATCTTCTATCACCATGACACTGACCGTCTCTTCTAGAGGGATAGAGCCTAGTGGCACAGTGGACTGTCGTGGTTGGCGAGTCGTGGGTGGCAAGTCAGTCTGGAGGGGCTCAGCTTGCCCCGACTGCACTCGAGCCTTGTATGTCGATCTTGTGAGAATCGGTTCTCGATGGTCTTGGGACCGTAGCTTCCAGGCAGTGATGACCAAGCAATACTCTTGGACCTGCTCATGTTCTGGATGTTGGAAGGGGAAGAAGGGATTATGAGGCAGGAGGTCACTAAGGGTGGTGACCTCAACTGCCTTGGAGGCTTCTTTGGTTAGGATTAACAGGCCCTTCTTTTGCTTAATACTGAGGCGATGGACCTCATTCCTGAACCAAGCTTGAGAACTAGACTGTCCCGCCTTCTTTGTGCATGCAAGGCCCTTGTCTATCAGTTGGAGCTGGGAGTGGAGTCCAAGGACAGAAGGCACCCTGAGTTTCTACCTTGGAGGGTGGAGGCCTCTGTCTGACATCAGGTCGTTGCCCCGAATTCCTTTGTGAGGCCCAAGTGCACGACTGACCTAAGGCTGGCTCAAGATGGCATTCTTAAGGAAGACCATTGAGTACCAGGGCTCAAGGTGCTTGCCTGGTGTCAGGAGAGCGACAGAGGAGGTAGCTGGTTCATGAATCCGTCTGAGTCTGGACCAAGGAGGAACCTACAAAGATAGTTTGTGTGCACACTTAAGGTTAGTCATCCGGGTGACTTGGGGCTCAGCCCGAGGTCGGTTAATGGCTTTGACTTGAGGAGGGCAAGACTTGCAAGCTTGTGCTTGCAAGGGACTGGGCAGGAGCCCATCTCTCATAGGGTGGAGCTGTGTGTGCTGTGAGGGAGGACGGAGCGGTCGACCCTCATGTGCTCGAGGTGGCATAGAGCTAGCGCTACCCCGACCTGTGGAAAGCAAATGCATGGCTCATGCAGGGTTCAGCTCGAGAAGACATGGCCTTGAATGCGAGCTCAAGGCAACGAGAAGGTTGCCCCGAGGTGCGGCTCGAGTGGATGGGCCACGAGCCCTTGGGTGTGTGCAGTGTTCAGTAGCAGATGTGCTACCAATGCAAGGGGCCTTGGTGAAGGGTCCACCAGGGCGAGGAAGCAGATGTGCTACCAATGCAAAGTCCCCTCCCGCACTAACCTAGGAAAGAACCTAAGAGCTAGACTATGAGTCACGAGTTAGCAATAGAGTAGGGAAGGAAGCTTGAGAAATTCGCTTCCCTGGAAGTGTCACGAGTGAGGGGATAACGAAGCCCCGACTTAGATAAATGGGTTGAACAACCTAGATACCAGAGAAATTAATGCAGAAAGTAAAAGAGGATACTGGTCAAACAAGAGCGAACCGACTAAGGGGTAATAAGTCCCCAGTGGAGTCGCTAAGCTGGTTAGGTGCCTCGATCTCGCCCTCTGGATCTAGATGATCTAGCGGCATGTATCTCGAGTTTCTAGTGAACCCGAGATTTGAGATCTCTCTCTCGAAACCTTGTTAAAGAGCAAGGGCAGGTATACCAACTGATAAGAGAGGAATTTAAGGTGGGTTCGGGACTTACTCGGGCTCGCTCACGTGGGCGCCCTCTTAAATCACGAAGAAATCCCCCCAACTGCTTTAGCTGGTTCATAATCACCTTCATTGACTTGCAATCCTCTTATCTTCTGCACAACACTTCTACGGTTATTTTGCAAGACAAATGGGTCAAAGAGACCCACCCTTGTCTTAGGGCATTGTACGTTCATATGAGAGTGATGAAGCGGAAGGTTTAAATAAGGACATGAAAGAGAAGAGAACTTGACAAAGGGGTGAGACTAACATGACAGTAAAAAAATTATCGACTTAGAGTGGTAGCAAGATGGGCATGGTTCTCAAGACCAGCACGGCAGAAATACTATTCGAAACCGAAGCCGATATGGCTATTCTAGGCTAAGTCATCCCTCAGTCAAGTGAGAAGAGAAAATAATGAATAGACGAAAAGCGGACGAAGAGAAAGAGAGCGAGATGGCAGAGAGAAGAAGAACCCAGACGGCAATGGGCATCGCTGTTGGCATCATGAGAAGATGTCGCGTCCCTTGAGGGCGGCCGTGGCCTCTGGTGAGGCTCACGATGATAGCTCCCCATGAGACATACGGTGGTAGTCGTGGAACACGAGAGAAGCCCGCAGGCGGCAATAAGCATCGCCGTTGGCAATGTGAGGTGACAACACATCCCTTGCGAACGGCGATAACTCCTGACGAGCTACACGACAATAACTTCTCATGAGTTGAGTGGTGAGTACCTCTCATGGAATGCACGACGATGGACGCAGAGAGGCGTGGAAGGAGCCTACAGACGGTGACGGGTATTGCCGTGACCCTTTGCGGATGGTGATGGACATTGCCGCCTACAATAGTTATGAGACAGGGTGAAGCCGCTGCAGACGGCAATAGGCTTCACTACCCGCGTTCCTCTCTGAGACGTCGAGGATACGACTGCGAATGGCTATGTGCAGCGCCATCTGCAAGCCTCGCTAGGAGGTAGAGATGAAAACAGAAGGGGGAAGAAGCTCGCGCATGACGCTGCCATCGTCATGTGCGACCTGTGAGACCACCGAAGAGGCATGCACAACACTACCACTGTCGTGCATGGCTTCTGAGAGGAACTCAGATGAAGATGAGGAAGAAGAAAGAGAGGAGGAGAGAGATAAAATGAAATAGAATAGAGAGAAGATTTACCTGGAGCCTAAGGGTACCAATCCAAAAGTTTCTCGCACCTTACTCTCTCTCTCGCCAAACGTGACCCAACAATGAGAAGAAAGAGGAACTTTATTAAGTAAAAACTCTCTCTTTATAAAGGGTTGAATCCTCTATGTGTGTCTCCTTTTTTCTGTTTTTTTGCCTTTCTATGTACAATGATAGTACGTGGTATATATAGAATTTGCTTCAAACATGGGTGGATGATCAAAAGTAACCCTAATTGTTAAAAATTAAGATTAAATTGAATTAAAAGAAATTAGAAAATAGGGTACAAAATGATAGATTTGCCCCTTCCCAACAATTTTTGGAATTTCAGAACAGTCACTGTGTTGCCCTAGAACATGTATGATTTTTCATGGATGATCCGAGGTCGTTCTGATGCTCGATTGATCGAAAGATGATTTGTTTTCTTATAGGGCTCGGCATGGCAATGGATTTGATACCAACTTCGAGTCATAGATCGTGTTTTAGGTGCACAATCATGTGATTTGAAATTTGAATGGATCTTAAAACTTCGGATCGATAGTGTGCTCGCTCCTTGATATTTTTTCGATGATTTCTTCACTAGATCACACCGGGCATGCCATCACGATTGCGGGGCAATAAACTCAGCTCCATTTCATGCACGAACGACGATTTTGCAACTATGGAATTTTGGCCAGAATCTAGAATTTCAGCAACGAAATTTGTAGTCACTTCATCGGCTTCTTTTGCAGAATCCGACCGTTCATCATGTACGGGGTTTGGGATAGAGATAGCCCGAGACCTTACGCACGCGATGGAATCAGTTTCATGTCGATCGGGCCCACGAGCGGCATGATTGGGTCACTTGAGCTAGGCATGATGCTGTTGAATTTCCTGCACTTTCTTCATGGATCAGCAACTTCTCTCTAACTTTTCTTAGCTCTCAAGTGTAATCATGGGCATGTCACTTATCGAAACGCTCGTTTTGACACGACTAATCTGCTCACCAAATTTAAACGAGATGCGACTTGGAACGGGCGAGATATGAGTGTCGAAAATAACTATTCGTGACTATCCCTTCAATGGTGTGGAGTTGTAGGGTGGCCGCATGGGAATAGTGTGCAGTTCCTCATGTTTCACTCTTTTGCCTATAACTTATTCTTGGAGTGTCCGTTTCAGTTGAAATTTGACCCCTAGGGGTTTTCAACCATGTCGGATCCAATGGCTGTAGTCCCCATAGCAAATTGAGACCTCAAAAATTTAGTTCTAGTTATAAGGTGTGTTTCAGGGTGCTAGAGGCCGATTTTGTCGAAATTGTTTCTTAGTCTGCACTGCCTTAGACATGTCGGAATATGATGAAAATTGGCATGAGACTCTTGAGAGTCTGCATGAAGATCTTGATCAATTCTGAGGCTATTTTGAGACGGTCAGAATCTCCACTGTTTGCTAGGCCTTTATTGAGAGGGAGCCCCATGTTGATGAAAAATATCTTCTAATAGTGTATATAAGGAAGGAGGAGTAGACATGATGGTGCTCGATGGGAACTTCTTCGAGTACCACGTAGCAAGTATCTTCAGGGTAGTGAGGGGCATGTTCGATGCTACTTTCCCTTTTCCACTGATAGCATCACCGGGCATGCTGGTGTGTGCATGGCCCACAGTAGTGTTTGGGGTGGTTTGTGACCCAAACCATAGTGAAGTGAAAGGCTGAGTATTTGAAACACTCACTTTTTTTATTGGAGTAGCCTTAGGGATTTTAGCATACATGTGTGTTTTTTGGAAGACTTTTGATTGCCTCAAAAGTATTGTGCTCATTTGGTTCCGGCCCTTTGGTTGCCCTAGTTGCGATATCAACATGCAATGCATTGATGGCTCGAAGACCACTTGTGGTGAGTCCAGGTCCCAAGAGACATGAAGCAGGTGAAGAGACCGGGGTAAGTTGTTATCTGTCCCGTCTCATCATAGTGACAGTTAAACCATCAGCCATGACATGCGTGAATGTGTGCAAGGTGGCTTTGGGGCCGCCCGAGCTGGCGTAGGAATTGCCAGAGTGCGGTATGTGTGGTATGTGCGGCAACACGCTAGTGGTAGAGATGCTTTTGTAAAGCGAGAGTGGGGTTACTTTTTGGTTACCCACTGAGATGGTAGTCTTATCAAGACTCACCGAGCAAAGAAGAGAAGTGGCTTCAGGACCACTTTTAGTCTTGCGACTGATAGGATGCCCACTAGTAACAGGATGCATATGAGAGGAGGTGGTTTTAGAGACCCCCATGTAGCTAACATCAATGGATTTTCCTTTGATTTCAAAGGAGAGGGGACAAGGGGTTTGAAAAACATTTCCCCTAGTTCTCCTAGTCTAAGCTAAGTTCGTAGAGCTAGCCAGGTTGCTTGAGGAGGATAGAGGAGAAGCAGGATTGATTGTTCTGCTCTCCATAGGTGAGGACACAAATATGGGGATGATGAAGTCCCCAACTTGGACGAAAGAGGAGTAATGGAACCCCATTGCAGTTTTAGAAAGAGAGAAGCAAGATGTTTTCTTGAGAATAGTCTGAGCCAACTATAGGGTGGTGTGCCCCCAGTGGAGTCACCAATTGGTCGGACCTGATATTTCCTCATGCGAACGGGAGGATAAAATCCTTTCTCAAACAACTGAGGAAGGTTAGCAAGCTGCACGCTCGTTGGTGTGTGCACACGTGCTCTCCTTTGTGCACATAGGAACCAACAATGCAAAAAATTTTACGACAGGGGTACATTTAGGTGCCTACCTCGTCGTTTGGGGGTTCGAGGACATGCCAGGGCAATTCGCCCTATTAGAACAATTACGAAGCCCTCCGATTGGCTGCCAATGCGGTTTGGACACGAACTCTCCTCAAGCTTTAACCTTGTTCTCTTGTGCTGGAAACTACAATGTGAATTTGACGATGCTTCTCTATATCGGTTCACTCAAACGGGGGCTTGCTAGCAAAGAAAGAACGAGGGGAAAAGCAGTGACAAGATTCCTCCTATCCATGTAAACGCTATGCGCTCAGGTGATAAGAACAACTGAAGAGTTAGAACCTTCTTGACTGTCGACTCAAGAAGACTCCACCCAAGTGAGTGAGGGAGAGAACGTATATGTTTCCCATGGATCAACTCAACTGTATGGAGAGGAAGTTAGAACGATGGTCCGAGGGTTGGAACTCTTGGGATGACTCTGAAGGTGCTTATTTGAGCGTATGATGGATAGCGGGATTCTATATGGAGCCCCAGGTTTGCTGCGTTTATGCTAGAAGCATAAAGGGAAAGATCGCAAAAAGAGATGGGACCATAGGTTCCACGGCTCCGAGATCCACAGTGCAATGAGAATGAGAGAAAGAAGGGGGAAGAGACGAGATTGCGTGTTTGTCACGGTTCTAGGTTACTGTGCAAGGCAAGCAACGAGTAGAGAGAGAGGAAGAAAGCGGAAAGAGAGTGGGCTTGAGGCGTGGCCTAGCTTAAGAGAGGGAGACAGAGAACAGAACCGCGTGATCAAGATGGGCTATGGATAGTTTCTCTCACTGAAAAATTTCTCTCTCCTCGCTACTGGATTCAAGGGTTGGAAGCAAAAGATAAGTGGACACAAGCTTAATGCCCCGATTTCGTTAATGAATGATCCAACCCTTTTACAATTGACCTAAGCTTATTTATATAGAGGACCCACCAAAAAGGGGTGGGTGCCCAAAACTAAGCCCAATTATGACTAAAAGAAATTGCAATAAAATGTCCAATTTAGGAATAATAACCAAAGTGCCCCTTAAACCTTTTGTATTAATGACAAAACCATCCTTTTCTTAGGGGCCTTTCGCCACTGCCAGATCTTGGGAGCTTTTTCAGAAGTTTGTGGCGGTGTTTAGACAATCCAGCATCGTAGTCTTGATGCTTCCTTGATTCTGAAGAGCTTGATGTCTTTTGATCATCTTGAGACAGACTTTACCTGATGGGTAAAAATTTGGCTGGGTTGTGCACTTTGGTTGTCAATGTAGTTTGATCCATGGTGCTCCGAGCCTTTATTTTGATTGCAAATTAAAGAGGAGACTGTCACAATTGATTTGCACCAAATTTTGTCCGATTTGGTTCTTGCTTGAAGTATTTTTGAATTCGGGAGTTCGTCGGAAAAAGGATTCCAATGACCGAGAAATCTTGCCTTTCTTCAATCTTGGAATTTGCGTTATCTGACCTTAGATTGTGTGTAAAAGTTATACCAGCTTGTAGCCCTTCGTGATATGGTCGCATCAGACCTGACTTTGCGATGATCCGATTTATGAGTCTCAAATAATGGTTTCATGAAGTTCGAGACATCTTTCCTTTAAACTCTTATTTCTATGGTTTCGGGCTAGTATTTTCTTTAGAAAAGCTTGGGTTCTGTGTCACGTCATGACACGTGCCATATGTCAATGACCGGGTCGTTGAGACCTAGCTTGTGTCTGAAGTTTAGTTTGTTCTGAATCCAAACAAGTGACCTATAGGTGCTTGAAGATATCCCAAGATGTGAAAACATAGCCTCTATGATTGGAAACTAGTTTGGTGAGGCCGCAACACAATAGTGTAAAACCTACCCGTTTTGTGGTAATTTAGGTTCAGAATGTTCTTGGGAGGTCCGATTGAGCCCAAATTTGGTCCCTGGGGGTTTTTCGATGCTCTGGATGTAATGGCTATAGTCTGGTATTATTTTGAATCCCTTAGCATAGGGCTATAGTTGCAAGGTCTCTTTCTGGCATGAAAGGAACTGGTCTTTGAGACTCAATTTTTGTCTTGATCAGGTCAAAACTTATATGAATGTGATGAAACTTTGCGAGTGTCCTTTGGGCATCCCAAACTACCCTTTTAAGTCTTTAAAGGCCGTTTTAGTACATTTTCCAATGTTTCCCAGTTTTATGGTTATTTTGCAACGTTCCTTGGTCTTGCGGTGTCTTGGGTACCAGTAGGACCAGGTTGTTACTGGCTCTCTTCTTATTTATATAAGGGATGTAAGTACGTCAATAATGATGTACAACAACTGCTTACCAAAATTTTCTTTTCAAAATTTCCCCTGTGTTTCGTGAGTTTTCAAAAACCTTAATTTCTTTGGTTAAAATTGTAGCTCGGAACTCTGTCTGTTTCAAAATTCAATCTCTCTTCAAAACCTTCTAAAATGTTTTTAGAAAAATGAGTTTCATGGAGGCTTGGACATGATGCATCCGCTACCACCAAATCCTAGATTGTCATTCCGGCAAACCTCAGGAAAAACAAAAATCAACCTGTAAGTTCCCAAATAAAAAATGCCCGAACCTGTGGACCCCAAAGAATCAGAATAGAAGGCGAACCAAAAAGTTCAATTAGCCAGGAATTCATCATTTCATAAATTTATTCTAAATCAAACTCTCATTCGATTAGAGAACTAGACCTCGAGAAAAGGTCTAAAGTTGAAGATGACTACACTGGCAGCACCCAAATAGCATTAGGGTGACTACAATAAGGAATGTCATTGGTGCACAGATAGCATGGTTTATGTTGCCTATCACATCGGATCCTGATAGTCATAGACTTCTCAACTGCACTGACTCAAATATAGCAGTGCCAGTTATATGTCTTATGGATCAAAAGCATCCATTGGCATACCACCTACCCAAAGGGTATTGATCATTCAAAAGAACGATCACTCGAAAAACTTTTCCTCCCCACCGTATCTCAGGTGTCTACTTCTTTATCATTCACTCAGTTTCCTAAGTGAATTCCAAAGAGGGGCAACTTTGAAACCTCCCCTCGAAATTTTTGCTAAGGGAATTCTTAAAACCACGATTCTGAATCTAAAGGACCATAAACACCCTAGTAGGCCATAGGCAACCTATACCCAATATAATTATCCCAAACTTCCTAAAACCTATCCCAAATCGATGTAGACCCAAAGATCTTTCGAACGGTCCATGAATTGCCTTAATCGATAAAATGGATAAAAAGATATAGAAAATGACCAATAGGTCCCTGCCTGATGGGCCCATGGTGACTTGCTCGACAGGGGGCACATTGGGCAGCCCGACATGGAGCGTGTCAAGCAGACCAGCCCAACACGTGACGTGTTGGCATGCCCCCAAATCCCTTCATGGGCCTAGTCAAGCTCGATGATGCAGTAAAATGGGCATTTTCTTAATGATCAAGCCAAAAAATTCTAGATAGATTAAAAAAAATCCAAAAAATTACAAATTTAGCACTATAAATACCCCTTCCTCCATAACCAAAAGAGGAAATCAAGAAATCGTGAGAAATTCTTGAAATTAAAAAAATAGCCCAAAAATAGCCTAGAAAACACCAAAAAATAGGAAAACCCCTTAGAAAATTTTGAAAAAATAGAAAAAATCCCAAAAAATCCCCAAAATCTCAGTAAATTCAAAAATTTGGATTGAAGAGAAGCCTAAAAAAATCTTAGAAATCTAGTGAAAAACCTCCTAAACCCTCATAAAAGCTTAGGTAGATACTACAAAAAATTCACGAGCTTTTCCTCTAGCCTTAAGAACCTTAGATCTAGATAAAAATACCTTAGATCTATTGATTCCCAGAAGCATAGGCATCTAACAGCAGATGGTGGTACAAATCAAAGTACAGCTTGATCTAAGCCTGAAACTCCGAGTTTCGCATCCCCAGAGGTAAGTTCCCTTCCCTTTTTCAATTGTAGTTAATTTTACCATTTAAATTAGTATTATTTTTTATATTTTTTGTTATTTCTTGCTTTATAAAGTTTTTGAAGAGTTTTTAATGCAAAATATATAGATCTGGAGGCTGACGCTGCCAATGGACCCAAGAAAGGAGCAAATTTGAATAGATATGTACCATTCTTGTGCCCATAATTTGAGCGACCCCACTATCTCTATTTTTCACAAAATTAACTTAGTTTTTGCTAAGATTTGAGCAGATCTCTTCTCAAGATCAACGCGGATAGGAGCGTAAACATATAGAAAGGTTCTTCATGATAGCATTCAAGGTATTACAAAACCTATAATATTTAGGTTGCTTAGAGAGGTTAGAGTGAATGATATCAATCATTTGATCTATGAAGTAATCCAAAGAAGTAAATACTTACAAAGAGAATACGAGGTGTAAGATTATGCCTGCGATGGTTGTAGTCCATGTTCTTAAGAGTTAGGGGAGATTGTGGTCACTAGGTTTCCCTGTAACTCTTGCTATCAAGAAATGATATGGTGTTTATCCCTCTCCATCTCTTTCGCCCTAGTTTTCTCTCTCTAAGAGTTTTGCGTGCCCTATAGGTTGCAGGAAGTGTATATATTCGCTCACAATTACTAATAAAATATGCAATATAGATTTTGTGATTTCAACTATGTATAAATGTCGGTGAAATATAAAGATTGCGTGTGATCTCTCTCTCCTCTCTCATACAATCTTTTCTTTCTATATCTCTAGTTTTGAGAGTTTTGCTTGCTTTCACGATCTCTCTCTCTTACTTAGCTGGGTTTCCATTATTGATTATTATGCTCTTTTACCATCTCTCTTCACACAAGCACAAGTTTCTCTGAGATGATTGTCTATTCCTTTTCCAAGATAGCTGTTGGGCCTTCTTTTTGTACCAACAAGCCTCTAAGAAATTTGTGTAAAATTTGCATTATCCATTTAATTGGATGGTGCAGAAGGCTGCAGCTGTGCATGTTGGGCTTCAGCAGCAGCGGTAAAGAAACCATATAAAATAAAGGAAAGTTTATCAAAATACTCATGAAAGATACACTATTTGATATTTTTGCACATTTGCAACTATTCCAACATATAATCATGTGTCTTTTGATAGCTATTGTGAAATTAAATCAAACTATGTGGGTAAAATATTTCGTAGTATATCTCTCATCGATATTTGATAAATTTCCCTAAATAAATATCAGTGCACCGTAACACTCTTTTTTAGTGTACAAACATTGAAAATAAGGAAGATATTATATAGGAAGTCGAGGTCAAACACGTTAAGGGTCAAAATGTCATAATTAACATTAGAGGATTTACTTTCAGTTCACTAATGTACCTCCTCAAAATGTACCTCCTCAAAATGTTTTTGAACAATGCCCAAAAAGTAACATTGTTTTAGGGTTCAAAACCCTAAAAACAAAGATATTTTAATAATTTGGCACACCTAAGAGGCCTCAACCAAATGACATGAGTACCTCTACTTGGTTCAAATTACTAAAATGCCTTATTTCTTAAAATGTTTCCAATCCTGATTAAGGGCAATTTGGGTAATTTTTGATATATTTTTGATACGACACTCGAAGCAAATGAAAAATTAAAAAGTAATCCCCTTAATGCTAATTGGTTTTTTTTAAACCTCTCAATGATTTTCTTGAATGATATTATCCCCTTATAAAATATATTAGCACTTTTTATTTTTTTCTTTTTGAAACTAATAGTGGCACTATTCCTTGCGTGACACTGATTCGAGAAACTCTAGATGCAGTTGGTTGATCCATCATTTTAATTCATCCATCCAATATAAACTATGGTGGGAAGTACATAAATGTGAAACATGAGCCCCAACTAATGATTTGGATTGGATTAAATGAGAGCGAGTTTGGACGAACCAAGGTGGCATTTAACTTTCTTTGCAGCTTTCCCTTACTGCTGCTTTTCCTGGATTTGGGACAAAGGTGAAAATTGTTAGCCTAAAAGTTGAGAACCTTATTACCTTATTTGATAAATTGTGTTGTTGGCATTTTTCATTTGTTTATTATTGAGAAAGTTGGAAGCTGCCTGTTTAATTCACTTATTAGGCATATAATTGTAAAATGCATATTTTGAATAAGATTTTCTAACTTAAACTCATCTAATTCAATTATTATAAAATGTATGGTTGAGATTAAATTTTGTAACTTAAGAGTGGAAGACACCCAATAACAATTGAAATTTCATACTTTAATCACATATGAGAGTTCTTTCATATGAAAAGTTTTTCTCGAAAACTTTTTCATTCGAACCAAACGGTGTATCTCTTGATAAAACATAGTAAATCAGATTAAACACCAAACAACAAAAAAGGAAATGCAACAAATACAAGGGTGAGAAAGAAGAAGCCCAACATAGTGG
Organism: Amborella trichopoda; assembly: GCF_000471905.2. The sequence continues at coordinate 3,255,373 of NW_006499776.1, forward strand.
GGTGCTCAAGAAGGTGTCACTGCCTCAAGGAACTCTTCATCAACTTCCAAAGCGTCCATGTACTCCGGAAGGAGACACAGCTCCACTTCGGTGCTTCCACCACCTTCAGGGGCAGGCAATGCAAACGCCTTCCCATCGTACCTGTTGTCGTGCCCCACTCTCGCCTGAATCGGCTTTCCCCACCCGAAATCATTGCCATACATATCGAACCTAGGAGAGCTCCCCATGAGAAGGTGAGTCGAGCCAAAGCTGCTCAGATGCGTCACATGTGGGTTTCTAGCTTGGGCCGCCAGCCCCTCACGTGACTCTTGGTCAGTCTGAGAGGAAATTAGCTTCTGCAAGAGCCCTGCGGCCCAAGCTAGGTTGTGGCTCAAAAGCTCTCCAGCAGTAGTCAAGGCATAGACAGAACGGATAATGTTACCGATGCTGTTGGCTGGCATGGGAGGTGTCACTCTCTGTCGATATGTCACATACAGGCTGCACCTAACGGTCTCACCTTCTGGGTTCTTCCGAGCACGGGTCACGCCTCGCCAGAGGTGTGCATAGAGGACTTGGAAGGATGAGAATGGGGGCGCATCTGGATCTTTGGTGGCGTTTGCCTTGGCTTTAAGTATGGCAATGGAAGCCGCGCTGAAGTGGAATACCCTCTCCTTGAGTGGTGGGGGAGTGAACCTGTCGACCAGGCCGGGGTGGAATGGAAGCTTTATAGGGACAGGGTAGGGGAACCATTGCTCCGACACCGGTGGCCGAGATATTTTCTCGGCACCTCTACACAGCTCTGACAAGGCATTAACAATCATCCAGTATGATGTGCCATCGAACAAAGCGTGGTTGGTGGAGGTTCCAATAAAGACCCCATCTACTAGTTCTGTCACCTGTTCCACTAGAAAATATTAAATTCTTACCAACCTATTTCCTTTTTTTCTCAATTCAATTGTTAACTAGGAGTGTTGGACATCGTCATGGCATTCAGTAACAAGTGAAACAAATTAAAGATTTCTCAGATTGAAAGCATTCATGCTTCTGTTGTGATAAGTGATATATGTTTAAGTGTATTTGCTGTTTTTAAGGTTTTCTTTGCATGTATATACTATTGACCACGCCAATAAGCTCAACGTATGGTGCAATAGAGGCATAGGTTTTGGTGATGTTAGAGTTATGATAAGATGTGGTCAAAATATTTTTTCCCCTTAAGTCTAGGAGCCATAGGTTTTGGTGCATTAATCATGGAAGTTATATAAGTTTCATGCATCAAACACGTAAGTTGTATAATAATGGGAACTTCCTTCTTCCTCCCCCTAAATTCTTGTTATCGAATACGCCCTAAAGATATGTGGGTAGTTATTTTAATGTGAGATTATGATTAGAATGTATGTGTTCTTTGAAGTTTGAGTTTATCCTCTCTAAACATATATTTACTTATAGTTTATATAAAATCCTTTGCTAAAAGGAGTGTTTTTTTCATACAATAGCAGCAGCATGTTTAAAAAACCGTATTCAATAGCAGCAAGTATGTATGTTGAAAAAACCCAACAATTTGTGGTACCAAAGAACAGATTGCCAAAAGAGATAGGCATAGGCGTGGATATTTATTATTTGGAGAGGACATTTAGGACCAGCAGGTCAAAGCCAAAACTTAGAGAAAAGGTAATAGAAATTTAAATTTCTTTACTTAATTTGCCGCATCATTCTATATGACAAATAATAGTAGTCCATCAAATATTTCTCAACCATCAATTCCAATTTTTCAAAGGTGAATTTTTTTAGCATTGGAATATTAAAATGAAAACATTATTTTAGTTTCAAGATTTAAGGCATGTGGTTGAGAATGGTTGTGCAGAGCATCTAAGTGAATATGCTAAACTTACTGCAGCCCAAACGATAGAGATAAGAAGAAAAAAAAGGGATTTGAAGGCATTAGTTTTCATACAAAAAGCAGTTCATGAGTAAATTCTTTCAAGGATTGTTTTTGCAACTTTGTCGACTGAAGCTTGGAGTATTTTGCAAAAGGGATATCAATGAACAAATAAGGTAAAAACAGTAAAACTCCAATCCGTTCGACGAGAATTTGAAACTTTGCTTATGAAAAATAATGAAAATATTCAAGATTTTCTTGTTAGGGTGACTACAATAGTTAATCAAATGAAATCATTTGGATAAAATATTTTAGATGAAAAGATAGTTGAAAAAGTTTTGAGAAGTATACCATCTAAATTTGATCATGTAGTTGCTACAATAGAAAAATTTAAAGACTCGGATATCTTCTTATTTGATGAACTAATGGGCTCTTCGCGAGCAAATGAAAACAAGATTAATAGGTCAATACAGAAAAATAAGGAGCAGGCATTTCAATCTAAGGTGGAGTCATCCTCGAAAAAATTATAACAATTTTGAGAGATATGTACGTAGAGGATGTGGAACAGGTGGATATAATGGTAGAAGTAGAGTCAGAGGAAGAGGAACGTTTGGTTACACGAATGACCAAAGAAATTCACCTAGTGAGGAAAAAGGTAACAATGCAAATAGAGGAGGTAAAAATACAAATGTACTCAATGTTTTGATGGCAAAAAATTTGGTCATATAGTGAATGATGGTATTTTAGGCCGAACCAACAAGCCAATTTTGTTGAAGAAAAGGAATTATACGAGACTAACTATGTTTAGCATATATGTAAAAGAAATTGTAAATGATGTTTGGTTTTTGGATAGTGGGTGTAGTAACCACATGTTTGACTTGAAGAATATTCTTCAAAATATTGATGAAATTGTGAATATCCATGACTTTGGATGATAAGCGAGTGTGAGTTGAAGGTAAAAGAACAATTGTATTAAGAACATCATCCGGTAAGGTTAAGGAGTTAAATGATGTTTTATTTGTTCCAAATCTTGCACATAATTTGTTGAGCATTGAAACTTTGATGCAAATGGCTTATTCCATTCTATTTGATGATGATAGATGCTCCATTAAAGATAAAAAAAAAAAAATCTGGTTTGATCATTGCAAATATTCAAATGGCTGACAAAAAGATGTTCCCTTTTGACTTGTCGGGCTTAGAAAATCATGCAAGTGCTAGAAATGAATCTTAGATATGGCATATGAGCTATTGACATCCTCACTTTAATAGAATGAAACTATTGAATAAAAAAAATGGTATAGCTTACCAAAAATTAGTCATGATGGTAAACTTTGTGAAACTTGTCTTTATGAAAAACAACATCAAATATTATTTCCAGTAGGAAAGGCATGGAGAGCAAAATGTCTACTTGAATTAGTTTATGCTGATGTGAGTGGTTCAATGCAAACTAAGTCCATAAGTGACAACACATATTTCTTATTATTTATAGATGATTTTAGTAGAAAGTGTTGCGTATAATTTTTAGAACAAAAAATCCAAGGCATTTCAAATGTTTAAATGATTCGAAGCATTGGTTAAAAAGCAAAGTGGTTTTTCCATAAAGACTTTGCTTACAGATAGAGGGGGTGAATTTGTTTCAAATGATATTGATTCTTTTTGTAAATAAAATGGCATTTACGGACACCTTATTACTCATTACACACTTGAGAAAAATGGAGTAGCAGAGAGGAAAAACATGACTATTGTTGAAATGATAAGGAGTTTGTTAAAAGAAAAATATCTTTCAAATGATTTTTGGGAAGAAGTTGTGGTCATTTCAATTTATTTGTTGAATAGATCTCCAACAAAGGCAATACAAAAGCAAACATCATATGAAGCATGGAGTGGAAGCAAACTTGATGCAAGTCACTTTAAAGTCTTTGGTTGTAATGCCTAGGCATTTGTAAATTCTGAATTTTGTAAAAAATTGGATAAAACAAGTGAGAAATGTGTATTTATTAGATATCTATCAAATCTCAAGGGTATCAGTTGTGTAACTTAAAACCTAAAACATTAATCACAAGCCGTGAGGTTGAATTTGATGAAAATGGTTTTCGGGATTGGAGCAAAATCATGGAGGAAGGTAAATTTGCACTTCCATTGACTTTGGAAAATAATAGCATAGAAGTTTGTAATGATTTGCCTATAAATACATCCTTAGAAAGCCCACTAAGGAGACTTAGATCTTCACAAGAAATTTATGAATCTTGTAGCTTCACTCTTTTTGTTGCAGATATAATAAGTTTTGAAGATGAGAAGAAAGAATGGCAAGAGGCAATGAAAGAGGAGATGATGGGCATTGAATGAAAACAAATATAGTAGTTTGCAGATTTGCCACAAGGAAAAAAGACGATTGGCCTAAAATAAATCTTCAAAACAAAATACAATGTTGATGGAAGTGTACAAAAAGCATAAAAGTCGACTACTGGCAAAGGATATGCACACTACCAAGGTATTGATTTATTTGAAACATTTTCCCTTATTGCGAGGTTAGAAACTATAAGAACAATTTTAACAGTTGCGGCTCAAAAACAATGGCCTATATATCAACTTGATGTCAAATCTACTTTTTTAAATGGAGATTTTGAAGAGGATGTGTATGTAATTCAACCCAAAAAGTTTAGAGCTAAAGAAAAAAAGAAAATTTCTATAAATTAAAAAAAATTCTTTATGGCCTTAAACAAGCCCCGAGAGCATGGTATGGCAGTTGCATGTCAAGCTATGTGGCTAAAGAGATTAACTGGAGATCTTCGTAATCACCAAGAACATGTGACTAAAATTTGTGCGACAACAAAACAACAATCACCATGACAAAGAATCCAATATTTCATAGACAAATGAAGCACATCAAAATTAAACATCATTTCATCCAAGATGTGGTGCCGAAAGGCTTAATTGACGCAAAATACGAACAAGTAGCTTATGGTTTCACAAAAACCCTCTCATTTGTAAAGTTTGCATATTTCAAAATTACTTGATATAAAAGATTTTGCATCAAAAGGAAGTATTAAATAGTGATGCAAAATCATCGGAAGATAGTCACATGAGAGTCTTGTAACTCTCATATTATTGGTAGTTATGGGTTAATAGTTGTTATCTCTACTCTCTCTCTATCTAAAGATACGTGGCTAGTTATCATAATGGGAGGTTAAAATTAGTAGGTGATTATTCAAATTGGTTTCACCTAAGTTGTTGTTGGTGGTTTTAAAATTGTTTGCAAGACCTTTAAATAGGCACTTCCTAATGGAATGAATGTGTGCATTGAAGTTTGAGTTTATCCTCTATAAACTTGTGTTTACTTACAGTTTGTCTAAAAACCTTTCCTAAAATGAGTGTGTTTATACATTAGCAGCAGCTATGCATGTTTAAAAAACCCAACAGTAATGTTCTTGAACCGCTCCAACAAAGGCACATGTTATGCACATGTGCAGATGTGCTTATGATCTTTGATGTTGGCCTTGCATACGAACCACATATTAGAGTATTGAAAACCACATTTTTGCATTCTCTCAATAGGTCAAAGCGTTTTTGTCTTTATTGCCGACCCATGTGAACCATGAGGTTCTTGTGTGTATTGGTTTATTGCATATGGCCTTGAGTGTTTTGTTTTAGGCCCTGTGCTCTCTTCTAGTAAGTTCATAGACGCTTTTTTTATAGTGTGCAGTTTGTATAGAGCTTAGGCTCTAAACAATCAAATTAGAGCCTAGTTTCAAATAGTATCGAGAAATGTGGTTTCAATACTGGAAATATTTGTGATAATGTAAAAATATATTTTTATCTTTATTTATGAAGTTTAAAGCTTCAAAAATAGTGTAGATTAATAGATGTATGAAAACTTGAAAATTTTGAAAATTGACGGTCCAAAAATACGTCACAAAATACATTATTTTTAAAACTTGAAATCCATTTTTTTCTCATGGCCATGCATCTTGATGTTGAGATGATCAATTTGAGAAAATTTGGGCATCAAAACAACCTATTCTAGTGAAATTTTTGAGGTGGGCTCTAATTCGATTGTTTAGAGCCTCGGCTTTATATAAACTTACCTCTTTTTTATATGATTTTTCATTAATCATTAGCCACACATGAGAGTCAATCTTCATTCCCACATTGCTAGTGTTACTGTTCCTCATACTTTTTCATATCAAGTCCACCTTTATTTTTTGTTATGTAAATGGTGCTCCATTTAACAATGTTTGGGTGCTTTAGGATTTAGTTGTTGCCTCAAAGAAAATTCTTTTGAAGGCGAGGCACCTATGATTTAAAATTGGGAGAAGGCATAGGGTGAGCAAGGTGAGTTTCCTAGTGCATAAATATATTTCAAGGTCTTATCCTTGGATAGGGATCGAGCTTGGGCTTGGGTGGTTAGCAATTGACATTAATAATGCTACATCACATTTGCGATCATTTTTGTTGAACTACCGTTAAAAAAAAAAAAAATATTTTCAGATTTCATATAATTTTATAAAAAAAAAATATTTTCAGTTTTCATATAATTTTATTAATGAGAGTTATCAAAGTTCTAGTAACCTACCACCAGCAACAACTCCAATATGATATAAAAAGGGGTGACAAACAGCCCAAGCTCAACCATTAAATTTGGTCATAGGGTAGGGACTAAGCCTGAAATCTAGGCCTAGAGTTTGGGGCGGACCAAGATTTGGCTAGAGGTAATAGCCTGGCCCGAAACTGGCAATTTTTGTTTTCCCTCTTATGAATATAGAAAACAAGAAAATTTCATATCAATTGGCCCCATACGAAATCCTGAAAATAAGGCTACGCAAGGCCACCTAGTCCAAGAGTAGTGCCGGCTCAGGGCCTGGCCAGGCCCAAACATGTCCTTTCTGGTTCTTTGGTCGGCCCGGCTCTGCTCCCCTTTGAAAGGGTAAAAGATAAATAATAGATAATTAAGCGTATGGTATCACTGGTATCTCCGGTATCTCCGAAGTCCAAAATTCACATGGGCAAATGACTAAAGCACACGGCCTAAATTAAGCGACTTTACAAGAAGAAACAAGAAACATCTCATGGATTTCTTGTAGATCAGATCAAATGTGTACTTCATATACCGTAAAATTCTAAGAATACGATACATCTGCAGATCACATTAAACGTGTACTTCATATACCCTAAAATTAGAAGAATAAAAGACATCTTATATCTTATGGGAAAGTACCCGTACACCTCAAAAGAACTTTGTAGACATTCTGCATCTAATATTTTTAGTATGACACCCATAACTCAATTACTGTTTTTTCTTGCTTTTACCTTAATAAAAAAGTCAATGTTATAAACATTAAATTACCCTTACCCATTAAATCTCTCGACCCCCTCTCTCTCTCTCCCCACCCAATATTAGTCTCTCTTTCCACCCAATATCAGTCTCTCTCTTTCTCTCATTGAAAAAAAGCGGTCCGGCACAAGAGTGTGTTGGGCAGGCTTCTAGCTTTTAGAGATCCAAAAGCCTCGTGACCGATCCAGCACACTTTTGAACCAAACAGAAGAAAAAAAAAAGTAGTTTGCCACAAAAGTATGTTGGACCGCCTTCTGCCTTGTGAAATTTTAGAAGCCTCGTGACTAGACACAAAAGTGTGCCAGACCGGCTATAAGGCTTCTAGAATTCCAGAAGCTAGAAGCTGACCCGGCACACTTCTGTGTCGGACCGCATTTTTCAACGCAAGAGAGACAAAGAGGAAAAGAGGGTGGGTTGAAAGAGATTTAATGGGTAGGGTAAAAGAGGGGAAGGGTAATTTAATCTTTAAAATATTGACTTTTTGACTCGGATAAATGCAAGAAAAAACAATAACTGAATTATATGTGTGATACTAAAAATATTGGGGGTAGAATATCCACCAAGTTCGGTATCCATAATTTTCCCTATAAGTTATACTACATCCACCAAGTTCAGTATCCATAATTTTCCATATAAGTTATACTGTATAATAACAAAAGTATCACATGGAAATTACATTTCCACCTAAAGCGGAAATGGTACGTGAATAGGGAGAGGAAAAGGTCGTAAATCTCTTTTCATCTTATTTGAAGTAGCAATTTCTTTGTCTTTTGTAATGAAATCGTGATGCCAAGAGATTTTAGGCTCCACAGGAGTGTATTGCCATTCACTCTTTGGGGTAAAACCCAATCCAGGAGCAATTTTAGGACCTTAAACATTGAGAATGTAACCTCTTCCAACCACATTCAGGATGTAACCTCTTCGAACCAGACTAAAAAAAACAATATCTCAAGTTTGAATAGAGAGCATCCAATTTTCAAAGGTGAGAATTAAGTGTTAAAAGACTCAGAAGCTCAATTTTTCTTTTTTCTATTTGAAAATAATCATATAGTGATTCTCATAATTTCAAAATTCTCCCAAGTAGGTCTTCAGACCAAGAAGACAGATGTACAGTGCCTCCCATGAAAGAATGATATACTGGTTCAAATGTTATTGTAGGGCAATGCCGGCCAAATCTTGCCGGAAACTAGAGTTCTGACGCTAGAAAATCTCAATTCCATTATCTTGACCTCAATACCTATGGACTTAGAAAAAATTAGATTTCAAATCCTAAAAATAATGTCTATTTTAAGTTTGTATCACATGAACTCGACTGTGTTTTTTCAAACATTCACATATTTGTTAGACCTGCACTATTTTTGAGGCTTCACAATTCATGCTTTGAAGTGCGCCATGTCTTACTATTTTCAAACCGACCCTTTGGCAAATCACACCATTTAAAAGCCCCAGCAAAGAAACTAAAATCTCTGTGGAATAAAAGGACAAGTAAAAGATAATTCTCCTGAGGACGACCATTCAGTTAAACGTAAGGCCCATAAGGACTACCACGGTTGCTTGCGAGAATTAATTAGATGCCAGGGCACCTCAATGTCAGATACGGCCTCAGAGACTTCTTTAAAGAGGAAACCAGATGTAACCTCATTTTGCCCAAATTCAGTCCTGCATCTTAGAATTGCTCGATTTGAGCAGCAGGGCGCATCCATGAACCAATTTTCCCCTAATTTTAACCCTACATCTTCCCTACTGAATTGGTCAATTTGACCAAAAAAAAAAAACTAGAGCGGGCATCCATTAAACCAAAAGGGAAAATCAAAAAGCAAAATCAGTGTTCCAAGAAGATTAATCAAACAAAGAACAATACAAAAAAAAATTGAAAGGATGAATTGATTACCTGAATGGCCAGCAAGGGCAGGGTCATCCCATCAAATCCCACCTTATCATTGAGAGCAAAGAAATCCCTCAAAATGGGAGTGACTCCGACAGGGGCCGGCGCCATAGCGTCCTCGGCCGTGACATCCGCCTTAGCATGAACAACCTCGGCCCCTTCATCGTTACAATCCACATAGAAATACTCCTCCTCCTCCTCATACACGAGGCGGCCGGCGAGAGGAAAGAAATGGACAAGGCACTCCGAGAGGGCAGCTCTGAGGCGATCGAGCACCTCGTCTATCGGAGATGGCGGTTTTGTGAAGAAGAGGCCCTTCTGGATGTAGTGGTAAGAGAGCATGGAGAGGTCAGGGGCTCCTAGGTGCCACCGCTTCCCGCCGGTGTCGCGGGCGGGCTTCACCGTGTAAGTGGTGACGTGGCTGACCTCCGTGGTGGTGGTGGTGGCGGTGGCGGTGGCCATGTTGGCGATATGAGAGAGATAATATGGCCCAGGAGTTGGTACAAGTCTGAGGCCACGCTGGTGCAGTGAAATTTACGGAGGGTGAATCCTCCCTTTCTTGTATTAAGGAGGAGGGGAATAAGGGTTTTATGAATCCCGCCATCCCATCAATATGCGGGCCCTCGTGGCCCACCATTTTGTACCGGCCTGAATGACATTGGTGGCCTTTTGTTCTGTTTCACGTGGATATGCGATTTATCTATTGGTTGGGGAGAGTCCTGTTTGATATGATATCTAGACCTTTATCGACCTCCTTTATTGACACAATAATTTTTTTTTTACAGCCATTCCCCGTCGAAGAAAACAGCTTTATGTTAGACAAAAATACCTTTAAATCTCTCTCTAAAATTTTTAGAAAGAAAAATACCTTGAGTTTCAACTTTTTGGAGAGAAATTTCACCAAAAAGTCATGGTCTCCTTCTTATGGATAAAGGGCTATGCTGGCTAACTATCTCACTAAAAAGCATTGAGAAGTCACTAGAAACTTGAAAAACAAATTGATCTAAAGCAAATACTTGCTTGGAAAGGGGAAAAAGAAAAAAAAAGTAGAATAAAATAACACAATCTTCCCCATGGAACCTACACGAGGAGCAAAGGCGCCGGATCATATACTAATACGTTTGTGTTTTAGTCGTTTGCAATTTGAAAATTTGCTTGAAAACTAAACTGGTATTTAAGATTTGAGAAATTTACTAGGGACTGGGTTTTGTTTTACTATGGTTTGAAAATAACCTGCTATTACTTCGAATGACGGTTCCCGATTTTTTTTTTATTTTTTCATAAGTTTGTCCTGGGTGACCCTCGAAAACTTTGCTCTCTTCTTCCTCTCTTCTCTCTTCTCTCTTCTGCCTCACTTGCTTTCGGCCCTCTCTCTCTCTCCCTTGCAATAATCTCGCTTTCTCTCTCCTATCTGGCTTGGTTTGGGTTTACAGGTCGATTAGTTTACTACTTTACTTAAAAGAAAAGAACATAAAACTCTTTGGGCATATACAGAGAAAATAAGCAAAACCCATTACAACTGGATCCCCAATCTCTGTCTCTCTAAATTACGCAGAAGAAGCATCAAAGCATAGCAGATGCTAACACCAATTCAGATACCTGGCCAAAAGTAAGCGGTCTGGAGACCACCATCTTGCTCAAGACCACCACCCAATAGCCAACAAATCTAGAGAGGGAAAAATGATGATCAGAAATGGAGTGAATTAACCTGCCTTGCTACCAAAGCACGATTACCGTAGCCAGAACACAAGATCTGGTAAAAACCTGCATAAAAAATCCACAATTCAGCGCCAAGGAAAACAAAAAATTATGCCATTTTATAGAAATATTCAATTGAATTTTTTTAGTAAAACAAGCAGTCCAAACATCGGACCGCCTTCTATTGATCTTTTTTAGTAAAACAAACGGTCCGATGTTTGAACCATTAGACCGCTTTTTGTTCATTTTTTTTTTAGTAAAACAAGTGATCTGATGTTCGAGCCATTGGACAAGCTTCTATTCTTTTTTTTAAGTAAATAATGTGGTCCGATGGTTTGAATATCGAACGGCCTTCGGTGCTTATTTTTTAGCCAAACCAAGCGTCAAACATCGGACTAGTGGAAAACTTGGAAAAAAATAAAAAAAATAGTAGAAGAATAACAAGCCATTTTCGGGTCATACCGTTATAACAGTAAAAAAAACCAAGTCCGTACATAAATTTCCCTTAAGATTTTCTATTTATATACTCAAGGGTTCTCTTGAAGTTAATGGGAATTAGGACAAAGAGATTAGATTTAAAGTTTTTAGGCTTGATCAAGGATTTCTTAGGGTTTTTAGGCTTGATCTAGGATTTCTTAGGGTTTTTGGCCTAATAGGGGCTCGGGTGGCCTAAATTAGGGCTATTAAAATGCCGTTTCATATGGATTTGGTAGTTAGGTCTTGGCTCGCGCTTTATGGGACCTTTCTTGAGGCACACTTAGGTTTCAAGCTTTGATTCTCTAATCTAAATCTCTAGATCTTTGGATCTCTTTGTGGTCGTTGGGTCTCTAAATTTCCTATCTTATGATTGGAATGGGTACAAAGAAGTATTTACATAGTAAAAGGTTAGGAATATATCATCTCATCAAATTTGAGCTGATTTGGACCGTCGTTTTATAGTAAAAGGTGAGGAATATACATATCACTTTGGTGATATAAGTTCACCCTTACTAAAATTTTGAGGTTGGATTTCTTTGATGTTTCTAATCCCAATCCTTATTTATTTTATGGGCTATATATGTAAGGATTTCAGAAAAATTGACCTGTTTTAAGCCTGAATTTTGATGACAATTTGGATCCTAAAGCAATTATTTATCAAATTCTTCTCAAATTTCTAAATTAGGTACCTTTTTTATCTCTTAACTTTCGTTGGATTCATCCTAACAAAAGTTTAATGTAGATGAAAGTCTTGAATATTGAACTTTCAAAGCTATTCGAATTTAGAAACACAAATTTCCCAGTCCAAACAGATTCAGGAAGGCCATTAGAAGCTTCTAAAATCAAACAGGAGCCATGGGGCTTCATTCATTTCCATTAACTCCCCACGCGGCGCCCCACTTACACATAACATGTTGTTAGAGATGCAAAGTCATTGGAGAACTAAGATGGGATTATATTATATTATATTTATCACTATTAGGTCTTTGGCCTATAAGTTTCAAATTGCATATTGAAATTGCGTGACTCTTGGACTGCTCGAATGTTTGTTAAGATTCCCAACAATATGAAGACAGAAATTTCCTAATTTGGTTGAGGTAATGCATTTGAAGGTTTTTAGGATGTCTGCCTAGTGTGAAAGATATTTTCCTCAGTGTTAAACCAAAATGGGTCTAGGATGACTAAGAGAAGGTAATTCATTTATCTAGAATCTATATTTAGGATTCGAGACACTTACAAATCTAGGTGTATATAGGCCATACCTATGTCTCTCTCCCCATAGGTAGTTGGCAACTGGCCAGACCCGAACTGGGCCACCCATGGCCCAAACATGGCCATGGTCCCTATAGAGTAGGCCCTAAAAAGGCCTCGACCAAGACCTGGCGTTAGCCCTGTAGGAGCCAAGCCTAGCAAACCTGAAATTGAAAACAAAAACAAAAAATAAGGGAAAAAAAGGGCCTAGCCGAGCTGGCCCTAGTCCTGCCCAAGCCCCCTTTTGGTGGCCTGGCCCTCGAGCCATATTTTGTGGCCTAAGCCGTAGTTTTTCAGAGACGAGGATTATTTGGAGGGAGCAGACCATTGTGGTGTCGGATGCCTTATCCAAAACTTTATGGGAGAGGTATTGGCTGTTGCGCAGTCGTGCTCCTAGCTACAACCAACAAAGAGGCTGAACTAACTGCTTTACTCGAGGGCATCAAACTCGTTCAACGACTTAATGCTACTTAGAGTCTCATTGAAGGAGATTCAATGTTACCAATCCCGGCCCAACCCAATTAATAGGTCAACCCAAACGATCCCACTTTAGTTTAATGGCATATATCCCTAACTTGAATTATGGTTTAATATATGTAATAGAGAGATAAACAAGGAAACATTACTAATACCTATATAGTTCCATCCATATTTGGATATCTTTGTTACAATTTGGAACACAAAGTCGGTCTTAAAAGTCCTAGTCGGTTTAACCAGACCCTGAGCAAATTTAGGCCTAGGTCTCAACTAAGGGATCTGTTGAAAATTTCATTGATTTTTTTTTAAGCCACAAAATGCCTATAAGGATTTGTTTTTTTTCATGAATACTCATTAGGCATAAGTGTATGACCGTTTTATGGTTGTGAATGAGAAATGGCCATCACAGTGGGGCCTACATAAAGAGGCTAAAGCTTGCAACGATTAATCATGAAATTGTGATTTTAGCGAATGTCCCATTAATGGATTGGAAGGCGATAGAAGAAGAACCACCCTGTTTATTGTAACTCTCCGGGGGTCATAGTTGTGGCACCTGTTTATTGTAACTCTCCGGGGGTCATAGTTGTGGCACCCCCATGCGGCAGTTGCACATTGTGGCTTCTTTGCACATTGATTCCGTCGAATACCTAACTATTTGTAAAAACGATAGGGGCTATAATCACCACTGAACAACCAAAAAAAAAAAAAACTACCCTTCATTATCATCCAATTCATTGGTTAGAAAGATAACCTCTCTACGCATAGACGGAGAGAATAAAATTGTGTTTTTTAAGATTGGACTAAGCACGTGTACAAGGGTTTAGTGTGATCTACACAATTATTGTTTTTCGGTCACAAGGTTATCACCGGCCTATAATATGGTTGGATGGAGATGGAAGGAGAGTAGGTTGTAACATGAAACATGTTACTTGTCATGTTGCACATTGGCTCTCCCTCCCTCCATCGTCCATTAAATGGATGGAGAATCACTAGCACAATTGGAAGGATAACCTTCATAACAAAGAGAGAATGTTTATGGGCATCAGGATTGGTCCTTGAGGCCAAGTTTGGATGAACAAAAAGTTGGCAACATAGTCTTCTTCTTCTTTTTTCCCTCCAAATGATCAAAACTTAGAAATAGGGGCCTACTCCTATCTTCACAAGTGATAAACTTCTTGTTTTCCCGCATGTTAAGAAATCCACCAAAAGGTTTATGACCCTGAAAGAAAAATTTGGAAAACCTACATTCCCCATTTATAAATTACTATTTTCTTGGAATTATTAGGTCATACAAGGAGAACCTGAATCTATGTGAATAGATGTTCGATTATTTTTATTGAGCACTTACCAAGGCTCAATAATATACTCATATCTATTCTACCTTTATTTAGCTACAATTTACAGAAAAACATATATCGATCAATGAGAGTAGGAATCCTATTGAGAGAGAGTGCTTAGGGCAAGTGACCTTGAGAGAGAGAGAGAGAGAGAGAGAGAGAGAGATTTTAAGGTAAGGCAATTTAGAAAGTTTAGAGCAAAGATATTCCTTTTTAAATTTTAAGCTTACATAAGATTCAAGATTAGTTTAAGATATGATGGAGAAGTTTAAATACATAATTTGCTTAGAGAAAGATGGAGCTTATTTAGATAAATAAGTCACAGAGTAGATAAAACATAGGAGGGAGTTTGTTAGGTATAGTTTCCTTTCGAATTAAGAATGTGATAGGATGGAGGAGGAGGAGAAACATAATAAGATAATAAAAAATATCAATTTCTTTTTTTTCCCGGGGTGGGGGAGGCAGGGGGGATAAATATCAATATCAATATCATGCACCATCTCTCCCAAAATAGTTTATGAAAGAACCACAAAACCATATTTTAGCTCTACAAAATAGTTTATGAAAGAACCACAAAACCATAGTTTGAAATACACACAAGTATTTTTCAAACAAAAAGTACTAACAAATGTTATTTCCATGATCCATTACTAGTGATATGCACGTGTACAAAATATTAGTCACTAAGATAATTTTCAATTTTAAATTGGCAACACGTGTACTAAATATTAATTACTAGATAATTTTCAATTTTAAACTGACATATTCGACTATAGAGAGGTATAGAAAGAGAGATTTTGTTGGGTTCATCTTCACATATGGGCTCCTATTAAATAATAATATATTTTTTTAACTATATTATTCTATGAACTACATTAAAATTATTATTAATTGTATTAATAAATTTGTTATTTACTTGTAAGTAAATATTAGTCTAGAGAATTTAAAAATATAAAAATACAAAAAATCATCATATAAACTTCAACATATGATTATAATTCTGTTTATGACTTGCATTATGAAGTAATTAGTTTTCTATAAATAATTTCAATTACATTATTTACATATCTAATTTGCATTTACAGTCAATTATTATCATGTTTTCTTTCTTTAAATAAAATTATGTTTTACTTATATTAGTAAATATATGATTTATATTTTAAAAATTAGAGAAAATAAAAATGCAAAAAGGAAAAACATATAAAGAATTATATTTTTATATTTTTAACTAGTTAATTTTGTGTTTTATTTTTTATTTTTTGTTTATTCTCAATTATATTATTTTGTAAACTAATTAAAGTTAATATTTAAAATAATAATA
>NW_006499776.1:3271025-3302726 GCF_000471905.2 Amborella trichopoda
ACTATTTTATAATAAACAATTAACTATTTAAAAANATTTTAGTGTAAAATATAAACTATAATTTAAACATCTTGAATGATTACACGTATTTTAATATGATGAAAAATAGTGTTGAAAGGAGGAGAGAGATAATCCATAGAGAGAGAAAGAGAGGGCGTGCATGTGGGGAGGAGAGATAGAGGAAATGTTTATTGAATATAAGAGAGACAAAGATGAGATAATTAATCGTTATCAATTTAAGCGATAGTAGATAATTAATATAAAAGTAATATTAAACAATTACTATAGGAGAGATGAAGAGAAGGGTGAAAAAAAATGTAGGGTAAAGAGAGGATGTGGGAGAGAAACTACATACAAAGGTAGATAGATAAACAAAGACTTTCCAATAAGAAATAATTATGGGAGTTTCAAATTTGAGGCATATTAAAGATGTGAGAACACATGCCAATAAAATAAAGAAGGATCTCCTCTCGTTTTATATATAAAACTAGTGGGATTATGTATGTTGCACGTAAATATGAAATAAACGATGACATAAATAATGATGTAAATATGCAATACATAGAATCACAATGAGCATTCACATAAATAATTTTTTTTAACTTTCCACATATCCTCTATAACTTCTTCGCTTTCCATATTTTTTCAAGTAAAACTATTAATTTAGAGGCTCTGGCATTTTAGGTCATGGCTATTTCTTCTAGTAATTTAATTTTTTCTACTTATTTAAGTGGTATACTTGACATATCCTCATAACTATTTTCACAAAAAATAGTTGAGTTAGTGATGAAGAGGAGAAAGTGTTCATGGAGCACCAATGCGTGAATTACATACCTTGAATGTATAAATGTAATGAAAGATAAAGAATAACAAAAATATTCATAAAAAAAATATTGATACATTTTAACTATACATATCAGAAGGGACATGAAAAACAATAAAAATAAATTATAGATAATCCATAATGCCATTAAATACAAATAAAGTAGTTTGACCAAATACTTAAAATAAATAAAGAAAACCAAAATCCGCTGAAAAATAAAACAAATGAGAAAAATATAATTTAACAAAATAAAAGTTGTACAGTTATAATAAAACCAAAAGCTACCTAACAAAATGCAAATAAGCTGAAAAAGTATATTAAAAAATGGATTTAAAGATTTTTTTGTATAGCTAGGGGCATTTTAAAATTTCAAAAAAGGAATATGAGACAATATAGAAATGAAAGTTGGACAAAATGATCTAGCACGGTGTATATAGTTTTTAATTTTTCTTTTTTACCACCAACTAGATCACTTACAAATGGTCCAAGTACAATAAAATTCTCTTGAAATAAACATATAAACAAATAAAAGTGGTTCTTACTGGCTACCACTAATTACAACTTCTTTATCCAGTAAATAAAATCAACACAATTCTTATTGGAATAAGAAATACAAAAGAAAGAAATACTGCAAAGCACAAAGTAAAAGATGCTAGAGATTACCTTAACCGAGCTTAGTACACCCCACATCGGTTAGCTCCTCCAATGGCACACGTGATCAATGGTCTTTCTTGGATCTACTAAGTATGAAAAAGCTTAAGGCTAAACCCTTCATAATCTGAGAGTAATAGAACAATGCACAAGCTTAGGGCTTCAATGCCTTATGTGTGGGGCGTGCCCCCCACTTTAGATTTAGGTTGGGGCGTACCCCTTCTTATCTCTATTCTAATATTTTCTAAGGGGAGAGAGAGATGAGAGGTATCGAGAATATGAGGAGAGGTGACCCATATTTATAGATTTTTCTTGGGCTAGGGTTACCGTAAGGTTATCCATCGTTAACTAGATTGAATCCAGACCATTGATCATAGGAGACTTGTGGGGTGAGAAATATTAGCCATCCATCCATATTAAAAAGAAGGTGTTAGAACTTTATCCTCCAGCTTTCTAAACCTAATCCCATTAAATATTGTAATAAAGAAAATATTGTCATACTTTCTTATCATATGAATATTATCCCTAGTTCATGTCATCTGTGAATAGTCAAAGTTCTTAAATCTCAAAACATTCCAAAATCATATAACCTTGATTCTCAAGCCAAGGTGACTTAACAACTTATAGTTGTTATAGCGTATTTTTTATTGACTTAGACCCTGGTACGAATAAGGAAGGAGCTAGTTACAAATTGGTCCCGTTAATACCAAAAATGCCTGTAGACTACATAAGCACTTTTGAAATAAACTTGTTTTTAGAAAAATGTTGGAATGACCTCAAAATATATGGACTGGTGGCTTGGGGTGCCCTAAGGATGTTCTTCAAGTTTTGTCGCGATCCGATTAGTTTAACCATTCTGGATAAAATTTGGTCCGAAAATTAAGCCCTTATTGCACTTAAAAGGACTTTATAACTGTAGCCCTATTAACAAAGCCTTAGATGAGCACCATACCATTTGCATTAGATCTGAAATGTTGAAAAACCCTAGGAGGCTGCAGGGAACTAGTTTCTTGCAACATTTGAACTCGGGATTGAATTTGCAAAGGCCATATCTCTCTCATCATGGACCTGATTGAGCTTAAATTTCAGGACAAAGTGCATCTCATCGACGAAAGTTTTGACATAAAATTTGACACAAGATGATGAGTGGATTGGGAGAATTCGAAGAGAGAATTTAGGCTCGAAAATTTTTGAGTTGCAAAGAAGAAGATGTGTTTGATCAAGGAGCTGTATCTTGAGATCCCAGCATCGGATCAGCCTAAAAATGGAATCATTAAGAACATGATGTGAAGGGGAATGTTTTGAGGTAGAATTTTCATGAGATAGAAACCTAAACCCAGAGCATTTTAAAGAAGAAAACTATAAGTTTTCAGATAGTCGGAATCCCATTTTCAAGCGACCTTCCAAATTGGGCAAGTCTTCAAATGATGACCAAATTGGATGATTGTTGTCACAAAATGACGGTGATAAAATTCTCTTTGATTTGTGATGAAGAAATTGATTGATAACATGTTAAATCGAGCTATACGAAGATTTTAAAATTTTCAAGTTCTTCAAGATGGCTAGAATTTGGATCGCGATCAAAAAGTACAGTTCGGACTTCATGATGCATATCAAAATGACCGCGATGATTTGAATAGAATTTTAAGGCAATAGATCATCCAAAAGGTCCCCGAACAGCCTCCAAAATGACCCCAAAAGATGACAATGGCATGGGACTTCTTTAAGAGGGACTTCTTTGCTATTTTCCACTTTTTACATAGGGTTATTTTGGTAATTTTGCTAAAAAATGGGAATTTACTATAGATTCAAATTAAATGTAATTTTAGTCAATTTGAGTTACTTTTGAGCATGCACTCGTGTTTTAGTGGATGTTTATATAAGCATGTGAGCTCATTTTCGTAACACTCGTGGAAACCTATTGAAATTTGAATCATTTGGCTTGGAATGGAGTGAAGCTTGAATTCTGCTTTCTCTTAATTTTATTGTGAGGAGAGAGAATATTTGGATAGTGAGAGAATTCCCTTAGAACTCTAGGCTTCCAATCCTCAAACTTTTGACTTCAAAAATTTTAGACTCCCAACTTTCGAACCGAGTATTCGAACCTGGGTTCGCAATTAGGTGCACAATTCTCTCTCTTCCTTTCTCTCTTCTCTCTCATTTTTATCTTTCTTTCTTCTATTTCTCTATCTTTCTTTCTTCTATTTCTCTCTTTCTTTCTCTCTCTTCTCTCTCCTCTTTCTCTCTCTCTCTCTCTCTCTTTCTCTCTCTCGCTTGGGCTTGTGGTTCAGGCCGTGGGCTCACTTCCATTTCTCTCTTTTTCTCTCTTCTCTTTTTCTCTTTTCTCTTTTTCTCTCTTTCTTTCTCTCTTATTCTCTCTGCTTCCTCCCTCTCTCCTCTCCATCTCTTTCTCTTGGTCTCTTTCTTCTCTCTCTTCTCTCCCCTCGATCTTCTCACTCTCTCTCCCCCATTCTCTCTCTTCCTTTTTCCTCTCATCTATCTCACCATTCTTCTCTACTCTCGGGCACGTGGCGTGGGACCGCATACCCATATCATATTCTCCCCCATATTTCTCTTTACTCCCTCTTTCTCTCCCCCTCTCTCTGATCATTCTTTCTCTCTCCCCTTCTTGCTCTTCTCTTTACTCTCTCTCGCAAAATCTTGGGCCTCCGGCTTGGAGCCACAGGCCATGTCTCCCCTCTCTCTCTCACGTGCTCTCTTCACTCTCCCTCTCTCTCTATGCTCTTTCTTTCTCTGTCTTCCTTTTGTTTTCTCCTTTTCTCTCTCACCTTCACTTCTCTCTCTCCCTCTTGCTCTTTGTTTTCTCTCCTTTATCTGTTTTCTCCTATTCTCTCTATGTTTTCACACTCTCTCTCTCTCTCCCTCTGTTATCCAATCTCTCTCTGCGTTCTCTCTTTCTGTGCTCCCTCTCTCTGTCTCTCCTCTACTCCTCTTTCTCTCTCCCCTTTAAGCCCATGGCTTGGAGCTGTAAGCCCATATTCTCTCTCTTACCCCTTTCTGTTTACTTTATTCCTTCTCTCTCTCTCTTTCCCACACTCTCTGCTCTCTCCCTCTCTTTTCTCCCCCACTCTATGTTCCCTCTTTATCTTTGTTCTCTCTATCTTTGTTCTCTCTCCTCTCTCTTAGTTCTCCTTCTATCTTTGTTCTTTCTTTCTTAATTCTCCCTCTATCCCTGTTCTCTCTCTCCTTGCTCTCTCTCTCTTGCTTAGTTCTTTTCTCTTTGCTCTCTTTAATCTCTCTCTCTCCTGATTGTTCTCCCTTTCTCTTACCTTATTTATTCTCTCTCTATTTGACTCTCTCCATCCACATGTTTTCCCTCTCTCTTGTTCCCTCTCTCTCCTCTAGTCCTCTTTCTCTCTCTCCCTCAATCTTATAGCTTGGAGCTGTAGGCTTATGTTCTCTCTCTCTATCTCTGTGCTCTCTCTCTCCCTCCCTTTATCTTCTCTCTCTCTTATATCTCTCTCCTCTACTCATCTTTCTTTCCCTCAGGCCTACTCTTTGGAGATGCAGGCCCACGTTCTCTCTCACTACTCTCTCTTTAATATCTATCTCTTCCTCTCTACTTTGTTTCTCTCTGCCCTCTCTCTCATCTCTTTTCCTTAACCTCTTCTTCTCTCTCTACTCTCCCTACTCCCCCAAGCCGTAGACCCATGACTATTTCTCTCTCTCGCTGTGCTCTCTTCCTCAAGCATGCAGCTTGGAGTTGCAGACCTATACTTATCTCTCTCTCTCTTTACTGCTCTCCCTATCTCTCTCGTTTACTCTATTTCTTCTCTCATCAACAATCTCCCACTCTCTTTGTTGAAAGGTATGTTTGGATGCTTGTAATCCCTGGTACGAATAAGGAGGAAGAAGTTTATGATCTAGATCTGCATATGTCAAAATGCTTGTGGACTATAGAAGCAGTAGTTGAATATGTCCTGATCCAGAGTGTAATCTCCAACAGTCCCAGAATGGCCCAGTAATGCTCCGAAGCGTGGCTTTGGGACTCTTAAGAAAATTTGTAAAATTTCGTCACGATTCGACGAAGTTAAGGTAGATCAGATGCAAAATCAGTCTTCAAAATTCTGCCTCTAGCGCGTTGAGAGAAGACCCTGTAACTACAGACCTATCGTCGGAGCTTCAAACGATCACTAGACCACTTATGTTGGATTCAAAACATTCGAAAACCCTCGGGTACCAAGTTTTGGCTTATTCGAGGTTTATGGAGCATTCTACAGCCAACTTATTAAAAATGGGTAGGTCGCACACA
This sequence comes from Amborella trichopoda, assembly GCF_000471905.2. The sequence goes on from NW_006499776.1 coordinate 3,276,773, forward strand.
ATTCTGCTACACTCTCGGCGAACCAATTTCCATTTCTGGAAACTATGCTTTGTAATTTCGAAGCTAAATTCCAATGGTTATATCTCCTTCATCTTGGGTCGAAACAAGCCCAAATTTTGGGAGGATGTTTGTCTTATCGGCTCGATCGTTTTGATATATGGCATGCCCGATGGCATGGATCGAGCCGAGAGAAATGGAGGAGAGAAGATCACCATTGGAAAAGCATAAGTTGCAGATTTTTTCAAGAAGAAGGTCACTTTGATCAATGACCATATCATAGCGCTCACATAACTGATCGGCTTAAAAATGGATGCATTGCGACCATGAGGTCGAGGACTCCATTCGAGCCAAACCTTGCGTATGATGAACGATCATAATAGAGGCATTTTCTGGCCACTGGAATCCCAATTCTGACCAAAATTCCCCAATTGAGAAAGTGGTTATTCGAGTACCAAATCGAGCTATTCTTATTGCCAAATGATCATGACAACTTGCGCGTCATTTACACCAAAGAAATCAAGGAAAAAACATCGAGAATAGTGCAAAATTGCAAATCTAAAATCACAAGTTTCTCACATCTTTGCCACTTCAAGTTCATTGCAAAAAACCTCGATCCATGACTCAAAATCTATACCAAAATGATCACCTCACCGAGCTCATCAAGTTTTCAATATTATTTGGGCTGGAAGATGGCTGGAAAGATCCTGTACCAGCCACGTGAAATTACAAAGAACGTTCATGGCCATGGAAGGACTGATTTGGAATTAACAAGATTATGGGTGAGGGGCAAAATCATCATTTTTTCCTTAATTTTTAGCTTTATTAATTCAAAAAATGTGTATTTTTTCAACAATTAGGTTAGTTTTTAAGCATCCACCCATGTTTTAGTGGTAGTCTATATATAACCAACATGTAATAACCGACGACAGGTCTTCCTTTGGATCATTTTTTATCCTTTTGGCATCTTCTTGATCACTCTTGTAATGGCCCCATTTTGCTTGCATTATTGATCAAAATTTTGTGTACCCTTTCACTAGAGAGAGAGGAGAGAGAATATTTTTATCCAATTGATCACTACTCCTAGTTCCAACCGTCAAGCCAAGAACCCCCTCTAGGTAACCTTTACCCTACCAAAGTGTGAGGCGGCACCAACGAGTTGCCGACCACCACCTCTCCCCCTTTTCCTCTCTCTTTCTCTCTCCTCCCTCTTATTCTTCTCTCTCTTATTCTCTCTCCTCCTCTCCTTATCTCTCTTTTTTCCTCTCTCTTCTTCTCTCTCTTCTCTTCCTTTTCTCTCTCTTCTAGATCCTTCTCCTTCTTTCTCTCTCCTTTTTTCTCTCTCTTCCCTCTTATTCTTCTCTCTCTTGTTCTCTCTCCTCCTCTCCCTATCTCTCTTCCCTCTCTTTTAAATCCTTGTCCTTCTTTCTCTCTCCTCCTTCTCTTGTCATCTCTCATCCTTCCTCTTCCCTCTTTCTCTCTTCTATCTTCTTTATCCTTCTTGAGTGGCCTTTCTCTCTCTTCTTCTCTTGCCCTCTTCTAGATCCTTCTCCTTCTTTCTCTTTCCTCCTTTTCATCTTATCTCTCTTTCAGATCATCTTCTTTCTCTCTCATTCTCTCTTCTTCCCTCTCACTCTTTCAGATCCTCTTCTTTCTCTCTCCTCTCTCTTCTTCTCTCTCACTCTTTTGAATCCTTATTTGTCTCTCTCTTCTTCTTTTTCTTCTCTCTCCTTTTCTCTCTCTTCTTCTCTCTTACTCTTTTGAATCCTTTTGCTTCCCTCTCTTCTCTCTCACTCTTATATATTCTTCTTCTCTCTCTTCTTCTTATTCTTCTCTCTCATCCTCTCTCTCCTCCTCTCCTTATCTCTCTTCCTTCCTCTCTCTTCTTTCTTTCTCTCCTTCTCTCTTTTCTTCTCTCTCACACTTCTGAATCCTTCTTCTTCTTTTCTCTCCTCCTTCTCTCCTTATCTTTCTTCCTCTGTCTCTCATCTTCTTTCTCACTCTTATTTCTCTCTCTCCTTCTCGATCTTCTTCTCTTGCACTCTTATGGATCCTTCTTCTTCTCTCTCTTCTTGTTCTTCTCTCTCCATATCTCTCTTCTTCTTCTCTCTCCTTCTCTCTTCTTCTAGATCCTTCTTTTCTCTCTCTTCTTCTTCTTATCTCCTCTCTTCTCTCTTACTCTTTTGAATCCTTCTTTTTCACTCTCTTCTTCTTCTTTTTCTTTTTCTCTCTCCTCTTTCTCTCATAATCTCTCTTCCTTCCTCTCTCCTCTTTTCTCTCTTCTTCTCTTTGGCTCTTCTAAATCCTTCTTCTCTCACTCCTCTCCTTCTCTATTGTACCTTCTCTCCTCCCCGAGTGGTGACCTCACCCATCTTCTCGTCCTCTCTCTTTCTTCTAGCCTCTTCTTCTCTCACTCTTCTCTTTATCTATTCTACCTTCTCTCTCCTCGAGTGGCTGTTGATGTCGATGGGGTCCTGGTTTCGCTCCGAGTGAGGAGGCAAAAACCCTCCCTCAAACAACTACAGAGGTCCGACGCGCAGTGCACACACGGGCCCTCCTACTAATGGATAGGAGGCCAACGGTGAGAGAGATTTTTATGCTTGGAGCGCGAACACTCTTATGCCGTTTTGGGGTTTCGGGGACATGCCTAGGTGGATGGCCCTCTTAGAGCAATTACGAAGCCCTTTGGTTGCATGTCAGCACAGTTTCGACGAGAGCCCTCTCTAAGCTTACAACCTCTCTCCTCTAACTTTCTCTATGCTATTGGGATGGGATCCGAATGTCCCTCCTCCTTGGTCACCCTCTCGGAGGGATTTGCTGGCCACTAAGGGAGGTGTGGGGAAACTTGAGGGTTGATGCCCACGGTTTGCTCACATCCACGAGCTTGTGGATGGACACAGGCTGTCGCGTGAGCGGGGTCACGTGCGTGGAGGTGAGAGTGAGAGAGAGAGAAGAAGAACGACTCAGCTTATGAGAGATGGGGGGTGACCCATGCGACTGGGGTGCTGCAGGCCACATACTCAGGGGTATCCTTTCTCTCTCAAAGGTTTCTCTCTCTCTCTCTTTCCTCTCCCGCAGAGACTAGGGGCTCACAGAGAAAGACACGCTAACAAGTGAAATCTAGCCTTGATTCTTCCCAGCCTTTAGGGGTATTGGAGCTTTAAAAAGCGGTCTTTTATAAGTGAGTTAAGCTTGCTTATATAAAGGATTCACTAAACGAGGGTGAATGCTCAAAATTCAAGCTTAATTATAATTAAAGAAATTCAAAATGAATAAAAAATTTAGGTGCAAATGACCAAAGTATGCCTATGATCTTTTGCCCGCTGTAATGGGAAGACCTTGGAAGCTGGTCCTGCAACTTATGACAATAGCTCAGTTGTTTCAGCAATATATCTTCGTTCTTCTGTTGATTGTGAGCTTTTTTATGCTCTTTAATTGTGCTGTGGTGGCCTTTTCCCCCTGGGTGAAAGTCCAGCCAGTTTTGTGAACTTTGTTTGCCAATGCATCTTTGAGCTGTGTTGTTTTAGCTCCTGGACCTGCTTGCAAGTCAGAGAGGAGGCTGTTGTAGTTGTTTTGCACCAAGTTTGGCTGATTTAGTGTTGATTTGCGCATTTACCTAATTAGAAGGTCGTCGGAGAAAGGGATTCTGACAACCGGCTGGATTTGCTTCTTTGGTGACCTGGGGACTTGCATTCATCGAACCATGGATTGAATGTAAGTGTTGAACCAGAATGTAGCTCTACATGAGATGCTTCTATTGAACTCCTTCCCACGTTGATCCAAGGTGTGGACATTGTACTATGCTTCACCTAATCTGGAGCTTGCTGAAGCCTGTTTTTTCCAAGGTTTCTCCGGTCACTTCCTCTTCATAGCAATGGGGGTTCTCAGTCACGCCATAGTGTGTGCCATAGGTCAAAATGATAGGGCTGGTGTGATCTAGAACATGTCAACATTTGAGCTTTGTCTGACTTTAGTGGAAGGCACCGTGGGTTGGCGAAGTTACTGCCGAAATACATTGTCACAGTCCCCATTTCTGAGACTAGTTTAGTGAAGGCGCATCGCGCTATGGTAAAACCCATGAGTTGCGAGGCCACATGAACGTAGACCCCTTTAGGGAGATTCGATTGAGCCCAAATTTGGTCCTCAGGGGTTTTTTGATGTTTTGAGTGCAATGCCGGTGGTGTGGTTCCCTGCTGCAGCCGTTAGCATAGGTCTACAGTGGAAAGTCCTTTTTTGGTGTGAGGGCACCTCAACCAGGTCACTAGGCTGAAGGCTTCTTTTTGGCACAATCTTGGTCTGCAACGTTTCGCAAACCTGCGAGACCAGACTGTCGCCAGCTCTCTCCTTATTCTCATAGGCTTATGGAAGTACATAAAAAATGACGTACAACAACTTGCCTTGACGGATGTTGCGGTTTGAGAGAAGCGAGAAATGCAACATTCGAAAAAATTTAATGTCGTAGCTACTCTAACGAATCCTTGCTAAGACGTGTTTATTGCCTCTCAATCAATTATTTTTTTTCTTCAGGGGTAGATCTTGCTGAGCTTTCCCCTTGACCCGGGGGCGACCAAAGTGGTTTCTAGTGGTCCGGTGCCTTGTTGAGGGGGTTTCTCTAGGTTCCGCCATACTCTGTTTTTTTTGGAAGATCACGCTGATGGTATGCCTTTGGTGGGCTTACGACTTTTTCTTCAATGCGAATTCCTGATGTTCCAGCTAGTTGGGGACCTTCTTGTGAGCTTTATCCCAATCCAAATAGAAACTTCAGAAGCAAACAAGGTACCTCTTCAGTTTACATCCTATTAGTCTAGTTGGTGGTCTCCTGAATTACCTAAACTTGATAGGAGGATGCCCTTCGAGGCGATCCCATTTTAGGGGACTTCACCCTGGATGCTTGAAACTTGATGGAGGAAGAAATAGTAGGCAATGTACTTCTTTAGATTACATCTTACTGGTTCAGTTGGGAATCATTAGAATTACTTAAACTTGATAGGAGGATGGCTCTTGGAAGACATTTTTCATCTTCATGGGTCCCCGATCAATAAAGCCTAACATACAGTGGAAATTTTGACAGTCTCAGAATGGTCCCAGAACTGGTCAAGATCTTCATGAGGACTCTTGAGAGCCTTTTGCCAAGTTTTGTCATATTCTGACATGTCTAAGGCAGTGCATACAAAGAAACGATTTCGGCAGAATCAACCTCTAGCACCCTGAAACGGACCCTATAACTAAAACTATATTTTTGGTGCCTCAAATTGATGTGAGACCACTGCCATTGGATCTAGTATGGTCGAAAACCCCTAGCGGTCAAATTTCATCTTAAATAGACATTCCAAGAAGAAGTTATAGGCAAAAGGGCAAAACAGGAGGAGCCGCACGCTATTCCCGTGCGGCACCTGCAACTCAACTCCATTAAAGGGTCAATCATGAACAATGAATTTTGATTCTCATATCTCACCCATTTTGAGTCGGATCGTGCTCAAATTTACTGAGCATATTCGTCTCTTTAAGATGAGCATTTCGATATGTGGCACTCCCCGCAACGACGCCCGAGCGCGAAGAAAAGCTAGAGAGAAGTTGCTGATCCGTGAAGAAAGTTGCAGGAAAATCAGCAGCATCGCACCTCGCTCGAGCAGCTAAATCACACCTCTTGTGAGCTCGATCGATGTGAAACTAGTTCCATTACGTGCGTAAGGTCTAGGGCTATCTCTAGTTAGAACCCCGTACATGATGAACGGCCGAATTTCACACATGAAGTCAATTAAGTGGCTACAAATTCTGACCAAAACTTCAAAGTTGCAAAATCTTCATTCGGACATGAAATCGGGCTGCATTTGTTGCCACGCGATCGTGACGGCATGCTCAGTGTGATTCAGCAAAAAAATCATAGTAAAACATCAAGGAACGAGCACACAATCGATCCGAAGTTTCAAGATTCATCCAAATTTTAAGACGCATGATTGTGCCCTAAAATCACGATCCATGGCTTGAAGTTGGTATCAAATTAATCGCCATGCTGAGCCCTACAAGAAAACAATCATCTTTCGATCAAACGGGCATCAAAACAACCCCGAATCATCCATGAAAAAGCACGCATGTTTTAGTGTAGCATAGTGACTGTTTTGAAATTCCACAAATTGTTAGGAAGGGCCAAATCTGTCATTTCGCACCCTATTTTACTATTTCTTTTTATTCAATTAAATCTTAATTTTCAACAATTAGGTTTAATTTTGATCAATCCACCCATGTTTAAGCATAATTCTATATATACCATGTACTACCATTGTACGTAGGATCCTTCAACCATGAGAACTTTGCTTAATAAAATTTCTCTTTCTTCTCATTGTTGGGTCATGTTTGGTGAGAGAGAGAGAAAGGAGAGAGAAACTTTTAGATTGGTACCCCTAGGCTCAAGCGGTGTCCAGCGCCGTCGGGATCTCCTTCCCTTGCCGTCTCGTGCCTTCTCCTCATTCTCTCCCCTTCTCCCTTGATTGAGGGTGGACTCAGTCTAGCGTTACCATAACGGTCTGGCTGTCGAGCAATATTGCCGTCATACTGATCCTAAGTACCATGCCCGTCTTGCTACCAATTCAAGTCGGTCATTGCACTGGTCCAACTATCATGCTAGTCTCGTCCCTTCTTCTTTTCATAACCCTAACTTCTCACCTTCTCATCCATATGAAGGTGCATTGCCCTAAGACAAGGGTGAGTCCTTTAGCCCACTTGTCTTGCAAATTAACCATAGTAGTGTTGTGCATAAAATAAGGAGATTTCAGGTCAAGGGAGGCAATTCCGAACCAACTGAAGTAGCTGGGGGGCTTTCTGTCGTGATCTAAGAGGATGCTCGGGAGAGTCAGCTTCAGTAAGTCATCGACCTAGGTGAGGTTGGTCCCCACCTCACATGCAAAATTCATCTCTCACTAGTTGGACACCTGCCCTTGTTCTATGATCGAGGCTCTTGAGAGAGCGATCTCAGGTCCCGGGTCTTTCGAACCCGAGACATGTGTTACCCGATCACCTAGATCCGGTGAGGTGAGATCGAGGCACCTAACCAGCTTAGTGACTCCACTGGGGACTTATTACCCCTTCATCAGTTCGCTCTTGTTTGATCACTATCGCCTTTTACTTTCTGCATTACATTCTATAGCATCTGGGTTATTCAACCTGTTCATCAGAGTTAGGGATTCTCATCCTTGCACTCGTGACCGTCCCAGGGAAACGAGCTGCTCAAGCCTCCTTTCCTACACTCCTTTTGAGTTAGGACTCACAATCTGGCTCCCAGGTGCTTTCCTGGGTTGATGTGAGAAGGGACTTAAAGGTCTCTGACTCTTTGCTTCCTCGCCCTGATGGACCCTCCACTAAGGCCCCTTACATTGGTAACACATCCGTTGCTGCACACAACACACACCCTGCTACTGGAAAGTCCCTTGCCAGTCATATTGCTGAGGTATGTAAGAAGGCTGCCCTGTCCACTCTCACGAAAAGCAAGCAAGTTGCCATCACTTTTGAGGGTCGCCGCAAGGCTACCCCCCGAACTCCTTCACTACCTCAAACCTCTACACCTAGAGGCTCGGTACACCGAGCTGGAGATCCTGAGGTCTCCACCCCACACATACACCTAAAGGCTCGTGGTCCAACCACTCAAGCCACACCTTGGGGCAACTTTCATGCTACCTCGAACTCACATTCAAGGCTAGGCCCTCTCAGGCCAAACCCTGCATGTGCCATGCATCCCACAGCTCGGGGCAGTGCCAGTTTTGTACCAGCTCGAGCACATGAGGGTTGACCACTTCGTCCTCCCTCTCACCACACACCGCTTCACCCTGTGAGAGATATGTTCCTACTCGGTCCCGCACAGACACAAGCTCGTGGGACTCGACCTCCTAAGGTCGAACCAGTTGAGCAAGCTCGGGTTGACCCTCAAGTCACCCAGACGGCTAACCCTAAAGGTGCACATCCATCGACTTTGCAGGTTCCTCCCCGATCTCAGCTCAAGCGGAGTCATGAACCAGCTCCTTCTTTTATCACTCTTCCTATACTAGGCAAGCACCTCGAGATCAGGTACTCAAAGGCTTTTCCTAGGAGTACCATCTTGAGTCAGCCGCCTTAGGTCAGGCATGCACTCGGGCCTCACAAGGGAATCCGGGGCAGATGTCAGATTGGAGCTTACAACCTCCAAGGCAGCGACTCAGGTTGCCCTCTATCCTTGGACCCCATTCTTTGCTCTAGTTAATCAACACAGCCCATGCCTGCTCAAAAAATATGGTGCAGTCCAAGCCTTAGGCTCGGTTCTGGAGTGAGGTCCATAGTAGCCTCAAGATTAAGCAGAAGAAAGGTTTGCAGATCCTGACCAAAGAAGCCCCTAAGGTAGTTGAGGTTACTATCTTTGGTGACCTCCTGCCTCATAATTCCCTTTGCGGATCCTAGAGCCTGAGCAAGTCCAAGAATATTGCTTGGTGATCACTGCCAAGAAGCCATGGCCCCAAGACTGTCAAGAACCAGTCCTCACACAATCGGTATACAAGGCTCGAGTCCAGTCGGGGCATGCTGAGCCCCTGCAAATAGACTTGCCACGCATGACTCTCCAACCCCGGTAGTCCACTACTCCACCTGACCCTCTAGATGAAACAGTCAGTGTCATGGTGATCAACAAGCCGAACGATGCCCAAGAAGAGTCGATGAGCAGGTTCGAGGTAATGATGCAGTCTGAAAAGATGGAACTCCTTGAAGCCTCCAAGTCCCCTTCCTCTCACCATGAGACCGATTCCCCATTTGGTGAAGACACAGTTCCTAGACAAACTCCCCCACCGGTCTCCCAAGACAGCTCTAATTCCCGCATGGTTTCGCAAGCTGATATAGATGCCATGGTGACCCAAAGTCCAAAAAACAAGGTTCTGAGCATGCAAGAGGCGCCGCTCGACCAGAAGCCATACCCTTCATATATCGATCAGGTACCGTTTCCCCCAAACTACCAAAAAGGGAAGGTCCCCCTGTTTAACGGTACTATGTCCCCTCACTAGCATACTGCTCACTTCCAAGCAGCTTTTCGAGAGACGGCAACCGATGGGCAACTCCTCCTTCGTCAGTTCGTCGAGACTTTCGAAGGGCCAGCCTTCTAGTGGTATGCATGGCTGCCTCCAAACTCGGTGCACACATGGCAGAAAATTGAGCAATTGTTTTACCAATGCTTCTACGAAGTCCAAAGGAACGTGGAAACCATCGAGCTCCTCACCTTGACTCAAGACCTTGGTGAACCGGTTGACAAGTTCATAGCCCAATGGAGAGAGTTGGCAACCTTTCATGCTACTCCCATGATTGAAAAAGAAGCAGTTCAAACTTGTATACAGAATATGCTGCCTGAGATCACTCTGCATGTTGAGGCCTCCATTCCACCCTCCATGTTAGAGCTCATCTCTAAAGCAGTTCGTATAGAAGGTCTGTCTAAGCACCATGGTGGATCTTGTCAGTAACCCTCTAGCTCGAACTCTCACTCCAACAATCGGGGCAACCAGCAAGAAGCGGCGATCAGTGCGGCTGTCACTGTGACTAACACTAAGAACGCCCCCCCTCAAACCCTAGACCTCTCCAAGGCACAAACGTCTCAAGCCAGGGGCAAGTAGCAGACCTATAACAAGGTCCCGCCTCCCAAAAATATTAATCGAAGTCACTACTGGATCCAGCATAAGAACAAGGTGTATCCTTTTGACAAGGACTGCTTTCCTGCATTGCTTCAACTACTACCAGAGAAAAAAAATGATCTAGCTGTCGGAGGTCAACACTGAAGAACAAGCTGGACATGAGACACACGAGAGGTACTGCGCCTATCATAAGAAAGTTAGCCACCCCACTCATGACTGCTATAAGCTTAAAGACACTATCAAAGCCCTTATTAACAAGGGTCAGATAAAGCTCAAAGATTTAAAGAAAGCATTCGGGGCAACTGAGGCTTCTCACATAGTGAAGATGATGGGGCACCCGCCATCCTTCGTGCACTATTTTCCATAATGCTCAAAGAGGGACACATCACGCCAAAGCCGACAAGGCAGCCCAAGTTCATGCCTCCAAGAACTGAGAACCTCTGATGCTCGTATCACCTGATACGACGCCATGACCTGAGTGAATGCACTGGATTCCATGAGCTCTTGACAAAGAAGATGCAGCAATGCTAGGAAGTCCATGGTAACCCAGAAGGATACCCTCAAGTCCCTCTTCCATCAGTGCAAGAAGAACTCCCAACGCAAGCCCTGGGAAACACTTAGTTAGACCCTTTGAAGGCCTTCTTCGAGGTGATGCTCCAATAGGGTCTCGTCACTCTAAAGTCCACCTGGCAGCCTAAGCGCCTTGCCCAGGGTAAGAAAAACCTCTAGGGCCCATATCACCAAGTATGGGGCCTTGAGCTGAAAGAATGTTCTGGGTTGGAAGCCGTAGTCACTGAGAAGGTACAGAAAGGCCATGTTGTTTGTGCCATCCTCCCAGAACGCTTCTAAGACATCTCCCCCATTCAAGAGCAAAACCCGATACAAGTCCCTTATGAGAATACACTGGACCCTTCAGAGCCCTCGACTTCACAGCCTTGGGAAGTTTACCATGGATGCAGTAGACTCAAGTCCTTGAAGCGTGAGGCAATCACTAAGCCAGGGTTACTCATCAGCTTGATGGGATGAACCAAACCCCTCCTCAGGGATCCAAAAGGAGACGAGCACCCAGGTTCGCTTGCTGAATCGTCTTCCTCAGCCACTAGTTGAGGAAGAATTTCTCAGGCCCTTCCACTAGTTCGCCATATCCCGCTGTCCAAATAGACGGAAATCCCAATAGCTTGGGAGCTATTCAATGGGGGTGACTACACTAAAAGCACCACCCAACAGTCAAAGCCGGGGCAAGACCTAAAATATCCCCTGCACACGTCCAATTCCGTTGACAACATAAAAAGCTACCCGGAACGTTCTAACTCTTCTTCTACTCCCTCCTCTTCTATTTCTTCCACAGGTGCAGTTCGATAGTGCCCAGACTTCGACACTCTAAATAGAGAGCTCGGAGGCACCAGCCTCAGTAGGTCGCAGTGGAAGCGCCTAAGAAAAATGCTGGCCTAGGTGGCTAGATTCTGGACAGTCACCGACGCTCTATCAACCCAAGCCAAAACCAAGCCATCTTTAAGCTCCTCTTCCAAAGCGGCCTCTCATATGGTGCAGATCTTGGAAGTACCATCCAGCACGGGGCAAATGAACCTAAGATCAGGAAAGAAGCTGCAGCCCACACTTCAAAAGTTCAAGGTCCTCAAGTTTCCTGATCCTTCACTTTTCCCTAAGCCTCAACCTCAAACCTCTACATCCCTAATACAAATCCCTATTACTTCCCCATCAACCCAGATTGCACCGGCTGAACAACAAATTCAGCCAGTGTCACAAACCAAAACTCAACCAAAACCTGTTCTTAAGCCTACCCTACCACCTATACCAGTGACTAGATCAGGAACACAGAAGACTAATGAGGATAAAGTGAAGTATGACGTAATTGGGAACTTGAGGAAGCTTCCATCCCTTCTAAGTACTATCTAGAGATTACCATATGGCCCTAGTATAAGCTCTTTCTAACTCAGAGGCGTACGAGACTGAAGTAGAGCTTATTGAGGTTGACCCAACCATCCTGATTGGGTGCTTGACAATCTCCATTCTCGAAGATGACCTTCAGTTGGGAGGTAAATTTCACAATTGCCCCCTCTTCGTGAATGGTGAACTACTTACCTGCCTTATCAACCGGATCTTGCTAGATGGAGGGTCAGCAGTCAACCTGATCCAAGAGGGATCCTCACTTGATTGGGATTAGGATCTGACGACCTCATTCCTACCCACGTCACCGTAAAAGGGTTCAACCAATCAAGAGAAAATCTAGTTGGGACAGTTCGTATTCTCCTCAAGATCGATGACCTCAATGATTATGTTCAGTTTCATGCGATCAACACCGATACATCTTACAACGTCATGCTCGACCGCCCTTGGCTTCATGATTAGGGGATGGTTCCTTCCACGCTCCACCAATGCTTCAAATACAACCGAGATGGGAGACAACACACGGTCTATGCTGACAGGAGATCGTTCCCTTTAGCTGAGACTCACTATGCTGAAGCTAAGTACTATTTTACAGACCTTCTAGTACCAAAAAAGTCAAAAGAGGACGATTGGAAGCCAGTGAGAGAGACATGACTATCGTCTCGTGATGATGTTGAAGATCTGGGGTGAATAATTACGAACATGTTCAAAGAGAGGAAAAGGAAAAATCCTCCCTTTGACTCCTAACTACCCAAGTATACCTTGCCACCTCTCCGAGGTCATGGTGCCTTCTCTTGAAGACGAGGCTTCCCCCTCTACCTCTATTTCTAAGTCGCCAGAACAAAATGACGGGCTAGAAGCAACTCTTGAGACTGAGGAAGCCCTACAGGTAGACCTTCCAGCACCGAGGGTCACCTATACGCCGGACCAGCAAAAGGTCCTGCATGTCCCCATTGCTCTTTTAGAAGCAGAATTGACACACCAACCTACAAGGAAGGTACTCCAAATTCCATCCTCTTTGAACAAGGGGATCATCAATAGCTAAGAAAAGGTCTTACACCTCTCAGAGACTCTCGAAGAAGTACAGGTGGACAAGAGTAAGCCCTCCATCTCTTAGGAACAAGACCCCATGACAGAACTGAGAAGTGAGGTTCGTAGCGTACAGAATCAATTGGAGGTTATGTGCGTCGCTTCAAAGAACTTGTAGGACTTTTTCCCTGAGACTAAGACTTATGATGAACTCAAAAGCAATGTACCTCAAATCGAAGCCAAGGCTCCCCCATATTGGAGTATTTACAGCGAACAAGCTTGCCAAATCATGAGAACCATGTCCAATCAAGCACTAAGGGGCGGGGGAGCAACTGCTCCCACATTCGAGGTCATTGAAGCCACGAAAAATTGTCACAAGACGAAGCAAGGAGTGGGCTATCCTTTTTCTTGTCACACGGTGAAAGGGCAGAAGAAATAAGAAAAGAGAAGGAAGAACAAAAAACATGCCCCACATAGAAAGAGAAAAGAATTGTTCCATTTATAAATTAAGAGGGCATTACAGGCTTCTTTTCTTTACAATAAGAAGACATGAAAATAAAAAGAGAAAGAAGGGATCGTCCAAATCAATCAATTGCTTCATTGATCTTCCCCCTGTATGTTGCAGCTGGTACCTTCACCCACTTGATTTCGCCCTTCAACCCTGCCACTAGCTCTGCCTCGTGCTCCATCAAGGCGGTCACTTCTCTCAAGGAATACTCGAGGGCCAAAATGTTATCAAGAAGCACCTTCTCCTTTGCTTCCCAAGACACAGTCTCCTTCTCTATCTTGTCAAGCTTCTGCATCGACTCTAATTTGCCCTCAAATCCATCACCCTGCGGTGGCGGGCAATGGCCTCTTCAGCAAGATCGGATCTCTGAGAGACTGCGGCATCCATCTACTGCAACTGGGTTTCTACCAGTTCGTGGTAGCACAAAAGTGAGGATTCCAAAGGTGGTGACTGTGAGCCCTCCAGCTGCTGCACAGTTGCTTCCTCGCGCAAGGCCTTTGTTCTCCACCTTTCTAGCTCATTTACGATGCCATCAAAGTAAGGGGACGATCTCTGGTGCTCCCCCTGCAAGGGCGACTTGCCTCAACTACTGGATTGCACCATTAAGTTCAGCAAGAGGCAGACCCTTTAGCTTCTGCATGCCTAGATGAAGCATGTCCATCATTATGCCGGACAACCCACTTAAGCTAAGCCTTGGCAGTGCTGCTGAGGACGCTGAAACAGGAAGAGTATCGGTCTTTGCGGGAGAACCTGAAGGGATTATAGCCATGAGAGTCGCTAGCTCCTTCTGAGGGACTGTGAAGCCCAAGATCTCATCATTTTTAGGTGCGGAAGGGGCCCTAGTTGCAACGTACTAAGCCCTCGTAGCCTCCTCACCTGGCTCGTCAGCCTCACCATTAGCAGACTCGGGCCCTCCAAGGCCAGGCTCTTCTCCTCATCCCTCATTTTCTGGAGCGATTGTAATATGCCCCAAAGCGGTTTCAGCCCCTTCAGGGTCAGTCCCTTTTTCCTTTTCCCTCTCTTCTTGAACTGCCACCTCCTCCTCGGCAGGTTCGATACCTTTTTCGCCCTTGTCTTTTGCGACGACCACTTCAGCCATGGTTCCCCCATAAGACCCGCCTCGTTTGCAGCCAATGGTGCCGCCTTTAGTCCCTCAAAATATGATCCCTAAGGAGGTACTGTCGCTGCATCCTCCACAGCTACATCACTTGGAACAACTTTCTGATGCTCAGGTGGCCCCTCATCAGTCCCTGGGGCACTAGCCTCTTCTATGACCACAAGCTCTACTGGGGCTTCCTTTTCCTTGACAGACACAACAACCTTCAGAGCTCTAGAGGCCCTCTCTGCCTTAGTTGCCTCATCATCCCCGTTCACCTCCATCGGGACTGGGCCCTCCCCTTCAACCATGGACGTCACTTCTTGGTTCGAAGCAATTTCGATCAGGGCAGTAGGATTTGAGGCACCGAGTTGAGCATCTGAAGGGCCAGAAGAAGGTTCAGGTGAAGAAGAAGGTGAATCCTCAAGAGAAGAGAATGATACAGAAGCAGCCGGGGACACGTATGACTCCGAAGAAGGAGCCGGCAAAAAGTCATCTGCTGGTTCTCAGGCCACTTGATGCTTGGGTCGCTTACGCTTCGAAGCTCGATGGGCATGTGCACGTGGGACGGTCGGGGCAGACCACTTCCTCTTCTTCCCCTTTGCTTGTGAGGGTTCAGCAGTTTTAGGAGCGCCCTTTCGAGAAGAGCCGACGGCGAGTTCTCTATGACGGCCGCTCCCTATCATCTCGTTCAAATCATGGACTGGGCGCCCTTCATACCCTGCAACCTTACGACCCTCTTTCCATTTGATGATAGCAGAGAGATTGTTAAAAATGCTCTTTGACTTCTGCTCCATGTCGAGAAACCGGGGCAGAGACTTGTCCATGGCAATTTGGAGAGGCCGCTCAAGTATGCGCCAATCCTAAGGAAAGCCCAGGGTGAATACCTCCCCCAGCAGAGGAGTCCTTGCCATCTTCCTCTACCTCTTCTCCTTGCTCCAACCATAATTCTCCCCTTTCCAGGGGTGGCCTACATCCCAATACCCCTTACTGGTGATTCGCCACCAGAGTTCATGAGGTTCAGTCGCTCGCACTCTTTCAGCACAAACTTATTGACCTTTGTGAACTCCAAGCACGTGGCCCACGTTATGCGAATGTGCCTCAGGAGCCAATTCTCCTGGTGGGTTTCCAATTGGTCCTTCTTATAGTGAGCCGCATTGCTATGCCACTTCTCAAAGAATATGAAGAATGGGTAGCCTTGATCAAGCCCGTGTTATCAAGAAAATCTATGGGGGAAGTACCCTTCGAGTTTCTCATTGTGAACAATGCGGTAGGGTAGAAGTCTGCCCTTGACACTCAACATATACATCAGCTCCTTATGAGTGGTAGGAGCACCGTCCAAGCTCTTGCCTAGCTCGTTAACAAAGGCACGATCTGTGAGATTCCCTACCGGGAAGGCGTGCCTCCTCATGTGGAGATGGTCGTTGTAAAACAAGCTACACGTGTGGCTAGGAGTGTGGAAGATTGCTTTCTGTCTGGCAATCCTAAGGTGAAACAGGCACATCGTTTCCTCCAATTCTTCGGTTCGGAGGTAGGTGCTTGAAAAATAAGTCCCAAGCCAGCCATATAGATAGTGGACGAGCAAGGGCATCTGGAAGTCCCCTGGGAAGGCTTCCCCATCCACTATGTCATTCCCTCCTTCATCGCCTTGATAGAATTTTCCCCTCGACACGACTCTTAAGCCGTAGTATTTGCTGCAAAGGACCGATTGTGCAAGCGCATATTCTCACCCCATCGTCATGTCATAGGCCACATAGAAAGTACCTAGATGGATAATGTCTGCTCCGCCAGGGAGAGCAAACTTGCATAAGAAAAGTACTAGATAAGCGGTCAGGAATATATGCCCATTCTCCTTCTGCAGCTCAAAACTGGTGGGACCCCCTTCTCCCCTTTCCCCGGTGATGGACGGGCTTCATCATCATAGTCCACATAGAAAAAGGCCACCCACTTGGTGAAGGAGACGCGTCCCATCTTGGTCTCAAACCAGAGCAGCTGATAAATTCCAAACAGCTCCTGAATCCCAGCTAGTGGGTCTTCCTTCCCGACCCGTTCAACTCCAAAAATGACCGAGTGAGGGGGCACGAACTCGTCATACATACTACCGATGAGTGGCAGCCCACCAATGAAATATAGATCTAACAGAGATATCTCTGCGTCCCCATGATCGAGCAACCATGTGTTGCTAACATGGCTCCAAGTTTCCAAAAGCACCATGACTGTGTTCGAGTAATGGTCATAGTAGCTTGCTGAGCACTGAATGGCGGCCAGCAGGGAAGCGCACTTCAGAATGTTTCTATACTACCTCTGCACTTTCATGGTCAATGAGGAGTAACCCTTCAAATACTGGTGCTCTCCTTGCACCCGCAGCCCAGCCGAGGACCATTTCATGCCGGGGGTTTTCACCATCCTCTTGCCTAGAGTCGGCAAGTCCTCATTTGAGGCTATATTTCAATGCAGGCAATGTAGGAGGCCTACTCCTTCTACACCCCAAACCAAACAGGGTCACTAACAAAGGTGACGCTTAAAGGCCACCTGGGTTCACATAAAGCCTCGTTATCTTCTAACAAAGGTGACGCTTAAAGGTGATGCTTAAGGGTGACGCTTAAAGGTGACGTTAAAAGGTGACGCTTAAGGGTGACACTTAAAGGTGACGCTTAAAGGTGACGCTTAAGGGTTCACTAACAAAGGTGACACTTAAAGGCCTACTCCTTTTTCTACACTCACATTGCCATCGTTATCTTCTCTCACCCCAAACCAAACAGGGTCACTAACAAAGGTGACGCTTAAAGGCCACCTGGGTTCACATAGAGCCTCGGTGAGCTAGATTGGCTCACCTCTCACCAAGCTTTCTTCGGTGAATTCATTGGTGCCGAGCTCCTGGCTGGCGGAAGGTTCTTCACGTTTGGAGTAGCACCTGAAGGCTGGGCCATTAGAGAAAAAGCTTTGCTATGCTAAGGGACCGCGTAAAAATGTGCTCACAAGGGTATATCATTGATTGGTTACTTAAGGGGTAATGCTGGCAGGCTATCGCAGTCTCGTAGTCAAGGGCAGAACTATCACCGTCTGCCCGCCGAGATGTTATCGCCGTCTGTAGAAGGCAGGACTATTGTCATCTCAAGACTAAGTAGCTATCGCCGTGTGCCTCAGCAAAGAGCTTTTGTCGCTCTCTTCGTCAAGGGGCTATTGCCTTGCGCTGGATAAGATGCTATCGTTGCGCGCCTCACCAAGTGGTTATCGCTGTGCACAGTGTAAGATGACCACCCCGTGCCTCATCAAGTGGTTATCACCGCTTGCTTCGTCAAGGGGCTATTGCCATGCGCTGCGTAAGATGCTATCGCTGCGTGCCTCACCAAGTGGTTCTCGTCAAGTGCTTTGTCAAGGAGCTATCGCCGTGCACCTCGTCATGGAGATATTGTTACGCCTTCGTCAGGGGGCTATTGCCATGTGTTGTGTAAGATGCTATCACCACGTGCCTCACCAAGTGTTTATCACCGTGTGCTGCGTAAGATGCTATCGCCGTGCGCCTCACCAAGTGGTTATCACCACGCGCTTCGTCAAGGTGCAATTGCCATGCGCTGCGTAAGATACTATCGCAGAGTGCTTCGTCAAGGAGTTAACGCCATGTGCCTCACCAAGTGGTTAACAACGTGTGCTTCACTCAAGGTTTAACGCTGCGTACGCCATCCAAGACCTAGTGTTGTGCGCATGCCAAGACACTCCCATTTAGACTATCATTCTGCATGCGCAGGAAGTTCATTCCCTGCACCACAGTCTCACTCCTCAGGGAGTCAAGTCCCCAATTACGACTCTATTCCCCCTGGAACACACAATGGTTCGTGCAGCATGACCTTAAACTGCATAGCCTTGGTTCGTGCAGCATGATCTTAAACTACATAGCCTTAGTCTGTGCTACCTGACCTTAAACTGCATAGCCTTGGTCCGTGCTGCATGACCTTAAACTGCATAGCCTTGGCCCATGCTGCATGACCTTAAACTGCATAGCTTTGGTTCATGCTGCATGACCTTAAACTGCATAGCCATGGTCCATGCTACATGACCTTAAACTGCATAGCCTTGGTCCGTGATGCATGACCTTAAAATGCATAGCCTTGGTCCATGTTGCAAGACCTTAAACTACACAACCATGGTCTAGGTGCACGACCCTAAACTGCATGATCCAACCTATATGACCTTAAAACTATAGCGAAGGTCCAGTTGCACGACCTTAAACTGCATGGTCCACGTCGCATGACTCTAAATTGCACGACCATGGTCCAGCTGTATGACCTTAAACCATAGCGCATGTCATGGCCGCATGACGTTAAAAGACTTAGCACCATGGTCCAAATTACATGACCTTAAACTGTAGCGAAGGTCTAGTTGCACGACCTTAAACTGCATGGTCCTAATGCATGACTTTAAACTACATAGCCATGGTCCAAGATACAAAGACCTTAAAACTGTAACGCACGGTGCGACAAAAATTTCATACGCATAACTTTAACTTTAACTTGATGGACGCTGTATTTCATCAACATCCCCAGTGGAGTTAGGTGTACGCAAGAAAAATGGGGTCGCACTTACCCCTTCAATCCCCAGAGAGTCTATTTCACACCAACATCCCCCAATAGGAGCCACATCTTATTGCAACTCACTATCCTCAGGGAGTTAGGGCCATTCTTATCTTTTCAACCTCTAGTGGGGTTGCACCTATGCTCTAGCCTGTCATTCTCAGCAGAGTTATACGCATAGCATAACCCATCATCCCCAGGGAGTCACACATACCCTCTTAATCCCTAGTGAAGTCTGCTTCCGCTTGCCATTCCTCATAGGGCCACTATCTTCATCTAAATCTCTTTGCTTATTTGTAGCCTTAACTATCTTTATCCATAGGGAGTCAAATTGCTATCCACAGACCTATCCCCCATACAACTTCACCTAAATGGCGACCCCCACAATGGTTCGTGCTGCATGACCTTAAACTGCATAGCTAAGGTCTAGGTGCATGACTTTAAACCTGCATAGTCCAAACTATATGACCTTAAACTGTAGTGGAGGTCTAGTTGCACGACCTTAAACTGCATGGTCCTAGTTGCATGACTTTAAACGGCATAACCACGGTCCAAGCAATATGACCTTAAACCATAATGTACGTCCTGGCCGCATGACGTTAAACTGCTTTTCTCAGGTCCAAGAGGCATGACCTTAAAGACGCCCCCACACATATGCACATGCCATTTGTGTGGATCTTCATGCACGCCTTCCCTAACTGACCCGTTCGTGTGCACACACCACCTTCATTTCTTTCCCAGTGAGTCCATCCACTTCATCACCATCAACTATCATTCCTTAGTGAGTTTCACCCACGCTCACAAAATGGCAAACCATTCCACCATCCATGCTCGCCATCAGCTAGTGGGTAACTACTCTTTACCCACCATTCTTCATCTTGCATCTTTCATAGGCAGCCTCGTACCATCTCCCCAAAGTGAGTCAAAACCATCACCATACTCACTCTATGACCTCCACAGACTGTCATTTATCACCACTACGGTCCAGCTGTATGATCCTAAATTATAACGTACGTCTTGGCTGCATGATGTTTAAAGGCTTCACACAGGTCTCAAAGGCATGATCCTAAACACGCATTCACAAAACAATGGGCATGGTATACACCTGGACAAGGGAACACCATGAGTAAAAATGACAAAAGGGAATGGTCACTAAACCATGAGTAAAAGAGTTCCATGAAAACAAAAACCCAGGCACGGTGAAAACCCCAAAGGGCAACGTGAGCAAAAACAGATAAAAAGGGAGGACATGGCTGCAAGGTCATGGGTAAAAGAGCCCAAAAATAAAGGAAGTTAATGAAAACTATCTTTATGGTGCCACTTCCCCTGTTCAAGTGAAAACCCATATAGGGCGCTTGGACCAACAAAATAGGTTGAAACAACATCACAGCCTCAACTGGCACCCAATTTCCAAAACAAGCATAATTCTGGCTACTCAACTGCTATCATCCAATCACAACGCAAAATAGCTCACCCGGGAGTGATAGCCCCATAAGATCTCCTACACTTCACCTCCAAAAACAATAAGAGTCCTTGAGGGTGAGGACGACGACCGAAAGATCCTTCTAAAATGCTAAATGACCATCGTGAAGGCAAGAAACAGACAAAGCCAGGGCCCAACTTGCCAGAGACTTCAAGGTGATGCCTCGCCATGAGATTGCCTCACCAAAAACCTTCTATAGCCGACAGGTCAGAAGCCCCCGACTGAACCCAGCAGGATGGGGCCCATGAGGCCACCTCGCTAAAATTCCCTCTAGCCGACAAGCCCAGATCTTCAAGACAGGTCAGAATCCCCCGAATGGACCCCACTGGATGGGACCTACAGAGATACACTGATCATCAAAAGAAAACCTGATGTAGCAGCAAACCATGCCGATCAAAGGTTCATAGCACTTGGCCGTCAGATAGGCCCACTTCTGATTAATGAGGTCCGTACAAAATCCTCAAGCTGTCAGAATCACAAATAGTCTCTTGAGGGTGAGGACTTCTACAGATCCCTCAAAAAGTCTCTTCTCCCTCTAAAGCCTCCACGGATGGGCCAGTACATTACGTCCAAATGTATGAGCATCCTAGTTACAACATTGCGTGGATCTCCTCGACGTTCACGTAGTCCTGTGGCTAGCCAGGGGAAATTTCCCAAATGATTGTACTTCTCCCTTCTCACGAAGCACAACATTCGGTGGTGAATGCTGTTGGAAGACATTTTTCATCATCATGGGTCCTCGGTCAATAAAGCTTAACATACAGTGGAAATTTCGACAGTCTCAGAATTGCCCTAGAACTGGTCAAGATCTTCATGAGGACTCTTGAGAGTGTCGTGCTAAGTTTCGTATCATTTTGACATGTCTAAGGTAGTGAAGACAAAGAAACGATTTCGGCAAAATCAGCCTCTAGCACTCTGAAAGGGACCCTATTACTAGAACTATATTTTGGTGAGTCAAATTACTGTAGGAGCACCTCCATTGGATCTGACATGGTTGAAAACCCCTAGGGGTCAAATTTCAGCTTAAACGGACATTTCAAGAAGAAGTTAAAGGCAAAAGAGTGAAACAGGAGGACCCGCACACTATTCTCGCGCAACCACCCTATAACTCAACTCTATTAAACGGTCAGAGACTTTTGACTCTCATATCTCACCCGTCTCGAGTCGGATTGCACTCAAATTTTGTGAGCATGTTCGTCTCGTCTAGACAAACATTTCAACATGTGGCACGACCTGCGACGACTCCCGAACGCGAAGAAAAACTAGAGAGCAGATGTTGATCCGTGAAGAAAGTTGCAAGAAAATTAGCAGCATCACACCTCGGTCGAGAGGCCAAATCACGCCGTTCGTGATTCCGATCGACGTGAAATCAGTTCCATTGCATGCGTAAAGTTTAAGGCTATCTCTAGTCTGAATTCCGTACATGATGAGCGAGTCGGATTTTGCACATGAAACTGATGAAGTGACTACAAATTTCGGGGCCAGAATTCCAGATTCTGGCCAAAACGCTAAACTTACAAAATCTTCATCCAAAAACGAAATTGAGCTGCATTTGTTCCCACGCGATCGTGACGGCATGCTCAGTGTGATCCAGCTAAAAAATCACAGAAAAATATCAAGGAACGAGCACACTATCGATCCGAAATTTCAAGATTCATCAAAATTTCAAGACGCATGATCGTGCCCTAAAAACACAATCCATGACTCGAAGTTGGTATCAAATCGATTGCCATGCTGAGCCTTATAAGAAAACAATCATCTCTCGATCAAATGGGCATCAAACAACCCCAGATCATCCATGAAAAATCACGAACGTTTTAGGGCAGCACATGGACTGTTTTGAAATTCAACAAATTTTTAGGAAGGGGCAAATCTATCATTTTACACTCTATTTTCCTATTTCTTTTAATTCAATTAAATCTTAATTTCCAAAAAGTATGTTTTATTTTGATCAATCCACCCATGTTTGGGCACAATTCTATGTATACCATGTAATACCATTGTACGTATGATCCTGCAACCATTCGTCAAGGAGAACTTTGCTTAGTAAAATTTCTCTTTCTTCTCATTATTGGGTCACGTTTGGAGAGAGAGAAAGGAGAGAGAAACTTTTGGATCGGTGCCCCTAGGCTCAAGCGGTGTCCATCGTCGGATCTCCTTCCTTTGCCATCTCGTGCCTTTTCCTCATTCTCTTCCCTTGTCACTTGGCTGAGGGTGGACTCAGACTAGCGTTTTCATAGAGGTCTGACCGTCAAGCAGTATTGCCGCCGTGTTAGTATTGAGTACCATGCCCATCTTACTACCACTCCGAGTCGGTCATTACACTGGTCTAGCTATCATGCTAGTCTCGTCCCCTTGTCGAGTCCCCTCTTCTTTTCATCACCCTAACTTCTCACCTTCTCATCCATATGAAGGTGCATTGGTCTAAGACAAGGGTGGGTCCTTTGGCGCACTTATCTTGCAAATTAAGCATAGTAGTGTTGTGCAGAAAACAAAGAGATTGCAGGTCAAGGGAGATGATTCCGAACTAGCTGAAGCAGCTGGGGGGCTTTCTTTCGTGATCTAAGAGGGTGCTCACGCGAGTCAGCCCGAGTAAGTGAAGTACCCAGGTGAGGTTGGTCCCCACCTCACATCCAAATTCCTATCTTGCTAGTTGGACACTTGTCCTTGTTCAGTGAACAAGTTTTCGAAAGAGCGATCTCAAGTCCCAGGTCTTTCAAACCTCGAGACACGTGTCACCCGATCACCTAGATCCAAGGAGGCGAGATCGAGGCACCTAGCCAATGGCCTCTGAGGTGGCCCCATTTTAGGGGACTTCACCCTGGATGCTGGTGGTTAGGTGCCTCGATCTCGCCCTCAAGATCTGGATGATCAGTGGGCACGTGTCTCGGGTTTCGGGGAGACCCGAAACTTTTGAGATCGCTCTCTCGGGAACCTTGTTCGAAAGAAAGGGCAGGTATTACCAATTGATGTGAGAGGAATTTAAGGTGGGTTCGAGACTTACTCGGGCTGGCTCGCGTGGTCGCCCTCTTAGATCATGAAGAAAGCCCCCCAGTAATAAAAATTGGTTCGAAATCACCTCTCTTGGCTTGTATTCTTTTATTATCTGCAATCACACACATATAGAAAATATTATAAGACAAGTGGGTTAGTAGACCTCACCTTGCCTCTTTGGTGAATGTACACAAGCATGCACATTCAAAAAAGAAGAGAAGAGTGAGAGAAGAAAGATGGGGGAGAGAAGAATTTGACCAGGCGAGGAGATCAACATAGTGACTAAGTTGATGAGTAATTAGCCTGACGTGGTAGTAAAACGGGCTTGGTAACTCATACTGGCTCAACAGGATTACTACTAGAAGTCAATACCGATACAAACTAGCTAGACACGATGGTTACTCTGTTGTGGCAATAAAGCGGGCACAATAATTCTGGCACAACAAAATTGCAGTTAGACGACAAGACTACCATGATAGGCTAATCTCAACCCCTCTATAATCAAACGAAAGAATAACATAAATAACAGATACCATAAAGAAAAAACATAAGAAGAGTAAGATAAGAGAAGAAGAGAAGGAGTGGGAAGAGAAAGAAAGAAAAAGAAGAATACGAGGGAAGAAAGAAAAACACAAATGACGTTACGCGTCGCTGACAATATTTGGCAAAGACAAAGAAGAGGACTTAGTCGGCGTTGAGCGTCGCTGGCTGGGTTAGACAAAGAAGAGAGAGGTAACACAGTCGGTGTTGAGCGTAGCCAAGCTGTATTAGATAGAGAAGATAGAGAGAAGATGCAGTCGACATCAGTCCTCACCGATTGTGTTAGAAGAGAAGTGAGAGGATGCAATCGGTGCTAGGATTCACCGACTGTGTTAGACAAAGAGCACAGAGGATGCAGTCGGCGTTAGGTTTTACTTAGTCTTAGACGAGAAGAGAGAGAGGATGATATCAGCACTAGCTTCACCGACTGTGTTAGACGAGAAGAGAGAGAGGATGCAGTCAATGTTAGGCTTTACTGACTGTGTTAGACGAGAGGAGAGAGAGAAAGGATGTAATTGGCATTGAGTTTAGTTGACTGTGTTAGACAGAGAGCAGAAAAGATGTAGTCAGTGTTAGGCTTCACCGACTGTGTTAGACGAAGAGCAGTAAGAGAGATAGAGATGAGAAGAAGAGAGAGAAAGAGAGATAGGGATGAGAAGAAGAGAGAAATATAGAGATGAGAAGAGAAGAGAGAAAGAGAGAGGGATGAGAAGAAGAGAGAGAAAGAGAGATAGGGATGAGAAGAAGAGAGAGAAAGAGAGATAGATATGAGAAGAGAAGAGAGAGCAAGAGAGATAGGGACGAGAAGAAGAGAGAGAAGGAGAGGAGAGAGAAAGAAAGAAGAGGAGAGAAAGAGGGAAGGAGAGAGAAAGGGTGAGGAGAGAAAGGGAGAGGAGAGAGAAAAAGGGGAGGAGAGAGAAATTTACCTCATCGAAGGGTATCGATCCTTTCTTATCTCTCCTCTCTCTCTCTCTCCAAGACGCACCCACGAGTTTAAGAGGAAATTGATATTTTATTGATTCTTGTGTGAAGTGAACTAAAGGTCATTTACAATTTGGCTTTACATGCTTATATAAAATTGGGCTAAAACATGGTTTTATGCCCAAAAACTACCTAGAATTGAAGATAATTACAATTTTAAAGAATTAAAAGAAAATCTAAAAATGGGTGCAAAAGGATTGTTTTGCCCCTGCTTAACAATGTGTGGAATTCCAAAACAGTCCCTGCTACTGCCTGAGAACATGCATGATCTTTTATAATTGATCTGAGGTTATTTTGATTCTCGTTTGATCAAAATATGATTGTTTTCTTGTGGGGCTCGACATGGCGATTGATTTGATACCAACTCATGAATCAATTTTTTGAACCATGATCATGAGACTTGAAATTTGCCTGAATCTTGAAAAATTTGGATCGATTGTGTGTTCGTCTTGAGTTTTTGACCGAAATCTTGAAATTCGACGACTTGAATTTACAGCAGCTTTGATGCATCCATTGCGAAATCCAACCGTTCATCATATGCGAAGTTCGAACCAGAGATAGCCCAGACCTTACGCACATAATGAAATAGGTTTCGTGTCAATCGGGTAGGCGAGCATCGTGATTTGGCCGTCGGAGTGGGGAGTGCTGCTGCTGAATTTTCTGCAACTTCCTTCATGGATCAACAACTTCTCTCTTTTTTTTTCCTGCTCGGGCATCATCACGGGGCGTACTACCTATTGAAATGGCGTCTCGATGAGACGAACACACTCACCAAATATGAATGCGATCTGACTCAGATCGAGTGAGATATAGACCCCGAAAGTCACTGCCTGTGATTGTGAAAACAACCACCTTTAATGATGTTTTGGTGCAGGGTAGCCATACGGGAATAGCGTGCGGCCTATCCCTTTTAGGTATTTTACCCATAACTTTGTCTTGGAGTGCTCGATTAAGTCGAAACTTGACCTAGAGGGTTTTCAATCGTGCCAGATCCAATGGCAGTGGTCCCACAGTTGTTGGACATACCAAAAAGATAGACCTAGTTACGGGGTCCATTTTAGGGTGCTAGGGGCCGATTTTGCTGAAATTGTTTCCTTGTGTTCATTGCCTTAGACATGTCTGATCGAAATGAAACTTGGCAGGTGCCTTTTGGAGTGATGATGAAGATCTTTGATCAACTCTGGGAAAATTCTGATATTGTCAAAATTTCCA
>NW_006499776.1:3303146-3384006 GCF_000471905.2 Amborella trichopoda
CTGAAAAATGTGTTCAAACAGCTTGCCCCACCAAATGTTGCGCTTCGAGAGAAGCGAGAAGGACAACGTTCAGAAAATTTCCTTCGGCTTTATTACTTTTTTCTTTCTAGCTACAAGACCACGTGAACACCCAGGAGTTTCACGCAATGGTGCAACTAGGATGCCCAAATGTAGGGACGCAGTGGTCGTGGGTCCATCCGTGGAGACTTTTAGGGAGAAGAGAATTTTTTGAGGGATCTTGTCCAAGTCGTCACCCTCATGTGGATTGTTTGTGATTCTGAAGCTAAGGATTTTGTACGGACCTCGTCAGTCAGAATCAAGCTCGTCTGGCAATTGAATGCCATGTGGAAGGGAATTGCTCCCATTTGGTCTAGGTTTGTGATTATCCTCTGGTGCTGAGCCACGTTTTGAGGATTACATGGATGGTATGCTGAAAGGCCTTACGTCGGTTCCGTCTGCTTCGTGCATCAGTCATTCCTTCGCAAGTAGGGTACCTCAGTTTATCGAGGTGACTAGCTATGGGTACAACCACCCCTACCCACTGCTTTGCAGCTATGACAATCATCTGATTGTAGCTTCAAAGTCATGACTAACCCATTATTCCTTGGTGAGTAGGGTACCTCAGTTTATCGAGGTAACTAGCTATGGGTAAAACCACCCCTACCCATTGCTTTGCAGCTACGACAATCATCGGATTGTCGCTCCAAAGTCATGGTTGACTTAGCCTTCTAGAGGTGTCTCCAGCATCTTGCAGTGTATTTGTAACCTCTTGGGAATGATACTCTTTTTCATGAGACTTGTCTTGCCGTCTTGGCGAGTATTTTGTCTTTCGAGTCCTTTTTGCAACTGTACTCAGGATGTCAGAATCTTTTCCTTAGAGCTCGTATTTTTGGATCCTGGTATTGTAACACTAGGGATTTTTCCTTTTGAGTGAGGACTGAAGCCGCTTGTTGAGGTAAGCGCTGCATCAACCTGTTTATTGGTTCAAGCGTCCTTTGCGGATTTTCACTTGAACTTAGGTAGCAGCAACGTAGAGAAGGTTTTCACCAACTTCTTTTTATTTGGGGCTCTTTTACCCATGACCTCTCAGCCATGTCCATCCTTATTCTTCAATTTTTACTCATGATGCCCTTTCGGGTTTTCACCATGCCTGAGTTTTTATCCACGGAACTCTTTTACTCATGGTTTCATGACCATGCCCATCCATCACTTTTACTCATAACATTCCCTTGTTAAGGAATACACGATCCTTATTTTTCATTTTATTTCATTTTTTTTATTTTTTTGTGAAGGCGTATTTAAGGTCATGCCTTCGGGACCTGTGCAAAGCCTTTTAACGTCATGCGGCCAGGACGTAACTACAGTTTAAGGTCATACAACTGGACCATAATGGAGATGGATGAAAGTTGGTAGAGGTCATGGAGTGAGTATGATAGTGGTTTTAGCTCACTTTTGGGGAGATGGCACGAGGCTACCGACAAAAGATGGATGAGGTATGAAAGGTGGGTGAAAAATGGTGATCCACTAGCTTGCGACGAGTATAGGTGAAGGGATGGTTCACCGTTTTTGTGAGCATGGGTGAGACTCACTGGGGAATGATAGAGGATAAGGAAGTGCATGGATTCACTGGGGAGGTAGTGAAGGTGGTGTGCACACAAGATCGAGTCAGTTAGGGAAGACGTACGTGAGGATGCACGTAAAAGGTGTGTGCACATATGTGGGGGTGAGTTTTATGGTCATGCCTCCGGGACCTGTGCAGAGTAGTTTAACATCATGTGGCTAGGTCGTACACTATGGTTTAAGGTCATACAGCTGGACCGTGGTTATGCAATTTAGAGTCTTACAACTAGGACTATGCAGTTTAAAGTCGTGCAACTAGACCTCCGCTACAGTTTAAGGTCATATAGTTTGGACCATGGTTATGCAGTTTAGAGTTATGCAACTAGGATTGTGCAGTTTAAGGTCGTGCATCTAGACCTCTGCTATAGTTTAAGTTCACATAGTTTGGACCATGGTTATGCAGTTTAGAGTCATGCAACTAGGACCGTGCAGTTTAAGGTCGTGCAATTAGACCTCCGCTACAGTTTAAGGTCATATAGTTTTGACCATGCAGTTTAGGGTTGTGCACCTAGATCATGTAGTTTAACGTCGTGCAACTAGACCTCTGCTATAGTTTAAGGTCATATAGTTTAGATCGTGGTTATGTAGTAGAGAGTCATGCAACTAGGACCGTACAGTTTAAGGTCGTGCAACTAGATCTCCGCTATAGTTTAAGGTCATATAGTTTGGACAATGGTTATGCAGTTTAAAGTCATGCAACTAGGACCGCTATGTGGGTCACCATGTAGGTGAAGCTCCAAGGGGACTAGGTTTGGGGCCAGCAGTCTGATTCCCTGGGGATAAGATAGGTTGGACCGATGAGGGATCATGATAAGAAAGCTGACCTTATTGGGGAAGAGGGGACAAATGTGGGTCTTTTATAAGCATGAGGCCGAGCACTAGGGGTTGTAGCAGCAAGAATGACCATAACTATACTAGGGATAATAGTATGCAGTACGAGCATGACTCTCCTATAAGATCTGATTTTGATCGACTTAGGTTCCACTTTGCTGGGGGCAATAGGGTAGAGTCAAGGTTCAACCACACTGATAGCAAAAGGACACACGGATTTGGCCTAGGATGTTTATGATACAGCCGGCACCAAGTGCAGCAACCATTATTGCCAACACTGCTTCTTAACCAGTCAGTCGGTGCTGGAAGGTTAAAAACACAGTCGGCGTTAGGTTGTTAAAAACACAACCGGTACTGAGGGCGATACGTGCTTGAACACAACCGACGTTAAGTTGCTGAGCATACAACCATTGCTGTGGTTGTTGAAACACAACCAGCACTAAGTACCTTCGACCGTGTAGCTGGCGCTGGTTACAGATTAATATTCGAGCCATTACCTTCGACCGTGTAGCCCTTTCTTTGGAATTTATAGGAGGTGATGAGAGTTGCCTCCTCGGGCCTCGAGTCAAAGCCCGACCGGTATAGCCTGCTCGTTGGAATTTTTGAGGTGACGGTGAGAGTTGCCTCAAGCCTCGGGTCAAAGCCCGACCCGACTCATCGTCGTTTGGCTTTCCTTGGACGCGACTGGGACTCCCAATTTGTGAGGGGTGTTTGAGGGTTGTGTTGGCTATATAAGGGGGTAAAACCTCATTTTCCTTCACTTTTTCACCGAAGGTAAAACAAAACTGTCATTTTAACGGTGAGCAAAGGGTGCCCGGTAGAAGCTCTGACAAGCAGTGGGATTCCGACAAGGGTTCAAGTTTTTGATAGGAGATCAAGTGTTTCTGCAAGCCAAGAAGAAGTTTTTGTCGGGGATTGATAGAGTTGCAGGAGTTTTTTAGTTTAGCTCAGGGGGTTTTTCGGGAAGCAAGAGAACTTCGGCCATGGCCTTTGAGGGTAGAAGAGGTGGGAAGTGCAGCAGTGGGCATTTTCGCAAGTTTTGGGATGCTTCCGATGGTTTTAAGTGAGTGTTACCGACGATTTGGTAGCAATGCAAAGGTTTCCCGGCATTATTTTGGGTGACTTTCCGATGAAGGCGCAGGCATGGAAAGTCTCACAGTGGGTTTTCGAACTTGTAGGAGAAGTTTCAGCAAGAAATCAAAGGGTCAGGGAATGAACAGTCACTGAAAGTGGATCGTTGCAAGGGTTTTTCGTTAGCAAAAAAAGAGTTTCGACAAGAAACCGAAAGGTCAGGGGAAGACGAATAGTCACAAGAGGTGAACCGTTGCAGGAGGTGGACGGTTGTGCTTGGAAATCGTGCAACCATTGGGAAGGCGAAGGAACTTAAGCCTTGAAGATGATGAGTCTAGGGAGGCAAACTGTCATGACAGGGCCGACGCGGACAGAGGCACAACCGGCACTGATAGTTAGAGGTATAACCAGAGCTGACACAGTCGGCGCTAAGAGTTGAGAGCACAGGTGCCACTGACCTTTAGAGGAAACAGCCAGCGCTGGCTTGAAACGACACTCATCAGCACATGTGACACGTCGTGACGCGCACAGTGTTGCTCGCATGTGCTAGTAAGTAACATGCGGGAATTGCGGTGCTCGGTGATGAGCTACGTACGAAGATGTTCATGGGCCGGCAAAGGGTGGTGAATGATGGTAAGGCATGGCTTGTAATACCTGTTGGAAGACAAGTCCTTCAGCACAACAGTGAAGTCCATGTTGTTTTGTGGAAGGGCATCCATTGTGAACAGGGTATGCTCTCCATCATCGGTCAGTTCCTTGCTAAAGCAGCCTGTTTTTTATTTTGATACACACGTCGAATGAATTCTTCCTTGTATGTTTGATATACACGTCAGATGAGTCTCTGGGTTGTATGTTTGATATACACGTCAGATGAATTGAAGCTAACTTCCCCGAGTGGTTTCGCTTCATCTTTTGGCCTGTAACCATCCTCTTATGGCAGCACTCGTTAGATGAATTGAAGCAAACTCTCCAAGTGGTTTTGCTTCTTCTTTATGATGAGGGTGCTTCTTTGAAGAAGGTGGCTTTGCTCTAGCTTTAGCTGCTAGGGCATCAGCAACTGTTAAGAATCCAGCTGCTTGTGCCAAGTTCTTTCTCAATCGTTTCCATTGCGTCTTGCTTATGTTGGTTCCTTCGAGTTCTCTGTCGAGAGCCTCGAAGTCCAGGAATTTCAAGGTTGTACCTGCAGGAGACATAGGAGAAGAAAGATGAGAAGTAGAAGAAGAAGAAGAAGAAGGAGAAGGTCAGAAAGTGGGGGACTATCCATGGATGGGAAGTCAAGGGTTCAACAGAGTCTGAATCATTGTTAAGAAGCTCTTATGTTGGGAGGTGCTCCTCTTGCACTAATGGCGTAGTGGCTTGGGGATCACTTATTGAAACGTTGTAAAACTCCTGACATTCCCATATTTCCTTTGCGAATATGTCATGGAAACTGGCACATTCCCACAGGTAATGACCTCTTATCTAGTGATACGGGCACCAACGGTCCTCAATCCCCTAAATGAGGCGTCGGGGTTTCCTTGCAGGCTTTAGTGTGATTATGCCTTCATGAAGCATTATAACGAAGAAGGCGTAAAGGATACCAGGGGTTTCATCTTCTTCCTGGATGGTTACTGCATGGGAGATGTTTGCTGCCCCAATGGCCTTCTTTAAGTCTTCGAGCTTTATTTTGCCTGATAATATCTTCTAGTGTGTAGCAGTCATCTGTGGGATGATTGATCCTTCTATGGTAAGCACAATAATTTGCCTGAGTGTCAAGCCCATCTTGCTCAAGGAACTTGGCTTCTGGAAGCTGAATCATATTCTATTCCAATAATAACCAGAATAGTGCAGGGACCCATTCATTCTCGAAGAGGTAGACCTTGTTCCTATGCCTTGTGAAATAATCACCCCGATCAAGGTTGGCCGGCTGGGGTACTTGGTTGTACGACTGTTGTTGCTTGCCTGCCTGGGGAGCTATCTTCGCTATGCCACCCTTTTGGAGATGATCAAAGTTTGGGAGGGAGTATTCTTTCGATCAATGACCATGACGGCTGCACTAATTACTCCTTTCTGTTGGCTGCCCTGTGTGTTGTCTCGAGAGCTACCATTGCCCCGGTTGTTCGCTGAGGTTGTAGATGGTTCTCGTGACCCGCCGTGGTGGAGTGATAGTCTTTCTATGCAGACTGATTTTGAGATCAATTCTGATTGGAGGTCGGATTAGAGGCCTCGACATATAGAGCGATCTTGGGTCGCATGTTTCTCATGCAAGTTTGGACTGCTTCCTTCTCGGGTATAGAATTAGGATGGAAAGCAGCCAAATTTCTCCATCTTGATATGAACTGGTCCATGGGCTCATTGGGGTCTTGATTCAGGGTGAGGAGTTCAATGGTTTGAAACTCTCTTTCGACCTCGTAGAAGCATTGATAGAACAATTTTTCCATTTCCTCCCATGTATGTACCGAGTTTGAGGGAAGTCGAGCATACCATTCAAAAGCTGGGCCGTCAAGGGTTTCAACAAACTGACAGAGAAGGAGTCTCCCATCAGCCATTGTTTCTTGACATGCTGCCTAAAAGTGGGCGATATGCTGATTCGGAGATGTGGTCCCGTTGAATAGGGGAAACTTCCCTTTCTTGTAATCTGAGGGAAATGCAACCTGGTCAATATATGAAAGGTAAGGCCTTTGATAAGGAGTTGCGCCCTGTATCCTCGGAATTTAAGCTATGGGTCACCATAACATTGATGTCTACCTGTGAGACGGGGTAAGGGACATAATTGTCCTATGAGGCAGAGTGAAGGGGCTGCCTTGGAGGTGCACCATAAGAGTGATGGGAATTGACCTCATGGTTAGCTGATTGGCATGAGACGTCTATATGATTGATCTTTTCCATCATCGCGCGCACCATATCCTCAAACTTGTTCATGCGCTCTTCTTGCGCTTCACAAGGCTCGCTTACAACCATTACGCCGACTGTTTCTCTATGGAGGTCAGCGTTAGTTGTAACTGAGGGCTTGCGAACTTGACAGGTCGTGTGTGGTAGATAGGTCAGTAGGGGCCAGCATGCCCTAATTGAACTCGACTTTTGTATGCCAATCACGTGAGGACCGGTTCTTGACGGTCCTATGACCGTGGCTAATGAGGGGCTGGGTCACTTTCTACAACATTAACAGTGCAGGGCTCATGGAGCTTTTCTTCAGGCTTCATCATTTGAAGAGGGTAGAAGGGCTTCAGGAGAAGAGGGTCATCAGAGCTGATTACCCCAATCGCATCGGTTACTTGCTTGGTGAGAATTTGCAGACCTCTATCGCGTTTAGCCCTGAGGTTTTGATAGACGTCATGCCAAAACTGCAATCAGGACTGCGACTGATCGACTCTTCTTACACAAGAGAGAGTTGTCTCCATCCGTTGTGGCAAAGGATGATGACCAGGGACTGGAGTCATCTTGGGCTAGAGAGGATGAAGAACTTGATCTTCCATCAGGTCATTGCCCAGAGCTCTCTTGTGGGCTTTGGAGACATGACCAAAATGATGGGGCTGGTTCAGGATGGTACTCTTGGGAAACGTCTTCGAGCACCAAGGCTGGAGGTGCTTGCTCAAAGAAGGAGGAGTAGGCAGGAACATGGTTGACTCATGAGAACGCTTGAGTTGAGGGCGAGGGGATGTCTATGCCGGTGACGCATGTGCATCCCTTGAAGAAGGATCACGGTTGACCTGGGGGTCAGCCCGGGCTCGAGCAAGTGATTTGGCCTTAAGAGGCCTGCGAGCAAGTGTCTGTAAGAGAACAGGTGGAGACCTGCTCCTTACGGGGTGTACTTGTGTGTTCTGAGTAGGAGGACCAGGAGGTAGTCTCACGTGTACTCGGGTTAGCGCAATGATGGCATTGCCCCGAGTGGTGGGATGCATATGAGCAGCGCGTGCCGGACCTAGCCTTAAGAGGTCTGATTCTGGACACAGACTTGAGGTAATATAAGATTTACCCCAAGGTGTGGCTCGAGTGGGTGACCCATGAGCCCTATGGTGTGTGCGAGATGTGGAGGCCACATGGACTTTGCCTTTATGTGTCGAGCCTCTAGGAATAGAGACTCGTGGTGGTGCAGGAATGTGGAGAGCAGCCTTGCGGTGACCCACAGAAGCAATGGCAATTTTCTTGCCTTCTACAAAGAGGGGCTGGACGGCCTTCCGTTGTACCTCGACAGTATGACCGACAAGTGACTTGCTGGTGGCTGGGTGCATGCTGTGTTGGGCAACAAATGTGTTGCCGATGCAAGGCGCCTTGGTGGAGGTTCCACCAGAGCGAGGAGATGGGGAGTTAGGGACTTTTAGATTTCTCCTCACACCAATCCAGGTTAAGACTTGGGAGCTAGACCCAAGGTCTTTGCTCAAAAGAAGGGTTGAGGACAAAGTTAGAGGAACTTGTTCCCTGGGGACACTCATGAATGCGGGGATGAGAAAATCCCCGATCTGGGTGAATGGATTATAGAAACCAGTAGCCATAAGTGATGTGTGAATACAGAAAATAAAAGGAGAAACTTAACCAAACAAGTAGGATCCGACTAAGGGTTAGTAAGTCCCTAGTCTAGTCGCCAAGCTGGTTAGGTGCCTCGATCTCGCCCTTCGGATCTGGATGATCGGACAGCACACGTCTCGAGTTTCAGAGAGACCCTGAACTTTTGAGATCGCTCTCTCGAGAACCTCAAACAAGGGTAGGTATTACCAATCGATGAGAGAGGAATTTAAGTTTTCGAGACTTACTCGAGCCGGCTTGCATGGGCGCTCTGTTAGATCACTAAAAAAGCCTCCTATTAATAAACCTGGTTCGGAATCCCCCCCTTGGCATGTATTCTCCTGTTTTCTGCAATCACACACATGGCAAATATTGTGAGACAGGTGGGTCAACAGACCTCACCTTGCCTCTTTGGTGAACGTACACAAGCATGCACATTCAAAAAAAGAAGAGAAGAATGAAAGAAGAAAGATGGGGGAGAGAATAATTTGACCAGGCGGGGAGATCAACACAGTGATTAAGTTGATGTGTAATTGACATGACGTGGTAGTAAAACGAGCTTGGTAACTCAGACCGGGTCAACATGACTACTACTAGACGTCAATACTGATACTGACTAGCTAGACATGATGGTTAATCTATCGTGGCAATAAAGCGGGCACAATAATTCTGGCACAACAACATTACTGCTAGACGACAAGACTACCATGATAGGCTAATCTCAACCCCTCTTTAATCAAATGAAAGAATAACATAAATAACATATATCATAAAGAAAAACCATAAGAAGATAAGATAAGAGAAGAAGAGAAAAGGAAGGAGTGGGAAGAGGAAAAAAAAAGAAGAAGAATATGAGGGAAGAGAGAAAAACACAGACGACGCTAGGCGTCGCTGG
Source organism: Amborella trichopoda (assembly GCF_000471905.2). The sequence continues at coordinate 3,312,046 of NW_006499776.1, forward strand.
CTGTATTAAGCAAAGATGAGGAAGAGGACTCAGTCGGCACTAAGCACTGCCGAATGGGTTAGATAAAGAAGAGAGAGGTAACAAAGTCGGCACTGAGTGTCGTCAATCTGTGTTAGACAGAGAAGAGAGAGAAGATGCAGTTGGCCTCAAGCTTCGTCTACTGTGTTAGACGAGAAGAGAGAGAGGATGCAGTCGGCGCTAAGCTTCACCGACTATGTTAGACGAAGATCAGAGAGGATGCAATCGGCACTAGGCTTCGTCGATTGTGTTAAACAAGAAGAGAGAGGATGCAGACTGCACTAGGCTTCATCGATTGTGTTAGACAAGAAGAGAGAGAAGATGCAGTCTACGCTAAGCTTCGTCGACTTTGTTAGAAGAGAAGAGAGAGATAATGCAGTTAGCACTGAGATTTGCAAACAGTGTTAGAAAGAGAGCAGAAAAGATGCAGTCGGCGCTAGGCTTTGCCGACTGTGTCTGACGAAGAGCAGAAGAGAGATAAAGATGAGAAGAAGAGATAGAAAGAGAGATAAGTATGAGAAGAAGAGAGAGATAGAGATAGATATGAGAAGAGAAGAGAGAGAAAGAGAGATAAGGATGAGAAAAAGAGAGAAGGAGACATAGAGATGGGATGAAGTGAGAGAAAGAGAGATAGGGATGAGAAGAAGAGAGAGAAAGAGAGGTAAATATGAGAAGAGAAGAACGAGAAAGAGAGATAGGGATGAGAAGAAGAGAGAGAAGGAGAAGAGGAGAGAGAAAGAATAAAGAGGATAAAGAAAGAGGGGAAGAGTGAGAAAGGGGGAGGAGAGAACAGGGGAGGAGAGAGAAAGAGGGGAGCATAGAGAAAGTTACCTTACTAAAGGGTACTAAATCTTGTCTTCTCTCTCCTCTCTCTCTCTCTCTTCAAGACGCACCCACAAGTTTAAAAGGAAATTGAAATTTTAATGATCCTTGTGTGAAATGAACTGAAGGTCCTTTACAATTTGGCTATGCATGCTTATATAGAATTGCGTTAAAATATGGGCGTATGCCAAAAAACTACCTAGAATTTAATATAATTACCATTTAATTAAATTAAAATAAATTCTAAAAGTGGGTGCAAAAGGACTGTTTGGCCCCTGCCTAACAATGTGTGGAATTTCAAAACAGTCCCTACTACTGCCCGAGAACTTGCGTGATCTTTCATGACTGATCCGGTGTTGTTTTGATGCCTATTTGATCGAAAGATGATTGTTTTCTTGTGGGGCATGACATGGCGATCGATTTGATACCAACTTCGAGCCATGAATCATGTTTTTGAGCCATGATCATGAGACTTGAAATTTGCTTGAATCTTGAAAACTTTGGATCGATTGTGTGTTCGCTCCTTGATGTTTCTTTGTAATTTCTTTGTTGAATCACACTGAACATGCTGTCACGATCACGTTGCAATAAACATAGCTCGATTTCGTGTCCGGACGAAGATTTGGTTGTCTTACATTTTTGGCTGGAATCTTGAAATCTAAAGGCCGGAATTTATAGCACCTTTGATGCCTCCGTGTGTGAAATCCAACCATTCATCGTATGTGAGGTGCGGACAAGAGATAGCCTTGTACCTTATGCACATAATGAAATTAGTTTCATGTTGATCGGGTATGCGAGCATTGTGATTTGGCCGTCAGAGTGGGACGTGCTGCTGCTGAATTTTCTACAACTTCCTTCATAGATTAACAATTTCCCTCTAGTTTTTCTCCGTGCTCAGGCATCATCACAGGGTGTATCACTTATCGAAACTCTCGTCTCGATGAGATGAACACTCTCACCAAATTTGAGCGTGATCCGACTGGGATCGAGTGAGATATAGGCCCCGAAAGTCACTGCTCGTGATTGTGAAAACAACCACCTTTAATGGTGTTTTGGTGCAGGGTGGCCACACAAGATTAGTGTGCGGCCTACCCCTTTTGGTATTTTACTCATAACTTTATCTTGGAGTGCTCGATTAAGCTGAAACTTGGCCCATAATGGTTTTCGACAGTGCCGGATCTAATGGCAGTGGTCCGATAGTTGTTTGACACACCAAAAAGATAGATGTAGTTACAAGGTCCGTTTTAGGGTGCTAGAGGCCGATTTTGTCGAAATTGTTTCTTTGTGTTCATTGCCTTAGACATGTCTGATCGCGATGAAACTTGGTAGGTGGCCTTTTGGAGTGATGATGAAGATCTTTGATCAATTTTGGAGCAATTTTGAGACTGTCAAAATTTCCACTTATTTTGTAGGCTTTATTGACCTGCTTCCTCTTTGTTCCGCATCACTGACCAAGGTGGATGAAAAATGCGTTCAAATAGGTGGAGTTTGATGGAAGAGAAGAGGAGGAGAATATTTTTTTTCTTTTTTTTGATGTGGCGGCACTAAGGCCAATGATAAAAAAAGGTGGCATTGGGGCCAAAAAATTTCTTTGAAAGGCACTAGGGCTCAGAACTTTTTGGAAGGCACTAGGGCACGAATTGTTTTTGACAGTAATTGGCGCCTGAGTTTTATGGAAGGCACTGGGGCTGAAATGTTTTGGAAGGCACTGGGGCTGAATGTTTTTGGAAGGCAGTGGGGCCTGAATTTTTTGAAAGGCAGTGGGGCCTGAATGTTTTAGAAGGCACTGGGGCCTGAATTATTTTTGAAAGGCACTGGGACCTGAGTTATTGTTGAAAGGCACTGGGGCCATAATTTTTTGGAAGGCACTGGGGCCTAATTTTTTTTGGAAGGCAATGGGGCCTGAATTTTTTTGGAAGGCACTAGGGCCTGAATTTTTTTGGAAGGCACTGGGGCCTGAATTTTTTTGAAAGGCACTGGGGCCTGAATTTTTTTAGAAGGCACTGGGACCTGAAACAAGAAGGTTTGGCCTGAAGGTTGGAAGAAGGAGGCTCGGTTCAGGCGCCCTTTGTGGGTTTTCACCTGAACCGAACGGATATGGCGCTAACAGAGTGGTTTTCACTATATCCTTTATTGGGGCACTTTTACCTATGACTTTGAGGTCACGTCCACCCGTTGGTTTCCATTTTTACTCATGGTGCCCTTTGCTGGTTTTCACCATGCCTGAATTTTGTTTTTTTCAGGACTTTCTTACTCATGGCTTCATGGGCATTCTCGCCTGTCATTTTTACTCATGGCGCCCTTTACAGGTTTCCACCATGCCTTGCTTCATTTTGTTGGGCGATTTTACCCATAGCCCCCTTTTTTTTTTGTTATGTCCGTCGAAGCTCTTTTACTTTTACTCACGATGGTTGCCGTCTCGCCCAGCTTCTCTTTTGTTTTTTTTTTTTGTTTGAGGGGGAAAGAGGTCACTAATGTAGTGAGCCTTGATAGAGGAGTCTTTAGAGTCTTGAGGGTGTGGTCCTACCTCGGGTTAATTGTGTTCACACGGGGTCAATGATGGTGGTGTATGCGGGAGGTGTTAGATGGTGCTTGCGGTGGTGGAATGCTGAAAGCACCCACCGAGGGGGGAGGGGGGGGGTGGGGGTGGGGGGGTGGATTGAAGATGGCGGGGGAAGGGGGGTGGGGGGGAGAATGAAGATGGTACCCGCGAGGGCTGGAATGAAGATGGCACCCACAGGGGATGAAATGAAGATGGCACCCGCGGGGGAAGCGTGCTTAGAGAGGCGGTGTTCGGCTAACGAGGGGCTTGCATGCTGGGGCGACGTCAGATGGAGAATGACATGTGGATGGCAGTGGCTCGCGTAGGATCCTTTTTCGTGATCTGCTGATGACACCAGGCTGACCGTATGGTAGCGTGAGATTTGACCGTGTTGCTTCGTGAGTAACGCCTGGCAGGTGAGGCATGAGAAGGCTTAAATGTCACGATCAACGAGGCGCTGCCGAGCAGTTGGGCAGCAGGGTGCTCGGGAAGCAGCAAGCTTTGATGAGCCTAGGTCCTTTAAAAAGGGGCTAGGCAGGAGAGAGTGAGGGCAGCTTTTCTGCTTTGTGATGAAGTTCCTTGTCTTGATGCTCCTTCATGTGGAGGCAGCATGGAGACTCCGTTTTCTTTGAAGAACTTGGTCGGTGAGTGATGCCCGCTGCGGGGGCTGACTGCTTGATACCAGCCTTTGAGGTGTGCATGGGCATTGGGCGTCCTTGTAAAGGCATTTGCCCATGCAGAAGCGACAATGGAACCATCATAGAAGATAAGCTTGTTGTTCTGGAGCTCCTCTGTTTGTGCGGGACCCATGGCGTGAGGCCTGTAGTTGTGTATAAGGCACATGCTACCTATCATCCTCATCGAAGGATGAGTTGAAGGAGGAAGCGCTCGCTGGTCCCCTTCAAGCCTTGCTTGAAGAGATGGATGCAACCTTTTTGAAGGTACCACCACCGTAAGAAGGCGGTGGGATTCTTGAAGGGAAGGGATCCACTTCAGAATGGATGTACACATGTTTTTGTTATGGATTGTATTGTAACAAAAAACATGTAACCCTTTTTTGTTCATGAAATGAAATCCCCCTTTGCGTTGAATTCTCCTTCTTTGCCTTGTTCCGCTGTTTGCTGCTCCTTTTTTTGTGGGTCGGTGCAGTTCTTATCCCTGCCGATGATGGGGATAAGGAATGGCCGATGGAATGTCCGTTGTGTTCGTGGGGAGATTGTTGCTTGCTGTGTGATGGTTGGGATACCCCTTGTGGGTTTTCATACCAACCTTAGGGGAAGGTGTTCCCGCATGTGGTTGAGACAAGGAACGGGGGTCGCTTACCGGTGGAGGAGAGTGGTGTAAGGGCATGCCCTGAACACTCTGAGCAAACCCATGTTGTAGGCAGGCTGAGTGAGGTTGGATTTCATGCGTGAGCGGCGTTTGAATGACAGTAGACATGCCGTTCCTGATGAGCAGTATTATGCATGCCGAGCAGTTAATGTTGGGTGAGAGAGGCTACGTCAATGTTGCATGACGATTCGATTACGTGCCCTTAGTGCTTCCTCAGAACTGAGCGTAATCTTTCATAGGTGTGGCATGTTGCTTCCCGTGTTGTTTGTACGACTGTACCTTTGTGGCATGTGGTGCTTACTCGTGCGACGCTTCGATTCGCATGCTAGTGGTGCTTTGGTCCCCTACTTCCGATGCCTCACTTCGCGTGCCATCGGTGTTCCTCTGCGATCGGAGGGTGGTTTCCCATTGATTGGCTCTTTTCCTATATGGATTTATAAGAGGAGGGGTGCTCGCTTTTTGCTCTTACCCAGGTTCTACATCCCAAGTAAGAGAAAACACCCTTTGTGGCTTCTGCTCAAGCCTCCTTTTTGGTGTTCATGTCTTTCCGAAGCAGCACTTTTGAGCAAGGACCATGGCTGACAGTAGTCTGTCTCCTCCGTCAGGTAATGCTATTTGTTCGGATTTAGGCACGTGGCTGGTGCACCATTTTTTACATGACCCTTTTGGCTCTTTATTTTGTGTAGCCAATTGTATGAAGGTGGAGGCTCTTCACTCGAATCGCAACTATTCGACGTTGAAAGTCAGTACGAGATTGGTGAGTCCTCGTCTGTGCCTCTTGAGTCTTTAGCCACCAGGGGTGGGAGGGGAGGTCCCAGCACGGCCTTGTCGGTTTCCCTGAGTTCCCCAGTTTTAGCTTCGTTGGGGTCTAGTTCTAGGGTGCCAACCGTAAGGCGCATGCTTCAGATAGGGCTTCAATGGCTGAAGGAATTCCCACTCTCAGACCTTTGGGAAGGGATCGAAAGTGTCGAGGTCTACGCGACCAGTTTGCAGGTCGTAAATCCGAATGCAGAGGCCTTTAGCCAACTGAAAGAGCTTCTGCGGAGCCTCGTGGATTGAGGAGCCGATGCCCTTTCATGTGAGACCTCAGTGCAAGCATCTCATGAATCACGCCTAGCCATTTTGAGGGCAAGCCTAGTTGCTCAGCAAACCCTCATGCAAGATCGTGAGGAAAAGAAGTAGAAAATTGCCTCCCGCTACGCCTAACTTGTGAGGGAGGAGGGGGAGGTGTGCCAGGAGATTCGGACGTCCGAGGATAAGATCGCTTGGCACTAGTCTCGTCTAGCCGATTCAAGGCAGCGCTACCAGGAGGCGATGATGGTGCACTCTCAACATCTGGAGGAGTTGAACTCAGAGGCAATGGCTGTTGCTACTTCCTCCGAGTCGATTGCCTCGGATTTCACTCGCAGCGAGGAGGAGATGCGAATCTCCCTGGGGAATATGGAAGATCTGAAGACGAGGATGCGAGAGGAGCTCGACCGCTTTTGACATCTCCTACCTTCCCCTTTTTTTTGTAGGGCCGATGTCCCACTAAGACTTTGTAACCTCATTTTGTCATGAATAAGACAATGATTTTTTTTCTTAGTCTTTCATGTTTGATGCATCTGAGGTTTCTTCTTTTCGTGCCTTTATTTTTGAATCTCACGTCTTGCCTTCTCTAAGAAAGGGCGAGTAATGGTGAAAATTCAAATGCTTACCTGGAGGGTGTCTAAATGCTTTTTTGGGGTGCTACAGACTCTTGCCAGTGTGCGGTTGTGTTTTCAAGAGGTAACTTGAAAGCCGTACCCCCGTGACTACAGTAAGGCTTTCTTAAAATCTCGCCCTTGGGACTCGCAGTAGCATGTGCCTTTAAGATCTCGCGCCTGTCTAGGGAGAACCCTAAGGGGCTCTCACGGTGGTTCACTGACTTCCCTTGGTGAAAAGAACTTGCCTTGGGATGAAGTTGTCTAGGGTAGGTCGAGGGGGTAAGAGCTCCACTTCGTCTGGGTGTGGGGGAGATTGAGCGTTATGAGCCGATGCCACTAGGCTCTCCCAATTTCGCCCTCCTACTTCAAGCAAGCAGAGCTCTTCTGCCAGTGCTCTTCGACCTTCATCGGCCATGATACACCCGCCATGGTGCCGAAGCGTTAAAGGTAGAAGACTCAGAAGCATTGGTAACAGGGCCCCAAGCCCGCTTTGATCCCGGATAAGGGTGAGGACATTGATGGGGTGTTCTGCCCCTAAACGGAGTTTGTTAATCAATCAAGGCTATCCATCCATCTTGGATCTATCCTTAAAGGATGCTCAAGAACCCGTAGCAGTGGCACAGGTCATGACCACTCAGCTGGTGATAGCGGCACCACCGACCTTGGCTTTCGTCGATCACTCTCCCTGTTTCTTGGGGGCGTAGGGCACCATCATCTTGTGCTACACCATCACATTGAAACGAGTAGGGAGCCAGCAGGGTTAAGGCTCAGTCCCACGGACTTCATCATTCAGTTCTTCATGGATTGTGACCACATGACAGGCTTTGGTTGTCTTGAAAGCCTTCTTAAGGTCCTTCAAATTGATTTGCCCCTTTTAGTCCTTGAGTTGAAAACAATATTCCACAGGGAGTCCTAGCATCCGGTGGAACGCACAGTAGTTGGGATGATCACTCCATCCTATGTGGTCCGGCCTTTTGCTAGGTGGGAGGGCTACCCTGTCTTGCTCAATCAACACAGTGAGGAGGGTCGATACCCATGCCCTGCGAAAACTGTATTATTGATTGAGCTTCCACCTGAACTCTTCAAGTTGTTGATAGCTTTGTTGCAGAGGCACCCTACTATAGTCTTACTTTTGTAGTGGCGGATGTTGTACCGACCCCGAAATTCATGGTTGCAAACCCCGGGAGGTGTCCAACGTCCGTAAGGGGCTTGCATTGGGTGTGGGTTGGGAAGCGGTCGTAACCATTGCGCTGATCAGATTCTTGGACTGACCGACGTGGGGATTAGTTCTGCTGCCCCGAAAGTGGCCCCCTACTGAGGTTTGAGTCGAGTCTCCGCCATGATGCTTCAATAAGATTTTGATCTTAGCAGCCTTAGTGATCATTTTAGAGAAGGTGATGGGGTTGAAAGCTTCAACATGTAGGGAGATTTCTCTCCTCATGTTTATAATGCATGTCGATACAGCTTTCACCTGGCCGATTTGGCACATGGTGAGGTCTCTCCACCACTGGATATATTGGCCCACCTATTCATCGGTTTTGGGCCATGGTGAGGATCTCTTTAGCTTGCACGTCCAGCTTTGCTTCATAGAAGTGTTTGTACAAGAGATGTTTCATCTCCTGCTAGGAATAGACCGAGTTGGATGGTAGGCGGGCATTCCAATTGAAAGCAAGCCCGAATAGGATCTCCACGAATTGTCGAAGCAGCAACTTGGAGTCTGAGGCTAATTCTTGACAGGCAGACAAGAACTGGGCTATGTGCTGCTGAGGCGAGCCTGTGCCATCAAATATTGGTAACCTTGCCTTTTGATACTCGACAGGGGAGGGAACCTAATCAACATAAGGCGGATAACGCTTTTGGTATGGGATGCTATCCTGTGTCCTTGACACCTATAGGTCCTGGATGCTTCTATTGATCATCCATTGAGTGTCCTCCTACATAAATACCGACGGTGCCTCTTGAGGAGTTGCATCAGATCAAACTTCAGAAGAGGAGGGAGGATTGGGAGGCCTCGGTGCCGACACCTGAGGGGAGGCTGAGGCCTTTCCTCCTACCCACTGATGTCAATGGGTTTCGCTCTAGGTGGGGATGATGAAACCCTCTCACGAAGAACCACGGAGGTCTGGCACGCAGAGGATGTGCGAGCTCTCTTGCTTGCGGAGAGGAGGCCGATGGTGAGAGAGATTTTTGTGACTGGAGAGCGCATCGCTCCAACACCGCTTGAGGGTTCAGGGACGTGCCCAGGCGAATAGCCTTCTTAGAGATAGAGAGAGAGAGAGAGAGAGGAGGAATGACTCAATGCATAAAAACACGGAATCAAGAGCAAACCATGAAAGAAAACTAGAATAAATACATTCAACAAACAAATATCAATTCAAAAGTTTCGCCATCTCATTCATTCATTATCCAAAAGTTCTCACAATTCCTTCAAGGCACTACTGGCCAAAAAGTACACAAAATAAAATCCACATCATACTGCTGAGACCATCAAAACATACTATGAAAGTCTTTGTAGAACGAATTTTCAAACTTCTCAACTTCAAACTTCAAACCCCCCAACGGCCACCCGCTTTTAGCATAGATGCCAACACCCTTCACTCTACAGTTATGTACATGAGATGGAATGAGCTAACAGCCCAGCAAGAAGATCTACATAATTGCATACCAACTAGTATAACAGTGATAACAATATCCAGTGGACACATATTCACAAAGTACCGAGTGGAGACCCCTAATATGCTTCCAATATTCTAACAATAATATGATGAATTAGTCTAATATACAGCACATGAGTCATAAATCACCTCATTATCGACAATATAGTAGGGGCAACATAACATAGTTACAACACTAGTAAAGCCTACTCCCGAAGTAGAAGTTCCTTTGCTCAGGTTAACCCAATTCTGCCGCTTGAAACCTCTACCCTCATTTAGGAGGGAGGACAATGATAAGTGGGTTCCCCACTTCATAATACCCTCACACACACACATCCCCATCACACTTTGGGGTTTTTGATAGATAGTGGCCTTGCAAGCCCTCTCCTTATGCCCTTCTGAAGAGACAACGTCACACTACCATTGGGGTCATATATATCTGCGGGGGGCGACCCTCCCAACTATCACATCCTGACTCCCGTCCTATCATGGGGAGTTAAGGAAAGATCTTAGCTGCCAGCACCAACATTCACATAGTAGGTGCCCAGTAACATATGTCACATAAGCCGCACGGTACCATCATTCACATCGTAGGTACCCATTCACATAACACATAAGCAGCATTGTACCATCATTCACACAGTAGGTACCCATTCAAATAACACATAAGCATCACGGTACCATCATTCACACAGTAGGTAACCATTCACATAGCACATAAGTAGCACGGTACCATCACAATATGATGATAACATTATCTCATCATGATAGTAGCAATATCACATTTAACAATATTATAATGAAAATACCATAATAATAGTAACATTATTAGCCTTACCTCTCAATTTCCTGCCATCAAGGGCAATGATGTGCTCTTATCATTAGGGTCGTAACGTTTGGACCGTTTAGATTTTGAAGACTGTTCCAAAACCAATTTTGTACTAAATACACCTATCTTTCAAATAGGGGGGGTTTGAAGACAATTAGACCCCGTTTGGCCTCTTTAAAGTTCAAAGAGGTGAGGGTTTACTAGCTGCACCCTGCGGTGCACAGGGGACAACGGCATACCCTACTTCATATCACTATAAGTCCCAAACCTTGAAGCAAATTGTGACGGTTTAAAAAATAAAGTTTAAGCCAAGACATATGTATTTCTAACAAAACTTATTTGAAAGCATTTGGATCCCATCTGATAGTTCAAATATTTGTGCCAAACAAGGTAATAGTTCTGAATTTTATCAACACTACCTACAATGACATACCTTCATAAAACGAAGTATAACTTTTAATTTAGAAGAATTTAAAAATACTTTCTACGTGCAAATTTATCCCATTCAAAGAAATTTCAAATGGATGTGGTTTGACCGAAAATGAACTTTGTTTGGTTAGTTAAAATCAGTGACCACAATAATATTAGTGAAAAATCTAAGAAAACAGTAAACAGTGATATACCCTCTTAATTTGAAACATAACTTCATTTTCATAAAGAATTTTGGGAGTAGGAAAAAACGAACATTTTACTAGACTCGCATAACTTCCAATGGCGATGATTTGAGGTCAATCAGACCTTGTTTGGCTATTCAAACGTCTTTTTCAAGAACACATATTTTTGGAATTTCATAGTAGCATATGACATGTTTCAAGAACACATTCCATAACCCTCATTCCGTGGTAAAGGACATGATATCAACCATCCTCTCACAATGCACACACATAACATGCATTTCTTACATAATCTAAGAATCATACATTCATTCTCAGCATCCACTTCCATTATAGAACAAAAACCCCAAATTTCATTGAACAAGGCATAAAGAATTTGTACATCACTCACACATTCATTACTTATCTCACAATCATAAAACTCATGCATCCTTATGACTATAATGAAATGGTGATGGATCCACTTACCTGAACAACAATGGTGCCTTCTCCAATCCTCTTCTCACAGCTCTCACCCGCCCAACGATGGCTACCCTCCAATAATAACTTCTTCAAACCTTGTGTCTTAGAGAGAGAGAGATGAAGTAAGAATGAGTGGGTGAGTGAGAGAAAATGCTTAAGTACTCTTGTGTTTGAGGTAGCTGACCAAGTTTCACCAAGAGGCCCAAAAATCTGGACAAGTGGCTCTCAAATCAGTATGCATTTAACAAGTGGCACTCATAATCCATGTATGTCACAAGCACAGTCGGTGCTACACACTCAACACAACCGGCTCTGGTCCCTTCATGGCCGGCACAACATAGCCGGTGCTACACACGCAACATAGCCGGTGCTGGTTTCTTCACAGCTGACACTACACACAACACAACCGGCATTGCACACTCAACAAATCCGACCATGCACTCTAACTGACAGGGAAAAATCTGGGTTGTCACATTATCTCCCCCTAAAAAAAGATTTTGTCCTCAAAATCGTTACAAGGTCCGGATTTCATCTTCTCGCACCTACGTTGATTCTTCCCTCGAATGACACTGCCATAAAACCCGGACTAGAGGAATCTCTTTGTGACACAATATCTGAATTCTTCTATCTAGTATCTCAATAGGCTATTCTACATATGTTAAATCCTCCCTGATCGGGATTGGCTCATACTCCAAAACATGGGACGGATCGGTCTGATACCTTCTCAATAACGACACATGAGTCACATTATGGATATTGGCTAACTTGGGCTGTAGGGCTAATCGATATGCCACACCTCCAATCATTTCTAAAATCTCAAAGGGCCCAATAAATCGTGGACCTAGTTTCCCCTTCTTATCAAATCTCATTATGCCCTTAGTTGGTGATACCTTCAAAAAAACCTGATCACCCACTTCAAATTCAAGGTCCATCCTCTGATTGTCGGAATAACTCTTCTGACGACTTTGGGCTGTCTTGAGCTACTCTCGAATTAAGGCAATCTTTTCTGAGGTTACTTGAACAATCTCTGAATTTAAAAGTTTTCGTTCACCAACCTCGTCCCAACATATAGGCGATCTGTACTTCCTTCCATACAATGCCTCAAATGTTGTCATCTGGATATTGGCCTGGAAACTATTGTTATAAGAAAAATCTACTAAAGGTAGATGATTATCTCATTTCCCCTAAAAAGCTGCAACACCTATCTTTTAGGGTCTATATGGTCCTTTCTAACTATGCATCTGTCTGAGGGTGGAAAGCTGTACTAAAAGCGAGTTTGGTCCCCAGAGCCGACTGTAGGCTATTCCAAAACTTTGAAGTAAATTTGGAGTCCTTGTCAGACACAATACTGACAGGTACCCCATGCAGTCTTACTATCTTCTTAATGTATAAATGGGCCAACTTATCCATGGTATAAGTAGTACAGATTGGCAAGAAATGAGCGACTTTAGTGAGTCGGTCTACAATGATCCAAATACTATCATGCCCCAAACTTGATCTAGGCAGGCCAGTCATGAAATCCATAGTTAGGTGCTCCCACTTCCATTTTGGCACAAGTAAGGGTTGTAACTACCCAATAGGTTTCTGATGTTCAGCTTTCACTTGCTGACAGGTCAAGTACTTGGAAACAAATTATGCTACTTCTTTCTTCATGTTATTCCACCAAAAGACTCTTTTTAAATTGTGATACTTTTTTGTGGTCCCTGGATGCACTGTATAATGGGTGTGATTAGCCTCTTCCAAAAATAACCCTTTTTATGTTTTCAATGTCTGGTACACAAACTCGACCTTTAAACTTTAACATATCATCACTACCTAAAGAAAAATCATCCTTACCTTCCGTCTTTATTTCCTCGAAAGTTTCATGAATTGAGGATCCTCCTTTTGCGTTACTCAGATTTGCCGAAAGAGATGGGGCTCTATTTTTATACATGAAATTATTCCTTTCCCATCATCAAGGGACAGAGTTGGGTGTCATTCTCCCACATCTTCTAGTAGCTTCATCTCTCGGACCATCATGTGAGCCATTGACACCACATGCTTCCTACTTAAAGCATCTGCCACAACATTGGTCTTACCCGGGTGGTAATTGATGGTACAATCACAATCATTAAGCTAGTCCATCCATCTTCTTTGTCTCATATTCAATTCTTTCTGAAAAAACAAGTACTTGAGGCTCTTATGGTCGGTAAACACTTTAAATTGAGTTCCATGCAGATAATGTCTCCAAAGTTTTAGGGCAAAGACCACAGCTGCCAATTCCAAATCATGAGTGGGATAGTTCTGCTCATACGGCTTTAACTGCCTGGAGGCATATGCTACGACCTTTCCCCTTTGCATCAGTACAAACCCAAGCCCTTTGTGCAAGGCTTCACTACGAACCACAAAATCTTCATTCCCCTCTGGCAAGGTCAGTACTGGGGGTGTAGTTAGTCTCTTTTTCAGTTCCTAAAAACTTCTCTCGCAGTTATCAGACCACACAAACTTGACTTCCTTTTGGGTTAGGCGGGTTAGGGGTAGTGCTATCTTTGAGAAAGCCTCTACAAAACGTCTGTAATACCCTACCAGACCTAAGAAACTGCAGACTTTAGATACATTCATTGGTCTTTCCCACTTAAGTACAGCCTCAATCTTACAAGGATCAACTGTAACCCTTTCTTTGGAAATAATGTGCCCGAGGAACGCCACGTTTGGGAGTCAAAATTCACTTTTATTGAACTTAGTATACAATTTCTCCATCCTTAGAGTCTGGACGACCACTCTTAAATGTTGCTCATGATCTGTCTGATTCCTAGAATACACCAAAATATCATCAATAAAGACCACTACAAAGTTATCTAGATAGGGCCTAAAGACTCTGTTCATCAGATCCATAAACACAACAGGTGCGTTTATTAACCCAAACGGCATAATTAAGAACTCGTAGTAGCCATAACGAGTTCTGAATGCAGTCTTGGAGATATCCTCTTCTTTAACATGCAATTGGTGGTACCTAGACTGGAGGTTATTCTTAGAAAATACTTGGGCCCCCCTTGCAGTTGATCAAATAAATCATCAATTCTAGGCAATGGGTATTTATTCTTCACTGTGACCTAATTCAACTATCTATAATCAATGCATAGCCTCAAAGACCCATCTTTCTTTTTCACAAATAAAATCGGTGCGCCCCATGGTGACACACTACGTCGAATGAACCCCTTATCCAATAATTCATGTAATTGCTCCTTCAATTCTTTTAACTCAGCTGGGGCCATTCTACATGGGGCTTTAGAAATAAGAGTAATACCAGGGGCCACCTCTATTTCAAATTCAATCTCTCTAACTGGGGTCAAAGAAGTTAACTCTTCAAGGAAGACCTCTGGATATTCTCTCACCACTAATATCTCTTCTAACTTAGACTGAACACCCCGGTTTTCTACTACATAAGCCAAGTATCCAACACATCTTTTGGCCAACAGGCGAGAGGCCCGAAGGACTGAGATGATGTGTAAAGGAGAAACATCCTTAATGCCCTTAAAATATAGTTCAGGTTGACCCGGGCATTTAAAAGTTACAATCTTATCAAAACAGTTCACTGTAGCATAGTGGGTGGACAACCAATCCATACCCAAGATAATATCCAAGTCTTGAACATCTAAGAGTATCAAATCTATAGGCAACAAATGCCCTTCAATCACAACCCATCACTGTTTATACTTTATATAAGTTTCTATTGATTCTCCCATAGGTGTACATACTACTAGAGTCCAAACGAGTTGTACAGGCTTAACATTCAAGTGACATGCAAAGTGCGGTGCAAAAAATGAATGGGAAAATTCAGGATCAATTAAAACTCTTGCTTCAATTCCACACACATAAAGCATACCTCGAATCATAGAGGTTAATTCCTTAGCCTCCTACTCGGTCAGGGCGAACACCCGCCCTTGAGCCCTTGGTCGGTCCTCTGATCCCTTAACGGGATAGTCTTTCATTAGATGGCCCAATTTATTGCACCGAAAGCAGGCCCTAGTCTTTCTGAAGCACTCAGCCGCTGTATGATTTCCCAAACCACAGTGAGGGTTGACTGGGCGTTGGTTGCCCCTTACATCACTTGGAACAACCTCCAGATCCTGACACCACCTTGATTGTTTCTCCCCTTCAACTCTCTCCTTGGAGGTGGTCATGCTTTCTTCTTAAAACTCCCAGACTGGGTGACACCAAACCTTTTATCTCTTCTTGCTTGAAAGTCGTCACGATCCCTCTCTATCTTTAGGGCCAGGTAAACCAGCGGGGAGAAGGTCTTAAGGTTTGCTACAATAATCCTTCCCCATATATAGGGCTGAAGGTCCCTCTCAAATTTAATAGCCTTTTGCGCCTCAGAATTAATAATATGTGGCGTATATCTAGAGAGTTCAGCAAACTTCGCTGCATATTGCTCAATGGACGTATTTCCCTGTTGTAGCTTTATGAATTCTACCTCTTTCCTTTCCTTTATAGAGTCGGGGAACTATTTCTCGTAAGAGACTACTAAAAAATTCTCCTAAGTAGTCACAAGTCGCGTGACTATTTTACTGAGCTCCACCAGTGCTCAGCTTCTCCTTCGAGTATAAAAGTACCCAACCTAACTTTCTACTCATCTGTGCAATTTAGAACTTCAAAGATCTTTTCTATGTACCTTCTCCATCTCTCAGCCTTTTCTACTCCCCCATGCCCTACAAAGTTTGGAGGTGCCAGCCTCCTAAACCTTTCTATCAGATTACTATCATTCATACCAGAGGTGGGGTTAGACGAGGCCGGCATAGCTTCTCTCATTATTTGTGTCATGGCCCCCAAAGTTCTGACAAATTCACCAAAGACCTGGTTGTTCCCATTACTTGAACTTGCGTTGTTAGTACGAGTCCTTGGCATCCCCAACCTAAAACATAAACATCAAGGAACTAGCCTATCAAAGAACTATCTTACAGACACTCCTAAGACTCCCTTGGCTTAGAATCCTATTCTGGCTACTTTGATACTATAACTGTCATGACCTTGCCCGCTGACCCCTGCCGGAGGGTGACAGAGCACGGGATCACGACCGGAGGTTACGAATGTCACTTAGGTGGGAATGGCTCAATGCATAAAAACACAGAATCAAGAGAAAACCCTGAAAAGAAACTAGAATATATCCATTCAACAAACAAATATCAATTCAAAAGTACAGCCATCTCATTCATTCAATATCTGAAAGTTCTTACAATTCCTTCAAGGCACTACTGGCGCAAAAATACACAAAATAAATATGCATCATACTACTGAGATGACCAAAACATACTATGAAAGTCTTCGGAGAATGACTTTTCAAAGTTCTCAACTTCAAGCTTCAAACCCCCAAATCGCCACCCGCCTTTAGCACAGATGCCAACAACCTTCACTCTACAGATATGTAAATGAGATGGAATAAGCTAACAGCCCAGCAAGTAGATCTACACCATTGCATACCAACTAGTATAACAGTGATAACAATATGCAGTGTACATATATTCACGAAGTACCAAGTGGAGTCCTCTAATATGCTTTCCAATATTCTAAAAATATTATGTTGAAGCAGTCTAATATACATTACATGAGTCATAAATCACCTCATTATTGACAATATAGAAGGGGCAACATAACACAGCTACAAAACTAGTAAAGTCTACTCCCGAAGTAGAAGTTCCATTGCTCAGGTTAAGCCAATCCTGCTGCTTGAAACCTCTACACTCGTTTAGGAGGGAGGACAATGACAAGTGGGTGCCCCACTTCATAATTCCTTCACACACACATATATCCCCAGCACGTTTTAGGGTTTTCGATAGAAGTGGCCTTGCAAGACATGACCCTCTACTGGCCAGAGAGCATTACACTATCATTGGGTGACCCAATGAGTAGTAGACCCTCCCAAATATTCACATCCTGACTCCTGTCGTATCATGGGGAGTTAGGGAAAGATTTTAGCGACCAGAACCATCATTCACCCCTTAGGTTCCCAATCATATATGTCACATAAGTCGCATAGTACCATCAGTCACATAGTAGGTACCCATTAACATAACACATAAGCAGCACGATACCATCATTCACATAGTAGGTACCCATTCACATAACACATAAGCAACATGGTACCATCATTCACAATGTACGCACCCGTTCACATAATAGCATGGTACCATCACATTATGACGATAGCAGTATCTCATCATGATAGTAGCAATATCACATTTAACAATATTACAATGAAGGTACCATAACAACAGTAACATTATTTCGGTTTAGCCTTACCACTCACTTTCCTCCCATAAAGGGTTAGCATCGTAACTTTTGGATCGTTTAGAGTTTGAAGATAGATTCAGAACCAATTTTGTACTAAACACACCTATCGTTCAAATGGGGTAGTTTGAAGACAAAGGGACCCCGTTTTGCCTCCTAAAGGTTCAAAGAGGTGAGGGTTTACTAGCTGCACCTGCGGTGCACAGTGGATAGCGGCATATCCTACTTCATATCACTATAACGGCTAAACAGTGAAGCAAGTTGTGATCGTTTCAAATACAAAGTTTAAGCTAAGAGTATCGAAACACGCACGGTGATAACTTCTCACAGGTCGCACGACAGCTACCTCTCGTGAGGCACATGGCAACACGCACAAAAAGGTGCGGACGGAGCCTGCGCATGACGATGGGGATTGCAGCGACCCTTTGTGGACAACAATGGGCATCGCCGCCTGCAATAGTCACACAATAGGGCGAAGCCCTCAGGGACGATAATAACTTTTGCTACTTACTTTCCTCATTGAGACATCAAGGATATGTCTGCCAACGGCAATGAGCAGTGCCATCTGTCACTCTCTTATGGAGATAGAGAATAAAATAGAGAGAGAAGAAAGCTCGCACATGACGCTGCCATCGCCATGAGCGACTTGTGAAACCGTAGAAGAGGCATGCATGACACTACCACTGCCGTTCATGGTCTTTGAGAGGAGCTCAGACAGAGAAGAGGAAGAAGAAAAAGCAGGGGGAAGAGAGAAAAGAAAAGAAAAAAAGAAGAGAGAGAATATTTACCTCAAGCTTGAGGGTACCAGTTCAAAAGTTTCTCTCTCCTTAATCTTTCTCTCCAAACATGACACAACAATGAGAAGAAAGAGAAATTGTATTAAGTAAAAACACTCTCTTTTTGTGAGGGATTGAGTCCTTTATGTACAATGATGGTACAATGTATATATAGAGTTTGCCCCAAACACGGGTGGATTGTCAAAAGTAACCTTAATTGCTGAAAATTAAGATTAAATTGAATTAAAAGAAATTAGAAAATAGGGTGTAAAATGATGGATTTGCCCCTTCCTACCAATTTGTGGAATTTCAAAACAATCCCTGTGTTGCCCTAGAACTTGTGTGATCTTGCATGGATGATCTAGGGTCATTCTGATGCCTAGTTTATCGAAGATGATTACTTTCTTGTAGGGCTTGAAATGGCGATCGATTTGATACAAACTTCTAGCCATGGATCGTGTTTTTAGGGCACGATCATGTGACTTGAAATTTGAATGAATATTGAAGCTTCAGATCAATTATGTGCTCATTCCTTGATGTTTTTCAGTGATTTCTTCGCTGGAGTACAGTGAGCATGCCGTCACGATCGCGAGGCAACAAACGTGGCTTGATTTTTTGTCCGGACGAAGGTTTTGCAACTTTGGAATTTTTTCCTGAATCTGGAATTTAGGCGACAGAATTTGGAGTCACTTTGTCGCCTTGTACATAAAATTTGACCATTCATCATGTACGGGGTTCAGGTCAGAGATAGTCTGAAACCTTACGCACGCTATGGAATTGGTCTCATGTCGCTTGAGCTTGCGAATGGCATGATTTGGTCGCTCGAGTGAGGCATGACGCTGCTTATTTTCCTGCGCTTTCTTCATGGATCAACAACTTCTCTCTAAAGTTTCTTCGGGCTAGGGCATTATCATTGGGCGTGCCACATATCGAAATGCTCGTCTTGATGAGACGAATACGCTCACAAAGTTTAGGCTTGATTTGACCTCAAACGAGTGAGATATGAGTATCGAAAGTCACTGGTCGTGACTGTCCCTTCAGTGGTGTAGAGTTGTAGAGTGGTTGCATGGGAATAGTGTGTGGCTCGTCATGTTTCACTCTTTTGCCTATAACTTCTTCTTGAAGTGTCCGTTTAAGTTGAAATTTTATTCCTATGGGTCTTCAACCATACCAGATCCAATGGTGATATTCCCATAGTAATTTGAGACACAAAAAATGTAGCTCTAGTTATAGAGTCTGTTTCAGGGTGCTAGAGGCCGATTCTACCGGAACTGTTTCTCAGTCTACACTGGCTTAGATATGTCGGAATGTGATGAAAATTGGCAGAAGAATTTTGAGAGCCCTCATGAAGATCTTGGCCCGTTATGGGGCTATTCTAAGACTGTCGGAAATTCCACTGTTTGCTAGGATTTTATTGAGCGGGGGCCCCATGATGATGAAAAATATCTTCCAACAACATGCCCCGCCGAATGTTGTGCTTCAAGATAATCAAGAAGAGTAATAATTTGGGAAGTTTGAGGGATCTTATCTAAGTCCTCATCCTAAAGGGACTATTTGTGATTCTGAAGCGTGAGGCCTTTGTAGGGACCTCCTCGGACAGAATCAGGCCTATATGAAGGCCAAATGCTATGAACCTTTGATTGGCATTGTTCGCTGCTGAAACAGGTTTTCTTTTGATGTTCAGGGTATCTTTTTGATGATGAGGAATACCTTAAAGTCTATGACAGGTTAGACCCTAGCTTCATCAGTTTCTTGCCTTTGTGATGGTCTTTAACATTCTGGAGGGATCTTTTGGTCATCGTCCTCACCCTTAAGAACTCATGCTTTTTGTTGATGTTGAAATGTGAGAGAACTTATGTGGCTCTCACTCCCTAATGAGCCAATTTGGGTTGTTAATGTTGAAGTGTGGGAGATCTTATACAGCTCTCACTCCCTGATGAGCCATTTGGTATTGTGATTGGATGCTAGCAGTCGAGGACTTTGTAGACCTCGATGAAATTATGCCTGTTTGAAAATAGAGGGTCAACTGAGGTGGTGATAGTGCGTCAACCTATTTTATCGGTCCAAGCGCCCTTTCACGTGTTCTCACTTAAACATGGGAAGTGGTACCGTAAAGATGGTTTTTACTAAATTTTGTTATTTTTGGGCTCTTTTATCCATGATCATTAATCATGTCCTTCCTTTTCATCTGTTTTTGCTCATAATGCCCTTTTGGGGTCTTCACCGTGCCTGGGTTTTATTTTCCATCGAACTCTCTTACTCATGGTTTCATGACCATGCTCGTCCATCATTTTTACTCATGACGTTCCCTTGGCCAAGTGTACACCATACCCTTTTTTTTTGTGAAGACATGTTTAGGTTCATGCCTTCGAGACCTGTGTGAAGCCTTTTAACGTCATGCAGCTAAGACGCACACTATAGTGTAGGGTCATACAGCTGGACCGCAGTGGTGATGAATGGCAGTTTGTAGAGGCCATGGAGTGAGTATGGTAATAGTTTCGACTCACTTTGGAGAAATGGCATGAGGGTACCTATGAAGGATGGATGGTGGGTGAAGAGTGGTGACCCACTAGCTGTCGGTGAGTATGGGTGGCGAGATGACTCACTGTTTTGTGAGCATGGGTAAGACTCATTGGGGAATGGTGAAACATGGTAATAATGAATGGACTCATTGAGGAGGTAAATGAAGGTGGTGTGCATATATGAACGGGTCGGCTTGGGAAGACATGCGTAAAGATGCACGTAAAAGATGGGTGCACGTATGTGGTCTTACTGGAGAAGTAATGGAGGTGGTGTACGCGCATGAATTGTTCAGTTAGGGGATTCTTGTGTGAAGATGCATGTAAAAGGCGTGTGCGCATGTATGAGGGCGTATTTAAGGTCATGCCCCCTGGACCTAGGCGAAGTAGTTCAACGTCATGCGGGTAGGACGTGCATTATGGTTTAAGGTCATATAGCTTGGACCGTGGTCATGCAACTAGAACTGTGCAGTTTAAGGTCGTGCAACTAGACCTCTGCTACAGTTTAAGGTCATATAGTTTGGACCATGACTATGCAGTTTAAAGTCCTACAGTTAGGGCTAGAGCTATGCAATTTAAGGTCATGCAACAAGGACAAGCAGAGAGCTTTAGACGAAGATGATGGCCCTACAAAGAGTAACAAGTGGAAGCAAATATTCACTGGGGATTAAGAGGGCTAGTGTGACTCAACGGGGATAATGGTGGGGCTTCATGTAACTCCACTGAGGATGACAGTCCGGAGTACAAGTGTAACCTCACTGAGGGTGGAGAAGATAAGCATGGACCTAAATCCTGAGGATAGTGGGTCACAATAGGGTGTGACTCTCACTGGGATGTTGGTACTAAATAGACTCATTGGTGATTAAAGGGGTAGGTATGACTTTTTGCAGACATCTAACTCGATAAGAGATGTTGATGAAATACACCTAACAAAGAGGTGCTCCATCTCTCGATTAAAGTTATGCGCGTGGGCCATTTGTCACACCGTGCGTTACAGTCTTAGGGTCTTGTAGCTCGGACAATCATTATGCATTTTTAAGGTCGTGTAGCTAGGACCATGCAGCTTAAGGTCATGCAACTAGACCTTTGCTATAGTTTAGGGTCATATAGTTTGGACCATGGTGCTAGGCCTTGTAATCTCATGCGGTCAGGACGGGCACTATGGTCTAGGGTCCCATAGTTGGACCATGGTCGTGCAGTTTAGAGACATGTGACGAGGACTGAGCAGTTTAAGGTCATGCAACTAGACCCTTGCTATAGTTTAAGGTCATGTAGTTTGGACCCTGATCATATAGTTTTGAGTCGTGCGACGAGGACTAAGCAGTTTAAGGTCGTTCAACTAGACCTCCATTATAGTTTAAGGTCATATAGTTTGGACCATGGTAGTGCAGTTTAAGGTCATTCAGCAAGGGCCGTGGTGCGGTGAAGGAATGCAACTCCATGGGGAACAGAGCCCTTACTGGAGATTGAACTCCTTGAGGTGTGAGACTGTGGCACAGGGAATGAATCTCCTGAGGTGGTAGGACAATGGTCCAGATGGGAGTGTCGTAGCATGATCATGACACTAAGTGTTAGATGATGCACGCGGCATTAGGCCTAAATGATGTGCACACGGCATTAGGTACATGTTGAAGAGTGTGGCATTAAATCCTTGACGAAGGGCGCAGCGATAACCTCTGAGTGAAGGGGCGTGGCGATGGCCCTTGGGTGAAGTGTGCGGTGATGACCCTTTCAGGTCTCAGCTTTTGACTCGCCCTGGCCTGGGCCTATTGCCGTCAGAGGCTGGGGAATGGAGAATCATTTCAGCTTTGTCAAGGGCAGTTTGCCGCACTGCTGAGTATAAAAGGGGAAAAAAACCCCTTTACTGTTTCACCTAAGGGTAAAACAATAGAAGAGATTTTTAGAGAGAGAGAGTCAGAGCTTCTGGGAAGGGAATTTCGACCAGAGCTTCCTGGTTAAAGATTGCAGAGGCAGGCTATTAGGAACTTTTATGGTGAGCTTCAGGGGGTCGCAAGTCTTTACAGCATGATTGCGAACATCGTTGGGGAGTGCCAGGGCTTTTTGAGCAAGGAACAGGGTTTCTCGGGGCCTTAGTGAGATTTTGCAGTGGTGCTTCTGCAGAGGTTTGAGTGTTTCTTCGATCGTTCCATGGTTGATGGGAGGTTACAGAGAGTTCAAAGGGCTCTATCGGTCCTCTGGTTATTGGAGGAGAAGAAGGAGCAATAAAGTGGGCTCACTAGGAACTCGGAGGAATTTCGGTGAGCTCATGGTGATTTGCTGAAGTGCAGAAGCAGGGAGAAGGAAGATCCGCAGGGTCAAGAGAAATTTTCTGTGATTTCAGGTGATTTTTTGCTAACTCCAGTAATGAGTAGAAGACGGGGAAGGGCTTTTGGCTGATGACGAAGTTCTTTCATTGAGGAGACGCAACATCGGTAGGGGAAAGAATAAGGTCAGACAAGGTTTTTAGACTATCGGAGGAGTGTTCTCAGCTAAACATGAAGGGTTGTGTAGGCGATGAAAGGTCGTGAGAAGGTGGATGGTCGCCGCGGGTAGGTAACTGGGGAAACCAAAGAAGCACAAGGGTTAATGTCCCCTGGAAATTGGGGACGGTGGGAATCGAGGTACAACAAGGGCATGTGCATCATTTAGTCACATGCACTGCCACCTTCACGCGTCCTTAGGCCACGTCGGTGATAGCCACTTTCGGGAGCATGCTTCTCGAGGCAATGGTCTCGCGCGGTGTTGACCTGCCCGTGGTGATGGCAGGACGCAACATTGTTTTACGCACGGTGATGACCATGGACAACAATTTCTTGAGGGGGTCAAGAGTGATAGCAAATGAGGAGGCCTTGCCGCTACGGGTTTTTGAAAGCCAAGTCCTCCAGCACAACCGTGAAGTCCATGCTGTTCTGTGGAAGGGCATCCACTGTGAAAAGGGTATGCTCTCCATCATCGGCCAGTTCCATGCCAGAGAAGTCTGCCTTGTATGTTTGATATACACACCAGATGAATTAGAGCTGATTCGAAAATGGTTGGCCTCTTCTTTTGGCCTGTAACCATCCTCTTTGGTGGCACTTGTCAGATGAACTGAGGCTAACTTCTCTAAGTGGTTTTGCTTCTTCTTCATGAGGAGAGCATTTCTTTAGTGGGTTTGCATCTTCTTCATGAGGAGAGCGTTTCTTTTGGCCTGTAACCGTCCTCTTATCCTTAAATGCAAGAGCTTTGTAACTTCCCTAGTAATGGGCTTTTGACTGTCACTTGTAACTCTTTTTAATGCAATGAAAGAAACGAACTTCTTTTGAATTGGCTTAATGTTCTTCTTTTCCAATTCCTTCCTTTCTTACTACAAGCACCGCATTTTAAAGATACATCAAGGATATTACTTCTTTAGGTATCGTCCATTGATAGGGGGCATTGCCTCTCCTCCATCCGAGTTTGCCAGTACATAGGCCCCTTTTGGTGTGGCCTTTTTTACTATGAACGGACCTTCCCACTTAGGTTGGAATTTTCCTTTGCGGCACCCATGCATGACAATCGGTCTCTTGACTGCTAAGACTAGTTCCCCACGAGCGAATAAGTAAACCTTGACAGACTTGTCAAACACTCTCTTCATTCTTCCATGATTGAGTTGGAGGTTCTACTGTGCCTCTAGTCTCTTATCATCAAGGGCATCCAACTCTTGGGAACGGAGCTTGACCCTCTCATCTTCAGTCAGTCCTTGATGTATAACGACACAGAGTGCGGGTATTTGAACCTCGAGGGGTAAGACCACCTCACCTCCATAGACCAAGGAGTAAGGAGTGGAGTTTGTAGCATTCCACGTGGTGGTGTGATAGGCCCACAGAGCTTCAAGCAGCTTCTCTTGCCAATTCTTCTTTGACTTTGAAACTGACTTCCAGAGCACCCCGCACAAAGTTTTGTTCAACGCCTCAGCCAAACATTGGCTCGAGGGTAGTACATAGTCGAGTACTTCCACTTGAAGCTGAATTGGTTGGCTAGGCGATCAACATGATGGCTTCTGAACTGGGGGCCATTATCAGAGATTATTTGGTCCGGACCCCGAATAGGTAGATGATGTGGTGATGCACGAAGGTGGCTACCGCGGTCCCTGGAATCTGCTTGAGGGGCATCGCTTCAGCCCACTTAGGATGAAGGCATGACCCAAGGCAGAAGGAGGGTCGATGGGTCCCACAATATCCATACCCCACTGGGAAAAGGGCGATGATGTCACTATAGGATGGAGAGGCTCCGGGGGTTGATGAATGAGGCTTGAGTGAATCTGGCACACCTGACATCTCTTTGCATAGTTTTCGACGTCAGCCACCATTGAAGGCCAATAATAGCTGAGTCTGCGTATACGCTCATAAAGCTTATGACCGGATTGATGCAACCCGCATATACATGAGTGCATTTCTTCGAGTACTTTGCTTGCTTCCTATGTATCGACGCATCTGAGGAGAATTCTGTCAAACGACTGATGAAAGAGAATGTCCCCGTTGAGAAGGGTGTACTTGGTAGACATCAGTCGTATGCATTTACATTTCGCCCGATCCTGAGGTAGCCTTCCATGCTTTATGAAGTCCATGATTGGCTCTCTCAGTCTTCGACTTATTCAACTTGTGCACACATTGGGTCAAAAAATTCACACTCTTGCTTCTTGACCTTGGATTCTTTACCTTGGGACATCTCTTGCTCTCCCTCAACGGCATCTTTGGCCACGAGAAGTCCCCCGAATGGGTAAGGCGGGCATTCAGGGAAGACATCCCTCTCATCATCTGCGTCAACTTCGTTCTCAAGTCGACGTGTCTCTGTTCGGCTACTTAGATTGGTGTGGGCCCTAAAGAAGACAATTGAATGGTGGCACCGAGCTTTGAGAGCGCATCAGCCTGCGAATTTAGCCTTTTAGGGATGTGACTCAAGGCGAAATCATCCAACCGGGCCATATAAGATTTGGCTGTGTCATGATAAGGCTTGAGAGTATCCTTCCTTACGTAATAAATCCCATTAAGCAGCCGGATGACTAGCTCAGAGTCGCTGAAGATGTTCAGGTGCTCTTGGTCTAGCCCTTGGGCGATCTTCAGTCTGATTATGAGGGCTTGATACTCGGCCTCTTTATGAGAAAACTCCTATGCAAGCGAGAAGGATAGAGGGATCATTCTACCATCGGGAGTTAAAGATCACAACTCTGGCACCCCCTCTATCAGACTGGAATGCTCCATCAAAGTACATTTCCCACGGCTGAGATGGCACCGTAAATAAAACTTCTTCATCTGGGAGGTCGCTCGACAAGGGAGATTCTGAAGGGACTGGGTGAGCTGCGAGAAAATCTGCTAGGGCTTGACCTTTAACTGCCTTTTGTGGTACATACGTGATGTCGAACTCCATCAGCAATAATGCCCACTTGGCCAAACGCCCTGACAAGTATGGTCGGGTCATAAGAAACTTGACCGAGTCGGCCTTGGAGATTAACTTGACCTCATGACTGAGCAAGTAGTGATAGAGCTTTTGTACTGCAAAGATCAAGGCTAAGCACATCTTTTCGATGGGAGGGTAACTCTTCTTGGCTCCTTGCATTCTACGGCTGAGATAGTAGAGCGCTACCTCTTTCCCTCCACCATTGTTCTGCACTAAGAGTGCCCCAAGTGATTCATCAAGGGCGGTCA
Source organism: Amborella trichopoda (assembly GCF_000471905.2). The sequence goes on from NW_006499776.1 coordinate 3,338,229, forward strand.
CGTATAGGATGAGAGGCCTTCCTAACACTGGTGTAGAGAGTACTGGTGGATTTAACAAGTATTGCTTGATGTCATCGAGCGCAGCGTGGAACACTTCGTCCCATATGAAGGGAGTGTCTTTCTTCAGCAAGTGTGAAAAAGGTTTGCATTGTCTGAGAGGAGAGAGATGAACCTTTGAATGTAGCCTAGTTGTCCTTGGAGAGACCGCAATTCATGCAGGGTTTAAGAAGTGGCATGTCTTAAATTGCCCTTATCTTGACTGGCTCAATCTCCAGCCCTCGGTACCTCACATTGAACCTTAAGAAATTTCCCGAGCGTATGTCGAAGGTACATTTCAAGGGTTCATCTTATGTTGGTGATGCCGCAATCATTCGAATACCTTTTTGACGTCTTGCATGTGGGCGTCCTTTGTTTTAAATTTCACCACCAGGTCATCCACATAGCACTCGACCTCCTTGTGGATCATGTCCTTGAAGATGGTTGTCATGGCTCGCTGGTACGTGGCACCGGCATTCTTTAAGATGAAAGGCATCACAATGTAGAAAAAGACACCTTTTGGGGTTAAGAACGCAGTGGCCTCCTCATCTTTTGGTGCCATCTTGATTTGGTTATAACCAGAATACCCATCCATAAAGGAGAAGATCTGATAATGAGCCATGGAGTCGACAAACACCTCGATGAATGGCAAGGGTAAGTCATCCTTGGGGCAAGCAGTGTTCAAGTCACGAAAGTCAATGGAGACCCTGATTTGGCCATTTTTCTTTTTGACTGGGACAACATTTGCTAGCCATATTGGGTATTTGACTTCACGTATGAACCCAGTTTGCTTGAGCTTGTTCACCTCAGCATCGATCGGCATCTCGAGGTCTGAACTAAACCTCCTTGATTTCTGCTTCATGAGTTTGATGGTGGATCAATACTGACAGTAGATAGCAATTTGAGTGTCTAGACCGGGTATCTCATGATAATGCCAGGCGAAGACGTCCCGATTTGCTTGAAGTGGTTTCCAGTGGTCTGGTGCCTTTTTTAGGGGCTTTCTCGAGGTTCCGCCAGATTTCGTTTTTTCTTTTTAGGAGACTACGCTGATATTCTGTCGTCAACGGGCATACGACTTCTCAACACAGACTCCCGATTTTTCAGTCAGTGGGGGCCCTTCTTATGATCTTTATCCCATTCTTTCCAGGGAGATCCTAACGTTCAAGTTGGTGGGGCCCCTTCTTGTGAGCTTTATCCCTATCCAAATAGAAACACCGGGAGAAATCAAGGTATCTCTTGGGCTTACGTCCTACTGGTGTGGCTGGGGGATGCTTGGCTCATCCCGATTATCCAGGCTTGATAGGAGCATGGCCACTGAGGCGGTCCCATTTTAGGGGACCTCACCCTGGATGCTTGAAGGTAGGTGGAGGAAGAAAAAGCAGACAAGGTACCTCATCGGCTTACGTCCTATTGACGTGGCTGGGGGTTGGTTGGCTCATCCCAATTGTCCAAGCGTATGGCCTCAGAAGCGGTCCACCTTGGGTGATGGAGTTTGATTTAGAAGAACGGCAGGCAGCGTACCTCTTTGGCTTACATCCTACTGGCATGGCTAGGGGTTGCTTGGCTCGTCCCAATTGTCTAGACGAGAAAGGATGATGGCTTTAGAGGCAGTCCCATTTTAGGGGACCTCACCCTGGTTGCAAGAGTTTGATGGAAAGAAGAGGAGGAGAGGATTTTTTTTGTGTTGGGGGCACTAAGGCTCATAATAAAATAGTGGCACCAAAGCACTAATAAGAATGCGGCACTAAGACTCAGGATAAAAGGGTGGCACCGAAACACTAAGGATCTGGTACTAAAAATAAGAAGGCGACACTAAGGCCCGGGATAAGAGGGTGGCACAGGAACACTAAGGCTCCAGTGCCGAAAATAGGAATGCGACACTAAGGCTCTGGATAAAAGGGTTGCATCAGAACACTAAGGCTCCGATGCCGAAAATAAGAAGGTGGCACTAAGGCCCAAGATAAAAGGGGTGGCACCAGAACACTAAGGCTCCGATGCCGAAAATAAGAAGGTGGCACTACGGCTCGGGATAAAAGGGTGGCACCAAAACACTAAGGCTTCGATGCCGAAAATAAGAAGGCGACACTAAGGCCCGGGATAAAAAAGGGTGGCATTAGGGCTCAAATTTTTTTTGGAGGAACTGGGGTCGGAGTTTGTTTTTTTTTGAAAGGCACTGGGGCGGGAGTTTTTTTTTTGGAAGGCACTAGGACCAGAGTTTGTTTTTTTTTTATTTGATGGCACTGGGGCCGGAGTTTTTTTCTTTTTGTGGAAGGCACTGGGGTCGGAGTTTTTTTTTTTTGGAAGGCACTGGGGCTAGAGCTTGCTTTTTATTTTGGAAGGCACTAGGGCCGGAGTTTTTTTTGGAAGGAACTGGGGCCGAAGTTTTTTTTTGGGAGGCGCTAGGGCCGTAGTGAGGAGGACGTTTGGCCAGAAGCAAGGGTTTCGGCTTGAGCGCCCTTTATGGATTTTCACCGAGGTCGAGGGAACATGGTGCCAACTGAGTGATTTTCATCATATCCTTTATCGGGGTGCTTTTACCCGTGACTTCGAGGTCATGTCCACCCGTTAGTTTTTGCTCTTAATCATGACGCCCTTTGAGGGTTTTCACCAGGTTTGGATTTCTTTAGGACACTTTTACTCATGGCTTCATGGTCATGCCCACCTCTCATTTTTACTCATAGTTCCCTTTGCGGGTTTTCATCATGCCCCTGTTTTTTTTTTAGTGATTTTACCCATAGCCCCCCCCTTTTTTTGGGGGGGCTATGTCCATTTGAAGCTCTTTTTCTTTTACTTGCGATCGTTGCCATCGCACCTGGCTTATTTCTTCTTCTTTTTTTTGGAGAGGGGGAGATAGGTCATTGGTCTAGTGAACCTTGACAGAGAAGTCTTGAGAATCTTGAGCATGTGACCCCGCCTTGGGTTGGTTGTAAGAGCCGAGCGTCGAGGCAGGGTGTCTTTCTTTTTTTTTTTCTCGGGGTGCTGCCCCAAAGAGTTGCTTTATAGGGACCTAGGCAGGTTGCGTTTGCACCAAGTCAGTGACAATGGTGTCCTTGGTGATGGTCCTTAGAATTTCTAGAGGAATCGTTTCGTCATCGTCCTCACCCTCAAGGACTCTCTGTGGTTCTGGAGCATGAGACCTTCATCAAGACCTCCTCATATAGAACCAGGTCTTTTTGAAGGCCAAATGCTACAAACATCTGGTTGGCACTGTCTGCTGCTACACCAGGTTTGCCTTTGATGTGTAGGTTATCCATGTAGGTCCCGTCTTGCGGAGTCTAGTCGGGGGCTTCTAGCCCTTTCGAAAGTCTGGTCGCCTGCTGGCTAGAGGGCTTTGGCGAGACTTACCCTGAATCATGTGGCAACCCTGGCCTTGTCAGTCTCTTGCCTTTGTAATAGCCCTTAGTATTTTTGGAGGGTTCTTTTAGTCATCGCCCTCACCCTCAAGGACTCTTGTTGTTGCTGAACTGGAGAGGTCTTATGAGGCTCTCACTCTTTGACGAGCTGTTGAAACTGGGGAGATCTTGTGAAGCTCTCACTCCTTGACGAGCCGTGAAAATTGGGGAGATCTTGTGAGGTTCTCACTCCCTGACGAGCCGCGGAAACTGGGGAGATCTTATGAGGCTCTCACTCTCTGACGAGCCATGGAAACTAGGGTGTCGGTTGAGACTATGGAAGTGCATCAACCTGCTTTGTTGGTCCAAGAGCGCTTTCACGAGTTTTCACTTGAACAGAGGAAGTGGCACCTTGAAGACAGCTTTCACCAACTTCCATTATTTGGGGCTCTTTTATTCATGACTTTATGATCATGTCCACCCTTTACATCCATTTTTTCACATGATGCCCTTTTAGGGTTTTCACCGTGCCTGGGTTTATTTTTCCATGGAACTCTCTTACTCATGGTTTCATGACCATGCCCGTCCGTCATTTTTACTCATGGCGTTTCCTTGTCCAGGTGTACGCCATGCATTTTTTCTTTAGAGAAGGTGTGTTTTAGGGTCGTGCCTTAAAGACCTATGTGAAGCCTTTTAGCGTCATGCGGTTAGGACGTGCACTATAGTTTTACGGTCATACAACTAGACTGTAGCATTAAGGAGTGGCAGTCTATGGAGACCATAAAGTGAGTCTAGAGGTTACTTTGACTCATTTGGGAAGGTGGCACGAAGTTGCCTGTAGAGAGTTGTTTGGATGGTAGGTGAAAGTGGTGACGCACTAGCTGGTGGTAGGATGTCTTACCATTTGGTGAGCATGGGTAAGACTTTGGGGAATGAGATGAAATATGGTGAAGGTGGCTCGTGCACATGAATGGGCCAACTAGGGAAGACATGCGTGGCGATGCAGGTAAAGCGTGTGTGCGTGTACGTAGACTCACTGGAGAGGCAATGGAAGTGGTGTAGGTGGCCCGAGCACATGAATGGGCCGGCTCGAGAAGATGTTAGTGGTGATGCACGTAAAGGGCATGTGGGCCTAGGTAGGCTCGTTGGAGAGAAGGAGAAGAGGGTATGCGTACATTGATGGGCCGGTTATGGAAGACGTGTGTGATGATGCACACAGAAAGGGACGTGTGCATACACATGGGGCGTCTTTAAGGTCGTGCCTCCTGGACTTGGGTGAAGCAGTTTAACGTCATGCGGCCAGGACGTGCACTATCATATAGCATGGACTGTGGTTACACAATTTAAAGTCATGTAACTAGGATCGTGCAGTTTAAGTTCGTAAAACTAGACCTCTGCTACAGTTTATGATCATATAGTTTGAACCGTGGCTATGCAGTTTAGGGTCATGCAGCATGGACCGTGTACGAGTCGCCAGTAACGTTACATGGGGGGTAGGTATGTGGATAACAATCTGACTCTCAGGGGATAAAGATAGTTAAGGCTATCCAAATGTAAAGAGATGTAGATGAAGGTGGTGATCCTACGAGGGGTAGTTAATGGGAAAGGTTTCATTGGGGATTATGAGGGTCAGTGTGACTCCATGGGGATAATGCATATCTGTGTGCATGGAACTCCGAGAGGCCAAGGCACTGATGAACCCTCTCGTGGGATGAAGGAATGATGTCTCTAACTCTCTAGAGATGATGGGATGAGTACGACCCTTACATGCATCTAACTCCATTGGGGGTCCAGTTGGAGTTATGCATATGGACCATTCGGGGCGCTGCGCGTTACAGTTTTAGGGTCTTGTAACTCAAACCATGGCTATGCAGTTTAAAGTTATATAGCTAGGACCATGCAGTTTGTGGTCGTACAACTAGACCTCTGCTATAGTTTATGGTCATATAGTTTGGACCGTGGTACTAAGCCTTTTAAGGTCATGTGGCCAGGACGTGCACTATGGTTTTAAGTCCCACAGCTGGACCATGGTCGTAAGTTTAAAGTCATTTGACAAGGACTTTGCAGTTTGAGGTCGTGCAACTAAACCTTCGCTATAGTTTATGGTCATATAGTTTGGACTGTGGTCATACAGTTTTCAGTCGTGAGACAAGGACTATGGCTATGCAGTTTAGGGTCATGCAGCATGGACCGTGGCGATGCAGTTTAAGGCCATGCAACACGGACCATGGTGATGCAGTTTAAGGTCATGTAGTGCGGACCATGGCGATGCAATTTAGGGTCATGCAGCACAGACCATGGTGATGCAGTTTAAGGTCATGCAGCGTGGACCATGGTGATGCGACTCTATGGGGAATAGAGCCATTACCAGAAGCTGGGCTCACTGAGGGGAGAGGTTGTGGTGTTGGGAATGAACGTCCTGAGGATATGGGCCGATGGTCTGGAGGGGAGCGCCAGGGCCAGCATATGACGCTAAGTGCAGCATTAGACCCGGATGATGGCGTCAAGTCCCTTAGTGAAGCGCGTGGCAGTAGCCCTTGGCCAAACGCAGTGATAACTCCTTGAACGGGCATGCGACAATAGCCTCCTTACGAAGCGCTCATTGGTAGTCCCTGGATGAGACGTGCGGCGACAACCTTCTGAACAAATCGTGTGGTGCTACTCCCCTGGACGAAGTCTTGATGAGGTGCACGACGATGCTGCTTCGGGTCTCGTGCTTGGCTGCCCCGACCTGGCCTTATCACCATCAAGTGTTGGGTACTGGAGCAACATTCTGAGTTTGTCGAGGGTAATTTTCGGTACTGCAGGGTATAAAAGGGGGAGAAACCCTACATTACTGCTTGACCAAAGGGTAAAATAGTAGAAGGGCTTTTTAGAGAGGGAGAGAGCCAAAGCTCTTGGCTAGGGTTTTTTGACGAGCACTTCTCGGCTAGAACTTGTAGAGAAAGTTCTTTAGTTTTTTGGAAAACTTCAGGAGGTGTGAAGCTTCGCAGCGTGCTTGAGAACAGTTTTCGACCAACATCAAAGCCTTCGAAGCAAGGAAGAGGATCTCTCGGGGCCTTGGCAGAATTTACAGAGGTGCCTTGCCAGAGTTCGAGTGCTTCTCCGGTCGTTCTACTGTTGAAGGGGAGTTCGTAGAGAGCTCAGAGGGCTCTGTTAGCTTTCTGGTTGTCGGAGAAGAAGGAGGAGGGGCTGCCTTAAGCTCACTGGAAATTTAGCATAATTTCGGTGAGCCTTGGTGGACTGCTGAAGTGGGAAACAAGGGAGAAGGGCAATCCGCAAGGTCGCAGGGAAGCTTTCAGGGATTTCAGGTGGTTTTCGCCAACTCCAGCAACAAGCAAGAGGCGGGAGAGGGTTTTCCCGATGTTTTCCATCCGAAAGGGGAAAAACATGGTTAGACGGGAGGTTCTCGTTGGGTGAAAAGGTGTTTTTGATAAGAGGAAGCCATGCATGTAGGGGAAAGAATAGGGTCAGCTGAGGGATCTCGGCAGTTGAAGGTGTGTTTCCGACAAAGCTCGAAGGATTGCGGGGAAGGTGAAGGGTCGCAAGAAGGTGGACTGTTGGCGTGGGTAATAGTTGGGGGAACCAAAGAGGTGTGGGAGTCAATGTTCCTCAGTAGTTCAAAACAGCAGGAACCGAAGCACTTCAAAGTCATGTGTGAGATTAAGTCACATGCAGTGCCACCTTTGCAAGTCCCAAGGACGCACATGGTGATTGCCATGCTTGGGGGTATGAGACTCACGACGATAGTCCCACGCGTCATTAGCCTGCTCGTGGCGATGATAGGATGTGGCATTGTGCTAGGCACGACAATGACCTCTGACGGTGATGCCTCGTGAGGGTCAAGAGTGATGGAAACCGGGGAGGCCTTGCCACCGCAATGTGTTGGAAGCAAGGTCCTTCGGCACAGCCGTAAAGTCCATGTTGTTCTATGCAAGGGCATCCATTGTGAACAGGGTATGCTCTCCCTGGCCAGTTCCTTGCCCGAGAAGTCTGCGTTGTATATTTGATATACTCGTCAGATGAATTGAAGCTGACTCAGAAGTGGTTGACTTGTTCTTTTGCCCTGTAACAGTTTTCCTTAGTAGGACTGAGGCTAATTTCTCCGAGTGGTTTTGCCACTTCTTCATGGGGCAAGCATTTCTTTAGTGAGTTTGCTTCTTCTATATGAGGAGGGCATTTATCTTGGCCTGTAGCTGTCCTCTTATCCTCAGATTCAAGAGCTTTGTAACTTCCCTGATAATGGGCCTTCGTTTGTAACTTGCAACTTTTTCCAATTCAATGAAAGAAATGAATTTCCTTTGAGTTGGCTTGATGTTTCTCGTGTTGATTTCTATCGCTTTGTTGCACACACCTTGCTTTATTGCCATGTTAGGGATAGTACTTCTTTAAATATCGCCCCTTGATAGGGGGCATCGCCTCTTCTCCATCAGAGTTCGTCAGTACATAGGCCCCACTTGGTGTAACCATCTGGATTACTAATGGACCCTCCCACTTAGGCTCAAATTTTCCTTTGCGGCACCCGTGCATGACGATTGGTCTCTTGATTGCTAGGACTGGGTGCCCACGAGCGAATGAACGAACCTTGACAGACTTGTCAAAGGCTCTCTTCATTCTTCCTTGATTGAGCTCTAGGTTCTGTTGGGCCTTTAGTCTCCATTCATCAAGGGCATCCAGCTCTTGGTAATAGAGTCTGAACCTCTCATCTTTATCTAGTCCGTGATGTATAGCAACATAGAGTGAGGGTATTTGAATTTCGAGGGGTAGGACCTCCTCACCCCCATAGACCAAGGAATAAGGGGTGGAGTTCGTAGCATACAAGTGGTAGTGTGATAGGCCCACAGAGCCTCAAGCAGCTTCTCGTGCCAGTTCTTCTTTGACTTTGACACTGACTTCCGGAGCACCCCGCAGAAAGTCTTGTTGAATGCCTCAGCTAACCCGTTGGCTCGAGCATAGTACATAGTCAAGTACTTCTACTAAAAACCGAACTGGTTGACTAGACGGTCAACATGCTAGCTCCTGAACTGGGGACCATTGTCAGAAATTATTCGGTCCAGGACCCCGAACCGGTATATGATGTGGTGCCCCACAAAGTTAGCCACAGCGGTTCCCGGAACATTTTTGAGAGGGATCACCTCAGCCCATTTGGAAAATTAGTGTGTCGCCGCCAGTATGAAGGCATGACCCAAGGCAGAAGGAGGGTCAATGGTTCCTACAATGTCCATACCCCAGTGGGAAAGGGCCATGATGTCACTGTATGATGGAGAGCTTCTAGGGGCTGATGAATGAGGCTCGAGTGGATTTGGCACACCTGGCATCTTTTGGCGTAGTTTTGGGCGTCAGCTACCATGGAAGGCCAGTAATGGCCGATTCTGCATATGTGCTTGCAGAGCTTGAGGCCAGACTGATGCAGCCCACAGATGCCCAAGTGTACTTCCTTGAGTACTTTGCTTGCCTCTTGTGCGTCGATGCATCTGAGGAGGATTCCGTCAAATGACCGACGAAAGAGGACATCCCCATCAAGAAGGGTGTACTTGGTAGACATCTGTCGTATGCTGTTGCGCTTCGCTCGATCTTGAGGTAGCCTTCCATGCTTTACGAAGTCCACAATGGGCTCCCTCCAGTCTTCTATTTGTTCAACCTTTGCACACATCGGGTCGAAGAATTCGGGCTCCTACTCCCTAGCCTTGGCTTCTTTTCCTTGGGAAACTTCTTGTTCGGCCTTGAGGACATCCCTAGCCACGAGGAGTTCCCCGAATGGGTAAGGCGGGCACTCAACGAAGACATCCCTCTCATCGTCTGCGTCAACTTTGCTTCTCAAGTCAACATGTCTCCATTTGGTTACCCAAACTGGAATGAGACCTGATGAATACAATTGGATGGTGGCACCATGCTTTGAGAGCGCATCAACCTATGAGTTTAGCCTTCTAGAGATATGAATTAGGGAGACGTCATCGAACTAGGCCATATAAGTTTTGGCCGTATCATGGTAAGGCTTGAGAGTATCCTTCCTTACGTCATAAATCCCCTTTACCTGCTGGATGACCAGCTTAGAGTCGTCGAAGATGTTTAGATGGTCAAAGTCTAGCTCCAGAGCGATCTCCAATCCGATTATGAGGGCTTGATACCCAGCTTCATTATGAGAAAATGCCTCCACAAGTGAGAAAGATAGGCGAATCATTCTTCCATTTGGAGTCAGGAAGACAACTCCGGCGCCCCCGCTATCAGACTAGAATGGTCAATCAAAGTACATCTCCCACGGTCGAGTTAGCGCCGTACAGAAAACTTCCTCATTCGGGAGATCGCTTGACAGGGGAGATTTTGAAGGGACTGGGTGAGCCACAAGGAAGTCAGCTAGAGCTTGACCTTTAACTGCCTTCTGTGGTACATACGTGATGTCGAACTCCATTAGCAATAATGCCCACTTAGCTAAACGCCCTGACAAACATGGCGGAGTCATAAGGAACTTGATCGGGTCCACCTTGGAGATTAACTCGACCTCGTGGCCGATCAAGTAGTGGCGGAGCTTCTGCACTGCAAAGATCAAGGCTAGGCACATCTTTTCAATGGAAGGGTAGTTCTTCTCGGCCCCTTGCATTCTCCTGCTAAGATAATAGAGTGCCATCTCTTTCCCTCCATCGTTGTTCCGTACCAGGAGTGCCCCGAGGGACTCGTCAAGGGCAGTCACATATAGGATGAGGGGCCTTCCCAACATTGACATAGAGAGTACTGGCGGATTCAACAAGTATTGCTCGATGTCCTCGAGTGCAGCTTGACATGCTGCGTCCCATATGAAGGGAGTATCCTTCTTTAGGAGGTGTGAAAAAGGTCTGAGTCGCCTTGAGAGGTTCGAAATGAACCTTCAAATGTAAGCTAGCTTTCCTTGAAGGGACCGCAGTTCATAGGCGGCAGCATTCCCTGAATTGCCTTGATTTTGACTGGCTTGATCTCTCGCCCACGGTATCTCACGATAAACAGTAAGAATTTTCCCGAGCGTATGCCGAAGGCGCATTTCAAGGGGTACATCTTGAGCTGGTGATGCCGCAACCTCTCAAACACCTTTTTAAGGCCTTGCACGTGAGTTGCTTTTGTTTCAGACTTTATCACCAAGTCATCCACATAGCACTCGACCTCCTTGTGAATCATGTCCCTGAAGATGGTTGTCATGGCTCGCTGGTACGTGGCACCGGCATTCTTTAGCCCAAAAGGCATCACAGTGTAGAAAACGACACCTTTTGGAGTCAAGAACGCAATGGCCTCCTCATCCTCTAGTGCCATCCTTATTTGGTGGTAACCAGAATAACCGTCCATAAAGGAGAAGATTTAACAAAGGGTTGTGGAGTCAACCAACATCTCGGTGAATGATAAGGGGAAATCATCCTTGGGACACGCAGTGTTCAAGTCACAAAAGTTGATGCAAACCCTGATTTGGCCATTTTTCTTCTTGACTGGGACAACATTCGCCAACCATCTTGGGTATTTGACTTCATGTATGAATCTAGCTTGCCTAAGCTTGTTCACCTCGGTGTCGATCTACATCTTGAGGTCGAGCCTAAACCTTCTTGACTTCTGCTTCATGGGTTTGATGATAGGATCAATACCGAGACGATGGATGGCAATCTGAGGGTATAGACCAGGCATCTCATGATAATGCCAGGCGAAGATGTTCTGATTTGCTCGAAGGAAGGAGACATAGCTTTCTTTCTCTTTTGGGGACATCTTTGCTGAGATGAAGGATGGACTTAGGTCGGTCTCATCCCCCAGGTTGATCTCTTCCAGTTCATCAGCAGTGGCCTGACTGCCCTCTTCCCACTCTTTGGGAGCCTCCTGAAGTTCCTTGTCGGGGGACTCACAAGGGTTTTCTTCGATCTCGAGTGTAGCCATCCATGACTCTAACATTTTGACCTCTAGAAGGGGCACAATGTGGGGGAGGGATGATCTTTGGTTAGTCCAAGCGATAAAAGGGTCAGCTTCAAGGGGCTCACTCGGTGCTTGCCCCGAACTGGGTGATGCCTTGTGCACTTGGATCATGTGGCTGGCTTCGTGGAAGGAAAAGCCCGGAGATGGCTCGGCTTGGACTCGGGTTGTTAAGGCGTCAGTGGCTATTGAGAATCCTGCCGCTTGGACCAGCATTTCTATGAGGCGTCCTTGTTGCGGCATGGTGAGTCCGATATCTCCGAACTCCCTATTTAAAGAGTCGAAGTCTGAGCATCATCAAGTGGTACTTGTAGAAGAAATAGAGGAGAGGGAAGGAGAAGAAGAATGTTTCAGGGCAGCTTTTTATGTTGCCACCGGAGCTGGACCTTTGCAGGGGGTATTTAAGGTCTTGCCCTATCTTTGACCATTATGGAGTTCTTTTAACATCGTCGCCCATTTTGGCTGGCTCCTGAGATATTGATGACTCAGGGCCATCTGTCTAATTGGATGATAAGATGAGGTGAGTTATGCTTGGGATGAAGTCCAACAAGGTCGGTAGCGGAGGAAGGGGTCTGAGGAATTCTTCCTCAACCGGTGGCTGAGGAGTTTGATCCCTTTAGCTGGCCGACCTAGGTGTTCGCTGTCTCCTTTGGGATCCCCGAGAGGGTGTTTGGACCGCCCCATCAAGCTGTCAAGAGGCGGCAGCTTAGTGGACTGCCTCGCGTCTCAAGGACTTGAGCCTGCTTCGCCCATGGTAGACTTCCCAAGGTTGAGAGGTTGAAGACCCTGAGGAGTCCAGTGTATACTCATGAGGGGCCTGCAGTGTGGCTTCTCCTTGAACGGGAGAGAGGGCTTGGATGTGTTCCGAAAGAATCACCCAGTCGATGCAACCTTTCTGGACTTTCTCCATGACTATGGCCTCGAACCCGGAGCTGTCACTGAGTTCGTGGCCCCACACTTGGTGATAGGGGCACCAGAGGTTTTCTATGCCCCGGGCATGGCGTGCCTGACGAGCTTGGGAGTGACGAGACCTTAGTGGAGCATCGCTTCGAAGAGGGTCTGGAGAGGGTATTGCTTGGCGCTTCCCTGGGCTTGCGTTGGGAGGCCTTCTTGTGCAAGAGGGAGAGGGACTCGAGGGTGTCTTGCCGAGTCGCTTGAACTTCATGGCATTGCTCCATCTTTTCCACCAAGAGCTTATAGAAGTCAGTGCACTTGCTGATGTCATGGCCTCGTATCCGGTGATATGCGCACTAGAGGTTCAGATCCTTAGAGGCACGAACTTAAGCTGCCTTATCGGCTTTGGGGTGGCGATTCCTTCTTCGAGCATTATGGAGAAGAATGCACGAAGGATAGCGGGTGCCCCGTTATCTTCTTGGATTGAGATTATGTTAGATGCCTCAGTTGCCCCGAACACCTTTTTCAATTCTTCGCGCTTTATGTAACCCTTGTTAATAAGGGATTCAATAATGTCGTTGAGCTTTTAGCAGTCATGAGTGGGGTGGCAGACCCTCTTGTGATAGGCGCAGTACTTCTCATTTGCCTCTTGCCCAGCCAATTCCGCAGTATTGGCCTCCAGCAACTGTATCATGTTTTGTACTAGCAACAGTAGAAGTTGTGCCGGTGTCCACTCCGTGTCAAAGGAGTAAACCTTATTCTGGTGCTGAGCCAAGTAATCGCTTCGCCCAGATTTTTTTGGAGGTGAGACGTTGTCGTAGGCCTACTGCTTGCCCCTGGAGGGAGGCGCATGTGCCTTCAAGAGGTCCAGGGTTTGAGAAACTGAGCCTTTGGTGTCAGCCACGGTGACGACCACGCTGATTACTGCCTTTTGATTGCCCCGACCGTTGGGCCGTGAGTTTGAGCTAGCAGGTTGCTGACAGGTGTTGCCGTGCTTGAACAATCCCTCAAAATGGACTGCCTTAGAGATGAGCTCTGACATGGAGGGTGGATTGATTGCCTCAACATGTAGGGCGATCTCAAGAAGCATGTTTCGTATGCAGGTCAGGACTGCTTCCTTCTCAATCATGGGAGTGGTGTGAAAGGTCACCAACTCTCTCCATCGGGTGATAAATTTATCAACCGGCTCACTAGGGTCTTGCATCAAGGTGAGGAGGTTGATGGTTTCCATGTTCCTTTGGATTTCGTAGAAGCGTTGGTAGAACAACTGCTCCATTTCTTACCAAGTGTTCACCAAGTTCGGTGGCAATCGAGCATACCATTGGAAGGCTGGTCCTTCGAGAGTTTCAATGAATTGGTAGAGGAGAAGACGTCCATCAGTTTTTGTCTCCGGGCGGGCTGCTTGGTAGTGGGCCATATGTTGGTGAGGAGACGTGGTACCATTGAACAGGGGGAGTTTCCCTTTTTGGTAGTTCGGGGGAAACGACACTTGGTCAATGTACGAAGGATACGACTTTTGATAAAGTGGCATCTCCTGCATGCCCAGGACCTAGTTCTTGAGGCTATGGGCAACCATCGCATCTATGTGGGTTTGGGAGACCCAGCGAGAAGGGGAGCTATCTTGAGAGACCCATGTGGGAGCTTGCCTAGGAGCTGTGTCCTCACCGGTCGGGGAGTTAGGCGTAGAAGGGGACCTGGAGGCCTCTAGGCGCTCCATCATTCCGAGGATCGCTTACATCATTTCCTCGAACTTTTTCATCTGCTCCTCTTGAGCGTCGTTTGGGTCATTGATCACCATGACACTGACCGTTTCTTCTGGGAGGTCAGAGTTAGGTGATGCAGCGGACTGCCTAGGTTGGTGAGTTACTCGCGACAAGCCAGTCTGGAGGGGCTCAGCTTGCCCTGATTGAACTTGGGCTTTGTATGCCGATCTTGTGGGGACCAGTTCTTGACGGTCTTGGGACCATGGCTTCTGGAGGTGATCATCGAACAGTACTCCTAAACTTGCTCAGGCTCCGGAGTTTGAAGAGGGAAAAAGGGATTAGAAGGTAGGAGGTCGTTAAGGTGACTTTGACTTCCTTGGAGGCTTCCCTGGTCAGGATATGTAGGCCTCTCTTTTGCTTGATCCTGAGGCTGTTGTGGACCTCATTCCATAACTGAGCCTAAGACCTGGACTGCCCCGTTTTCATTGAAAGACGAGGGCCATGTCTATGAGCTGGAGCAGGGATTGGGGCCCAAGGATGGAGCGTAGCTTGGGCTCTTGTTTTGGAGGCTGGAGGCCTCTGTCTGACATCAAGCCGTTGCCTCAAATTCCTTTGTGAGGTCAGGGTGTTCGGATGACCCGGGGCTTGCTCAAGATGGTACTCTTAGGGAAGACCTTTCAGTACCAGGGCTCGAGGTGCCTGCTTGGCATCAGGAGAGCGGTAGAGGAAAGAGCGGCCAGCTCGTGACTCCATCTGGGTCTGACTCCGAAAGGGACCTGCGAAGATGGTTTGTGTGCACCTTTAGGGTTAGCCGTTCGATTGACTTGGGGGTTAGCCCAGGCCTGGTCAATGGGTTCAACCTGTGGAGGCCAAGACCCATGAGCTTGTGTTTGTAAGGGACGAGGAGGGAGATTGTCTCTCAGAAGGTGAAGCTGTGTGTGCCAGAAGGGAAGACGAAGCGGTCGACCCTCCAGTGCTAGAGGTGGCATAGAGTTGGCATTGCTCAGAGCTGTGAAAAGTGAATGCATGGCGCATGCAGGGTTTGGCTCGAGAAGGCCTAGTCTTGGATGCGAGCTCAAGGCAACATGAGGGTCGCTCTAAGGTGTGGCTCGAGTGGATAGACCATGAGCCTTTCAGTGTGTGTGGGGGCTCAGAGTAGTGAAGGAGCATAGAGGTTTGCCATGCAGTGAACCTCAGGAGCGACGACAGTTTGTTTGCCATTTGCAGCGATGGAAGAGGCAGCCTTACGGCGTACTGCAATAGTATGACTGATAGGAGATTTGCCATTAGTAGGGTGCGGGGCAGCAGAAGTGCTGTCCATGCAAGGGGCCTTGGTGGAGAGTCCACCAGGACAAGAAAGCGGGGAGGCAGGGACCTTTAAATCCCCTCTAGCTCCGACCTAGGTGAGAACCTAGGAGCCGGACCGTGAGTCCTGTCTCAGAAGAAGAGTAGGGAAGGTAACTTGAGCAGCTCGCTTTCCTGAGACAACCATGAGTGCAAGGATAAGGAAATCCCCGACCCGAACCAATGGGTTGAACAACCCAGGTTCCATAAAAATGAGTGCAGAAAGTAAAGAAGGAAACTGATTGAACAAGAGCGAACCGACTAAGGGGTAGTAAGTCCCTAGTGGAGTCGCCAAGCTGGTTAGGTGCCTCGATCTCGCTCTCTTATTCTAGGTGATCTTGTGGCACGTGTCTCGAGTCTCGAGTCTCTGGTGGACCCGGGACTTGAGATCGCTCTCTCGAAACCTTGCTCTAGGGCAAGGGCAGGTATAACAACCAATGAGAGAGGAATTTCAAGTAGGTTGGAGACTTACTCAGGCTGGCTCACTTGGACGCCCTCTTAGATCACAAAGAAGGCCCTCTGGCTGCTGGAGTTGGATCGAAATCGCCTCCCTTAACCTGTAATCCTCCTGTTTTTCTGCACAACACTTCTATGGTTAATTTGTAAGACAAGTGGGTCAAAAAGGACCCACCCTTGTCTTAGGGCAATGCACGTTCATGAAAGAAGGTGATAAAGTGCAAGGTTAGACGAAAGGTAGAAAGGAGAAGAGAACTTGACGAAAGGTCGAGACTAGCATGACGGTCAGAAGTTGCTGACTCGGAGCGGTAGCAAGACGGGCATGGTGCAAGGACCAGCACGGCGGCAATGCTACTCAAAACTGAGGTCGACGCAGCGGTGCTAATCTAAGCCCACCCTTAATCAAGTGAGAAGAGAAAAGGGTGAAGAGAAGAGGGTGAGGCAGCAAAGAGAAGGGGAAATCCGAACGTCGATTGACATCACGATGGGCAATGAAAGGAGGCGGCACATCCCTTGTGGACAGCACTAACTCTTGACAAGGCACACGGCGATGGTTTCTCTTAAGTTGCACGGCGATAGGCATGGGACGCATGGGGAACAACGATAGGCACCAGACACACGAAGGAATTTCACATACGACTATGGGTATTGCCAGGGCCTCTAGAGGGAGGCAATAGGTATCACCATCTACGTTAGATGAGCAGCAGACGAAGACTCCTGCAGGCGGCAACACACTTCGCTGTCTAGGTTCTCACCGAGACATCAAAGCTACATTTGTAGGCAGCGATAAGGAACGGCATCTACAGACTTCACTGAGAGAAGGAGACAGACGAGAAGGAGGGGAAGAAGACTCGCGCATGGTGCTGCAATCACCATGCACGGCTTGTGAGACCAAGGGAGGCATGCACAACATTGCCACTGCCATGCAGACCTCTGCGAGGGACTCAAAAGAAGAAGAGGGAGAAGAGTGGGGTGAAGGGAGAGAGAAGAGGAAAAGAAAAAGAAGACAGAGAAGATTTACCTCAACCCTAGGGGTACCGATCGAAAGCTTCTCTCATCTCACCCTCTCTCTCTTAAGCGTAACACAACAATTGTAAGAAAGTGAAACTTGTATTAAGTGAAAACTCTCTCTTGTGTGTGTATGTGTCTGCCTTCTCTCCTTTTTACGTACAATGATAGTACATATATATAAATGTGCCCCAAACATGGGTGGATGATCAAAAGTAACCCTAATTGCTGGAAATTAAGATTAAATTGATTTAAAATAAATAAGAAAATAGGGTGCAAAATTACAGATTTTCCCCTTCCTAACAAGTTGTAGAATTCCAGAACAGTCCTTGTGTTGCTTGGTTAGGTGCCTCGATCTCGCCCTCCAGATCTGGATGATCGGGCAGCACACATCTTGGGTTTCAAGGAGACTAGGGACATTTTGAGATCACTCTCTCGGGAACCTCGTTCGAAAACGAGGGCAGGTATTACCAACCGGTGAGATGAATTTATGGTCGTGAGGCGGGACTTACCTCACGTGGGTCCGTGACACGCTCGGGTTGGCTCGCGTGGGCGACCTTTTAGATCATGTTGGAAAGCCTCCTTGGCCTATGGCAGGTTTGGAGTCGACTTTGTTGACCTGTTTCTCCTTTCATGCAAACACACACGCACACACACATATTAGAAGTACCGACAATTGGGGCAAGGTCCCTACCTTGTTATAGAATGAAATAAAAATGAGAGAGATGAATTAAAATAAAGATAAAATAAAATAAAATTAGGAAATGGAATTAGGATTAAAATGGCATGAAGTGAAGCGAAATAAATAAAATAAAGTAAAATAAAATAAAAGGGATGGAAGAAAATAAAATAAGAAGATATAAATGAATAAAAATAGAGTAAGGGATAATGGAATAAAAATAAAATACAATGAAATAAAGAAAAATAAAAGAAAATGAATGAAGTGAGAAAAATAAAATAAAATAAGTAAGGTAATAAAAATAAAAAAGATAAAGATAAATTAAAATAAAATAGATGGAGTAAATAAAATAAGGTAAAGGAATGAATTAAAGTAAAGTAAGGTAAAATAAAATAAATGAATTGAATAAAATAAACTGGAGTGATGGAAATATTATAAAGAGGGGTATATAAAATAAATTGAAATAAAATAAAATAAATGAGGTAAATAAAATAAAATAAATATTATAAATAAGATAAAATAAAATAAATAATTAAAATAGAGTGGAAGAAAATAAAATGAGATGAGATGATTAAATTAAAAAATAAATAAAATAAATGAGACGAATGAAGTGGGAGTAGTGTATGGTAGGATAGAGTGAGTGAAATAAAATAAATAAATGATATTGGTCAAGGG
Organism: Amborella trichopoda; assembly: GCF_000471905.2. The sequence continues at coordinate 3,356,273 of NW_006499776.1, forward strand.
AAAATTAAATGAGTGAATGAAATATAATGAGATGATGGGAAGAAAATAAAAAGGAATAAAATAAAGAAAAGGGCTGGAAGGAATGACATGAGATGGTTTTAACAAAATAAATGATAAAGGGTGAACATTAGTTGAGAGAGAATAAGATGAGATGGTTTCATAAAAAATTACTTGAGAAAGAATAAGATGAGATGCTTTCATAAAAAAAAGTAGTCTTTTTGTTTGGAGAGAAAAAGTGCTTTTTGTTGGATCGTACGTGTAGGAGAGAAGGTCACATTACGTAATAAAGAGAAAGAGGCTTAGTTAAGAGGGAACGCTCGAATTTGACACATGGAGGACGGTTAAGTAAAATAATAAAAAGGTAAGGTGCTTTAAATGGGATGGCTTTATTCAAATGATATAAAGGAAAACACGTGTTACTTAAGGGACAGATAAGTTTGACTTGGAAATGCTGGGTTGTTTAGATGAGAGAGAGACATGGCTTATGGGTTTTTTTAAAAAAAGAAACGGCGCTACGTTTAAAAAAAATAGGATGGCGCTACGTAAAAAAAAAAATGAACCTGCGCTACGTTTAAAAATAAAACTGAACCGGCGCTAACGTTTTAAAAAAAAATGAACCGGCACTAAGGTTTAAAAAACAATAGACCGGCGCTGACGTTTAAAAAAATGAATCGGCGCTAAGGTTTAAAAAAGAATGGACCGGTGCTAAGATTTAAAAAGAACGGATCGGCGCTAGGGTTTAAAAAGAATGGACTGGCGTCGAGGTTGGAAGAAATTTTGGAAATGGTGGTCACACAGGACTATGGAATATGAGAGGGAAAGAAGGGGTACGAAGGTGCACCAAAAGTGGTAATGTGAGGGAACACAAGAAAAGATGAGAAAGAGAGATGGCCATGAGGGACCACTAGGAAAATATAGAAGAGGTAGACCCGAGGGTACACGAGAGGTAGGTGAACTGGCAGGAGACAAAAGATTGAAAAAAGAGTGGAATTATGGTCTTGCTAGACCACAAGAAAGGAGAGGAAAAATTTGTGTTCATGAGAGGCCATAGAAAAAGAGGAGAGATGGGATGTGGTCAAGGAGGACCACAAAGGTAGAAAGAGAAAGAAGAGGGGAGAAATAAGTGAAACCGAGCCAGTATTGGGAATGAGAGGAGAGGAGAGAGAGAACCCAACCGATGCTGGGAATGAGAGGAGAGGAGAGAGAAAAAAAGAGAGAGAAAGAGAGATAGAGATGAGAAGAGAGAGAAAAGAGGAGAGAGAAAGAGAGATAAGGGAGATAAGAGGAGGAGAGAGATAACCCAATTGGTATTGGGAAGAAGAGAGGAGAGAGAAAATAAGAGAGAGAAAGAGAAATAGAGATGAGCATAAAGAAAAGAAGAGAGAGAAAAGAAGAGGAGAGACAAAATTACCTTACCCAAAGGTACCGGCTCTTTTCTTCTCACTCCTCTCTCTCTCTCCAAGATGTACCCACAATCTTAAGCCAGAAGAGAATTTTTATTGAATCAACGAAAAATGAATCGAAGGTCTCGTTTACTGCTTGTGGTGTTTATATAGAATTAAGCTAAAACGTGGGTGGCAACCCAAAAGTAACCCTAATTGACGATAATTAAAATTATTTTGAATTAAAGAAAATTAAGAAAATAGGGTGCAAAAGGACTGTTTTGCCCCTGCCTAATGATGTGTGAAATTCTAAAACAATCCTTGCTGCTACTCAAAAACTTGTGCGATCTCCCATGGTTGATCCGAGATTGTTCTGATGCCTATTTGATCGAAAGATGATTATTTTCTTATAGGGCTCGACATGACGATCGATTTGATACCAATTTCGAGCCTTGGATCGTGTTTCAAACCACGATCACGAGACTTGAAATTTGCTTGAATCTTGAAAACTGTGGAACGATGATGCGCTCGTTCCTTGATGTTTTTCTATAATTCATTTATCGCAGCGCACTAAGCATGTCGTCACGATCGCGTGGCAACAAATGAAACGTAATTTGGAGGCCGAACGAAGATTTTACAACTTTTGAGTTTTGATCGGAATTTGGAATCCGGCGGCCGGAATTTCAGTTACTTTGTCAGCTTTGTGCATGAAAGCTGACTGTCCATCATATACGGGGTTCGGACCAATGATAGCCCTGGACCTTACGCACACAATGGAATTGGTTTTGTATTTATCTGTTGCGCAAGTATCGTGATTTGGTCCATCGAGCGAGGCGTGTCTCTATTGAATTTTTTGTAATTTGTTCACGGATCGACAACTTCTCTCTAGTTTTGCTCCTTGCTCGGACATTGCCAAGGGGTGTACAACATAATGCATCGCTCGTCTCAACGAGGAACACACTCACAAAATTTGAGCATGATCAGACTAGGAACGAGTGAGATATAGGCCCCAAAAGTCACTACCCGTGACTGTGAAAACAGCCACCTTTAATGGTGTTTTGGTGCAGTGATGCCATACGGGAATAGTGAGCAGCCCCTCTTGTTTCAATGTTTTGCTCATATATTTGTCCTGGAGTGTCTGATTAAGTCAAAACTTGACCTATATAGGTTTTCTACCGTGCTGGATCCAATGGCGGTCGTCCCATGTGATTTGAGACACCAAAAATATTGTTATGAGTGTAGGGTCCATTTCAGGGTGCTAGAGGCCATTTTTTTTAAAACTATTCATTTGTGTTCATTGCCTTAGACATATCGGAATGAGACAAAACTTGACAGGTGGTATTTTAGAGTGCTGGTGAAGATCTTGACCAGTTCTGGAGTCATTCCAATATTATCATGAATTCCACTGTTTTGTAGGCTTTATTGACCTGCTTCCTACTAGAGATCAAGATGCTGAAAAGTACGTTCAAACAGCTTTCCTCACCGAATGTTGTGCTTCAAGGGAAGCGAGAAGGATAATCATTCCAAAATTTTCCTTCGGCTTTTACTTTTTTTCTTCCTAGTCACTGAACCACGTGAACGCCGAGGAGATTGACGTAATGGTATAACTAGGCTGCTCAGACGCAGGGATGCATAGTTCGCGGGTCCATCCATAGAGAATTTAGGGGGAGAAGAGAAAAGTTAGTGGTGTTGTTTACTGCTACGCCAAGTTTTCTTTTGATGATCGGAGTACCACTATGGGTCTTGTCTGCCGAGTCTAGTCGGGGGAAGGTTCTATTAGCCGATCTCGAAGGTCTGGTTGTGCCGGCTAGATGAGCTAACATCTCTGGCAAGTTCTCTCCTGGTTTTGTCAGTTTCCTACCTTGGAAGGATGATGACTAGGCTACTTTGTCACCCAGCCTCATGGAGAGAGGGGTCTATAAGAGAAGGAGAGGCATGCACACTCCGTGCATGGGGAGGAGATCTATAAGAGAAGGAGAAGGCATGCATACCCCATGCATGGGGAGGGGGTCTATAAGAGAAGGAGAAGGCATGCACACTCCGTGCATGGGGAGGAGGTCTATAAGAGAAGGAGAAGGCATGCACACTCCGTGCATGGGGAGGAAGTCTTGTAAGAGAAGGAGAAGGCATGCACACTCCGTGCATGGGGGGGAGGGCTTGTAAGAGAAGGAGAAGGCATGCAGACTCCGTGCATGGGGAGGGGGTCTGTAAGAGATAGAGAATGACTAAGCGGTTGTCACCCAGTCAGGAAGAAGGATGTCGACTGAGCTACCTATTCACCCACGACTGAAGAAGGCTGTCAACTGGACTACCTATTCCCCAAGGATTGTAGGAGGACGTCGATTGGGTTACCTATTCACCCAGGACTAGAGGAGGGTGTCAACTGGGCTACCTGTTCACTCAGGACTGGAGGAGGGTGTCCACTGGGCTACCTGTTCACCGAGGACTAGAGAAGGACATCGACTGGGCTATCTGTTCACTTAAGAATGAAGGAGGAAGTCAACTGGGCTACCTCTTCACCCAGGACTGAAGAAGGACGTCGACGAGGCTACCTCTTTACTCAGGACTGAAGAAGGACATCGACTGTGCTATCTGTTCACACAGGACTGAAGCAGGAAGTCGACTGGGCTACCTGTTCACCCAAGACGGAAGAAGAATGTAGATTGGGCTACCGTTTCGCCCAGGACCGAAGAAGGATATCGACTAGGCTGCCTATTCACCCAGGACCAAAGAAATATGTCGACTGGGCTACCTCTTCAGCCAGAACTGAAGAAGGACATCGACTGGGCTACCTCATCACCCAAGACTAAAGAAGGATGTCGACTGGGCTACTTGTTCACTGAAGACTGAAGAAGGATATCGACTGCCTACCTGTTCACTCAGGAATGGAGAAGGATGTCGACTGGGCTACCTGTTCACCCAAGACTGAAAAAGGATGTCGACTGGGCTACCTGTTCACCCAGGACTGGAGAAGGATGTCGACTGGGCTACCTGTTCACCCAGGACTGAAGAAGGATGTCCACTGGGCTACCTATTCACCCAGGACTAAAGAAGGATGTCGACTTGGCTACTTGTTCACCAAGGATTGAAGAAGGACGTCAATTGGTCTACCTCTTCACCCAGGACTGAAGAAGGACATTGACTAGGCTACCTCTTCACCCAAGACTAAAGAAGGACGTCGACTGGGCTACTTCTTCACCCAAGACGGAAGAAGGACATCGACTAGGCTACCTGTTCACCCAGGACTGAAGAAGGACGTCGACTGTGCTACCTGTTCACCAAGGACTGAAGAAGGACGTTGACTGGGCTACTTGTTCACCTAGGACTGAAGAAGGACGTCGATAGGGCTACCTCTTCACCTAGGACTGGAGAAGGAAGATGGGGGATGATTCTAACGTCTACACCCTGCTAGACTTCTTGATGACGAAGGGAGTGCTGGTTGAAGCTGCTTGTGGAAGCGAATGTTGCATCAAGCTGATTTTATTGTTCTACATGCCCTTTGCGGGTTTTCACTTAGACTGGGGAAGCGGTGCAGTAGGGATGATTTTCACCTACTTCGTTTTATTTGAGGCTCTTTTACCCATGACCTTTCTGCCATGTGCACCCTTTTTGTGTATTTTTACTCACGATGCCCTTTCGGGTTTTCACCTTGCCCGGTTTTCTATTCACGGAACTCTTTTACTCATGGTTTCGTGACCATGGTCATCTATCATTTTTACTCATGGCGTTCCCTTGTTCGGGTATACACCATGCCCGTTATTCTTTTTTTTTTTTTTTTATGAAGGCGTGCGTTAAGGTCGTGCCTTCGAGACCTGTGCGAAGCCTTTTAACGTCATACAGCTAGAACGTGTACTATAGTTTTAGGGTCATACAACCAAACCATAGCTATGCAGTTTTAAAATCATGCAGCTAGAACCATGCAATTTAAGGTCACACAACTAGACCTCCATTATAGTTTAAGGTCGTATAGTTGGGACCATGCAGCTTAGGGTCGTGCATCTAAACCATTGTGTGGGTCGCCATGTAGGTGAAGCTCCTTAGGAAATGGGTCTGTGGATGACAATCCGACTCCTTGGGGATAAAATGGTTAAGGCCATATACAAGCAGAGGGCTCAAATGGAAATGGTGACTCGACGATGGATGACAAACAGAAGCGGACTTCACTAGGGATTAAGGGGGGCAAGTGTGACTCCCTGGGGTGAAAGATGATACTCTATGGAGAATTGGCTTATGACAGGTAACCCGACTCCCTAAGGATAAGTTAGCTTGGTGTGAAATAGATCCATTGGGGATTGGAGAGGTAAGAATGACCCTAACTCCACTGGGGATAATGGGCTGCAGTATGGGTGTGACTCCTATTGAGGATGGCAGACGGTGGCCTACTCTTGACTCCATTGGGGATGGCAGATTACGGCTTGGGTGCAACTCCACTAGGGATAGTGGGTCACGACTTGGGCGCAACTCCACTGGGGATGACAAGTCACGGCTTGGGTGCAACTCCACTAGGGATGACAGGTCCTGGCCTTGGTACCACTTCACTGAGGATAGTGGTAGAATATGCTCAGCGGTAACGGGGCCAAGCATAAGGGCACGCATAAGAAGAAGTGGGGTCATGGGCAGTTAAGGTGTACAATAGAGGCTTAAACAGCCACAAATGGTGTATTTTAGCAAGGGAAATGAGAGCTCGATGGTGAAAGGCCTTATCAGGCGAAATGATATGAAGTCACATAGTCAGAACTGCGATACGCCTCTTCGTTGATGAGATGGTTGCATGCTTTGCTTCGAACCTCATAGTCGAAACTGTGGTATGCCTCTTGGAGAGACGACTGCATGCCTTGATGATTACATGCTCTACTTCGAAGCCTCACAGTCAAAACTGTGGTACGCCTCTTTGAGACATGGCTTTGTAGAGGCGGTCGCATGCCTTGACGGTTACGTACTCTACTTTGAACCTCGCAGTCGGAACTGTGTTATGCCTCTTGGAGAGACAAATGCATGCCTTGATTATTACATGCACTACTTCGAAGCCTCACAGTCGGAACTGTGGTACACCTCTTTGTGATATTGCCTTATAGAGGAGGGCGCATGCTTTGACTGTTGCATGCTATGCTTTCGAAGCCTCACAGCTGGAACTGTGGTATGCCTCTTAGAGAGATGAATGCATGCCTTGATGATTACATGCTCTGCTTCAAAGCCTCACAGTCGGAACAGTGGTATGCCTCGTTGAGATATGGATTTGTAGAGGTGGTCGCATGCCTTGACGGTTACATGCTCTGCTTTGAACCTCACAGCCAGAACTGTGGTACGCCCTTTGGAGAGATGAGTGCATGCCTTGATGATTACATGCTCTGCTATAGAAACCTCACAGCTGGAACTATGGTACACCTTTTTGTGATATGGCTTTATAGAAGCGGGCGCATGATTATACGCTACGCTTCGAAGCTTCATAGTCAGAACTATGGTACACCTCTTTAATATATGGCTTTGTAAAGGTGGTCCCTTGCTTTGAAGTGAATGCTCTGGTTCGAAGCCTCACAGTCGCAACCGAGGTACACCTTGATTAGGGAGGACACGTCGGAGGGGTGGTGTCCTTTCACTGGGGGCTTGTGAAGGAGGTAAGAGGGGATGTGTAGGAGATATGTCATGTGGTAACCCCATGGAGACATGTAGGAACAGGAAGCAGTTTATAGTCGTGCAAATGGACTGTATGTCACATACTTTAGCATCTTGCTACAGGTGACATTGTTACTCATGATGACCCGTAGGGGAGGATCAACACACCCGTCATTTGAGAGTGAGTGCCCCAAAGGGTTTTTACCACACCCCATTTATTTTGACAATCTTGCCCATAGTGCCCTTGTGGGTTTTCACTATGCCTATCTTTTTCTTTCTCTTCTTTTTTTTTTTTTGAGGAAGCGTGTTTAAGGTCATGCCACCGTGACCATCAATTTGGCGTGTTTTAAGGTCATCCGCCAAGACCTGAGGCCATTTTAAGGTCTTGCCTCCGAGATCGTATGTTGTGCAGTTTTAATGTCATGTCACTAGGACGTGTGTTACAGTTAAGGGTCATATAGCTTGGACCGTGGCTTTGCGGTTTAAAGTCATGCAGCTAAGACCGTGTAGTTTAAGGTCATGCGACTAGACCTTCACCACAGTTTAGGGTCATATAGTTTGGACCATGCAGTTTAGGGTCATTCATCTAGACCACCACTAAAGTTTAAGGTATTATAGTTTGGACCATGCAGTTTAGGGTCATGCATCTAGACCATGACTGTGCAGTTTAAGGTCATGCAGCACGGACCATGGCATGGAATCAATCCATTGTTTATGAGATTCTGGATAATGTCTCCGATGGTACAACACCTCTCTTTCTTGTGATTAAGGAACCTATGGTATTGGCAATAATTGGGCTCATCATCCCTCTCAACTTCATCTGGCCTTTTTACGTTAGGTAGCTTAATCATCTCTTTAGATAAGAGAGTTTCAAGTAACTTGGGCCTCATGCACTTGTTAAAGGAATAACTCTCATGTCGGCTTTTGCCTGAGAAATACTTGATTTTGCTGTTGGGGACATTGAGTCTTTGATTCCCTTGTGGTAATAGATTTTGATCAATTTATGCTGGGAAGTTTTCTGGTAGTGATTCGGCTTTCCTGTAACTGAAGTATCACATCTTTTTGATGTTTTTTCCACCATGCCTTTTACTAATCCTCCATTCCTAATCCGAATAATAGATGGAGAAGGGACTGGCAGTGAGGGAGGCGAGGATGGGAGTAGCTCATCATTTGTTGGCCCCATTTTAATGAGTAGGAGCGGTGCTTGAGGGTAAGGAAATAGGGGTTGATGCCCTGAGGGGGTATGCTGAAGCTTATGAGACTTCAGTATCGCTTGATGCACGGTTTCTATCATTTCATCTCTCAACCTCATCTCAGCCTGTAATCGCCTTATTGTGGTCTTAAGATGTGCAATCTCATCTTCATAGGCTTTTGGTACTTCCCTAATCACCACGGTTTTGACACTAGTCGTACTTGAGGGCTCCTTACCATTAAGAGAGAACCTGAACCTCTCATGGGATGGCAAGCCTCCATCAACATCCTGGAGAGGATACATGAGGTTCATGACATGTGGAAAGCAGACAATTGGCTTTGCAGGGAATCGTGACATTCTTAGGGCATGGAGGGGCCACTTGAATAGGCCTAGCATCAGGGGAAGCAGAGCTCGTTTCATCCTGTACTAGGGAGCAGCTTTCCTTGGATGAGAGTGACGAGTTCTCATCAGTGGTAAGAATGTTTGGGGGAAAGCAAGCAAGGGAAGTAGCATCATTAAGACCAAGAGAGTAGATGACTGTTCATCATGTGGCCAAGATTCAGTGATGAATCCTTGGAAAGACGAAAGGAAAGAGGCCAGTGGCAGGGTCCCCCTCTTATTCTGAAGGTCGATCACGACAATGGGTTTCTCAAGCCCTTGCAACAGCTCAACAATATCAGTTTTCACTTCAGCTTCATCTTGGGGAGCTGAGATGTCAAAGCAGACTTCGAATGGAGATGATGGATCATTCTCTTGCATGATAGGAAGAAGACCAGTCCCTTCATGGATCAGACTCTCCACCACAAAGGGGTCATGGCTAATGTCTTGGTGGGTTCAGCTTCCATTTCACTTGAGCGACCGGGCCTATCTCGGTGCGATGCCTTCAGGCTTAAAAGAGGTCTAGGGGAAATTGATTTCGGCCTAGGAGCTGCCCCTAGCTCAGTCTGCTGGAAGAAGTGGTTGCTCTCGGTGTCCTGACCCGAAATGGGTTCGGGTGTCTGATCGGGTGATGGTACCATTGGCTCAAAATTGATGGGGTCACTGGGGTTATACTGGCATTTTACCCCATCAGTAGATTTGTCCTTGCCCCGAGTGGGACTTGGAACATCATCTGCATTGAGGGGAGTTAAGGAAAAGAAAGGGCTCTCGTCTTCGGCAAATAAGTCTTCCATGGTGTCCTTTTCTTCTCCCTCTGATTTAAAGGGAGGTTTTGGATCTGTGCGTGTGTGCACGTTGCTCAGGCGTGCCCTAGGCAGGCAGGGGGATTGGAGCATGCGTGCCCTCTGCAGAAATACTTCAGGTGACCTAGTGGTCAACCCAGGCTCGAGCAGCATGTCCGGCCTTAAGAGGCCTGATGCCATGAGCAAGTGTGTGTTACGAAATAGCCGTATGACCATCCCTCATAGAGTGAACAGACATGTGCTAGGCAGGCGGACTAGGAGGTTCCCTTTCGTGTGCTAGGGCAGACACAACAACAAAGTTGTCCCGAGCAGTGTAGTGCATATGTAAGGGGTGTGCAGGGCTTAGTCCAAGAAGAGCCGAACCCTGACAGTGTTCCGAGGTAAACTGAGGGTTGCCCGAGTGGTGCAGTTTGCATGCAAAAGAGGTGCAGGGTGTCAAAGAAGACTGGAACCCTGATCGTGTATTAGGGTAACCTGAGGGTTGCCCCGAGTGGTTGCTAAAATGGATGGTCCACTAGCTTTGGTGGATGTGTGTGTGGTGGTGGCTTCAGAGCCGCCTCCTCCAGGTGTCGAACATTCTGTTACTAGGGCTCGAAGTGATAAAGAATGGGGGGTAGCCTCGCGATGACCCACAGGAGCAACGACAGATGAACTGTCAGTTGCGGGAGAGGGAGGGGCGGCCTCGGGGCTGCCACGAGCAATGGGACTAGCAAGTGACTCGCCGGTAGCAGTGCGTGCTGTGTATAGTGGCGTGTGTGCCACCAATACAAGGTGCGTTAGCGAAGGGTCTGCCAATGCAAGGAGGTGGGGAGTGAGGGACTTGTTGGTCCATCCTCCCCTCTAGGTGAAGACCTGGGAGTGTGACATAGGGTCGATGCCTAGGAGAAAGGTTGGGAACGAGGTTTGTGGAATCTGTTCCCGACAAAGTCTCACGAGTGCAGGAATAACGAAACCCCTGACTAGGATGAAGGGATTAAGTAGCCCAAAAATAGATGTGTGTATAGTAAGCTGGAATAAAAAGAAAGGAAGGTCAAACAAGAACGATCCAACGATGGGGTAGAATGTCCTCAGTGGAGTCGCCAAGCTGGTAGGTGCCTCGATCTTACCCTTCGAATTTGGATGATCGGGTGGCACGCCTCTCGGATTTCAGGGGAGACTCGAGACGTTTTAAGATCGCTTTCTCGGGAACCACATTCGAGAACGAGGGCAGGTATTACCAACCGGTGAGAGAGGAATTTAACGTTGTGAGGCGGGACTTACCTCATGTGGGTCCGTGACACTCTCGAGGCTGGCTCGCGTGGGCGCCCTCTTTAATCACGTTGGAAAGCTGCCCTGGCCTATGGCCGGTTTGGAATCGCCTCCCTTAACCTGTTTCTCCTTTCTTACAAACACACACACACATATTAGAAGTACCAACAAGTGGTAAGGTCCCCACTGTGTTACAGGATGAAATAAAAATAAGAGAGATGAATTAAAATAATGATAAAATAAAATAAAAGTAGGAAATAGAATGAGGATTAAAATGGCATGAAGTGAAGTGAAATAAATAAAATGAAGTAAAATAAAATAAAAGGGATGGAAGAAATTAAAATAAGATGATATAAATGAATAAAACTAGAGTAAGGGATAATGGAATAAAAATAAAATACAATGGAATAAAGGAAAATGAAATAAAATGAATGAGGTCAGAAAAATAAAATAAAATAAAAAAGGTAAATAAAATAAAGAAGATAAAGATAAATTAAAATAAAATAGATGGAGTAAATAGAATAAGGTAAAGGAATGAATTAAAATAAAGTAAGGTAAAATAAAATGGGGTGATGGAAATAATATAAAAAGGGGCATATAAAATAAAATAAATGAGGTAAATAAAATAAAATAAAATAAATATAATAAATGTGGTAAATAAAATAAATGAGGTAAATAAAATAAATAATTAAAATAGAGTGGAAGAAAATAAAATGAGATGAGATCATTAAATTAAAATAAAAATAAATGGGATGAATGTAGTGGGAGTAAAGTATGGTAGGATAGGATCTGTGAAATAAAATAAATAAAATGATATTGGTCAAGGGAAAATAAAATGAGTGAATGAAATATAATGAGATGATGGGAAGAAAATAAAAAGGAATAAAATAAAGAAAAAGGGCGGAAGGAATGATACGAGATGGTTTTAATAAAATAAATGATAAAGGGAAAATATTATTTAAGAGAGAATAAGATGAGATGGTTTCATAAAAAAAAAGTTTGTGTTTTTGTGGGGGAGAGAAAGAGTGTTTTCTGTTGGGTCTTACGTGTAGGAGAGAAGGTGACATTAGGTAATAAAGAAAAACAGGATTACTTAGGGAGAGCTAGAATTTGACACATGGAGGAACGTTAAGCAAAATAATAAAAAGGTCAGGTGCTTTAAAAGGGATGACTTTATTTAAATGATATGAAGGAAAACACGTGTTACTTAAGGGAGAGAGAAGTGTGACTTGGAATCAGTTGGTTGTTTAGATGAGAGAGAGAGATGGCTTATGGGTTCAAAAAAAAGAAAAAACGGCGCTACGTTTAAAAAAAAATGGGATGGCGCTACGTTTAAAAAAAATGAACCGGGGCTATGATAATAAAAAAAAATGAACCGGTGCTAAGGTAAAAAAAAAACAAAAAAATGAACAGGTGCTAAGGTTTAAAAAAGAATTGACCGGCGCTACGGTTTTAAAAAAATGAACCCGCGCTAAGGTTTAAAAAAAAAATGGATCGATGTTAAGGTTTCAAAAGAATGGACCGACACCAAGGTTTAAAAAGAATGGACCGGCGCTGAGGTTGGAAGAATTTTTGGATATAGAGGTCACGCAGGACCACAGAACATGAGAGGGAAAGAAGGAGTACGAAGGTGCACTAAAAGGGGTAATGTGAGGGATCACAAGAAGAGATGAGAAAGAGAGATGGCCATGAGGGGCCACTAAGAAAATATAGATGAGGTAGACCCAAGGGTGCACGGGAGGCAGGTGAAGTGGAAGGAGACAAAAGAATGAGTAAAGAAGGGAATTGTAGTCTTGCTAGAGCACAAGAAAGGAGAGGGAAAAAGTTGTGATCATGAGAGACTATAGAAAAAGAGGAGAGATAGGATGTGGTCATGCGGGACTACAAAGGTAAAAAGAGAATGAAGAGGGGAAAAATAAGTGAAACCTAGCTAGCGCTGGGAATGAGAGGAGAAGAGAGAGAGAACCCAGCCGGCATTGGGAATAAGAGAAGAGGAGAGAGAAAAAAAGAGAGAGATGAGAAGAGAGAGAAAAGAGGAGAGAAAGAGAGATAGAGATGAGAAGAGTGATAAGGGAGAAAGAGGAGAGAGATAACCTAGCCAACACTGAGAAAAAGAGAGGAGAGAGAAAATAAGAGAGAAATAAGGAAAGAGAGAGAAAAGAGGGGGAGAGAGAAAATTACCTTATCTAAGGGTACCGACTCTTTTCTTCTCTCTCCTATCTCTCTCTCCAAGACGTACCCACGATCTTAAGCTAGAAGAGAATTTTTATTAAATCAATGAAAAATGAACCGAAGGTCCTGTTTACAATTGCGTGTGGTGTTTATATAGAATTAAGCTAAAACATAGGTGGATACCCAAAAGTAACCCGATAATTACAATTATTTTGAATTAAAGAAAATTAAGAAAATAAGGTGTAAAATGATTATTTTGCCTCTGCCTAACAATGTGTGAAATTCAAGAACAATCCCTATTGTTGCTCAAAAAGTTATGCGATCTTCCATAGCTGATTCGAGATTGTTTTGATGCCCGTTTGGTCGAAAGATGCTTATTTTCTTGTAGGGCTCAGCATGGCGATCGATTTGATACCAATTTCGAGCCATGGATCATGTTTCGAACCACAATCACGAGACTTGAAATTTGCTTGAATCTTGAAAACTTTGGATGGATGATGCACTCGTTCTATGATGTTTTTTTGTAATTTTTTTATTATAGTGCACTAAAGCATGCCGTCACGATCGCGTGGCAATAAACGGAACGCGATTTGAGGCCTGAATGAATATATCGCATCTTTTGAGTGTTGGCCGGATTCTGGAATCCAACGGCTAGAATTTCAATTACTTCGTCGGCTTTGTGCATGAAATCTGACCGTCCATCATATACGGAGTTCGGTCCAATGATAGCCCTGGACCTTGCGTACACCATGGAATTCGTTTCGCATTGATCCGTTGCATGAACGTTGTGATTTGGTCGATCGAGTGAGGCGTGTCGCTGTTGAATTTTCTGCAATCGGCAACTTCTCTCTAGTTTTGCTCCCTGGTCGGACATCGTCACAGGGAGTACTACATATTGAATTGCTTGTCTCAACGAGATGAACACACTAACAAAGTTTGAGCGCGATCTAATACGGGACGAGTGAGATATGAGCCCCAAAAGTCACCGCTTATGACTGTGAAAACAGCCACCTTTAATGGTGTTTTGGTGCAGTGAGGCCACACGGGAATAGTGTGCGACCCCTCTTGTTTCAATCTTTTGTTGATATTTGTGTTCTGGAGTGTCCGATTAAGCCGAAACTTGACCCATAGGGGCTTTCAACTGTGAAGAATCCAATGGAAGTGGTCCCATGGTGATTTGAGACACCAAAAATGTAGTTCCAGTTGTAAGGTCCGTATCAGGGTGTAAGAGGCCATTTTTTCGAAAATTGTTCATTTGTGTTCATTGCCTTAGACATGTCGGATTGCGACGAAACTTGGCAAGTGGTCTTTTGGAGTCCTGATGAAGATCTTGACCAGTTTTGGGGGGTCATTCCGAGACTGTCGAGAATTCCATTGTTTTGTAGGCTTTATTGACCTGCTTCCTAGTATGGACCAAGATGTTGAAAAATACGTTCAGACATTGCCCTAGGACTTGCGTGTTCTTGAATGGCTGATCCGGGGTCGTTCTAATGCCTGATTGATCGTAAGATGATTGTTTTTTTATAAGACTTAGCATGACGATTGATTGATACCAACTTCGAGCCATGGATCGTGTTTTTGGTGCATGATCATGTAACTTGAATTTTGAGTAGATCTTGAAACTTTGAATCTATAGTGTGTTTGTTCCTTGATTTTTTCATTATTTTCTTCACTGAATCACACTGAGCATGCCACTACGATCACGGGGCACTAAACGTAGCTCGATTCAGTGGCCGAACGAAGATTTTGTAAGTTTGGAATTTTGGTCGGAATCAAGGATTCCAGCGACAAAATTTACAGTATGTTTATCGGCTTCGTGTGCAGAAACCGACCGTTCATCATGTGTGGGTTTAGGTCAGAGATGGACCAAGACCTTACCCTCACAATAGAATTGGTCTCACGTCAATCGGGCTAGCGAGCAGTGTGATTTGGTCACTCGAGTAAGGCTCGATGTTGCTGAATTTCTTGCACTGTCTTCACAGATCAGCAACTTCTCTCTAGCTTTTCTTCACGCTTGGGTATCGTCACGGGGAGTGCCACATATCGAATCGCTCGTCTTGACTAGACGAACATGCTCACCAAATTTGAGTGCGATCTGACCTGGGATGGCCGAAATATGAGCTTCGAAAGTCATTAGTCATGACTGTCCCTTTAATGGTGTAGTGTTGCAGGGTGGCTGCATGGGAATAGCGTGTGGTTCCTCCTATTTCACTCTTTCGCCTATAACTTCTTCTTGGAGTGTCCGTTTGGGCTGAAACTTGACTCATGGGGTTTTCAACCATGTCTGATCCATTGATGGTGGTCCCACATCAATTTGAGATGCTGAAAATGTAGCTCTAGTTATCAGGGTCCGTTTCAAGGTGCTAGGGGCCGATTCTGCCGGAACTATTCTTCAGTCTGTACTGCCTTAAACATGTCGAAATGTGACGAAACTTAGCAGGAGGCTTTTGAGAGACCTCATGAAGATCTTGGCCAGTTCTGAGGCTATTATTAGACTATCAAAATTTCCATTATTTGCTAGGCCTTTCTTGTGCTAGGCCCTCATGTTGATGAAAAATACCTTCCAACACCGCCATCTCCACCTCAGCAAGCTCGACACCTTCTCCCTCTCCTTCTTCGCCCTTCTCCTTTAGGGGAGCCACTTCAACTACAGGCTCCTCCACAAGGCCTGCCTCTTTGACATCCAAGGGTATCGCCTCTGGGGCCTCCAAACCTTATTCTTGAGGGTGTTCTGCCTCTGCATCCCCCGCAGCTACATCATTTGACGCAGCAACCTCCTGCTGCCCGGGCACTCCTTCTTCAGTTCTTGAGGCGTCTGCCTCTTCTATGTCCACGTGCTCTCTTGAAGTTCCCCTTGCCATGACTGCGTCCTCCGCCTTGGTAGGCACAACGACCTCCTGGGCCTTAGAGGCCTTCTCCGCCACGACTGCCCCATTAATATCCATCGGGACTGGGCCTTCCTCCTCAGCCATGGATGTCACTTCCTGATCCGAAGCAATTTCAATTGGGGCAGTGGGATCTGAGGCACCTTATTGAGCCTTGGGAGAGTCAGAAGAAGCCTCAGGAGAAAGAGAAGATGAATCCTCAAGAGAAAAGGGTGAATCAGAAGCCACTTGGATACGTAAGACTCTAAGGAAGCAACCGGAGAAGAGCCATCAATCAGTTCTCGGACCACTTGATGATTGAGCCCCTTACAATTTGAAGCTCGACGAGCAGGTGCACTAGGGACAATCAGGGAAGTCCGTTTCCTCTTCTTCCCCTTGCTTGAGAGGGCGTAGCAGTTTCAGGAGAGCCCTTTCGGGAAGAGCCGGCGGCAAGTTTGTTATGAGGACCGCTCCCTATCATCTCATTCAAATCTTGAACCGAGCGCCCTTCATACGCTGCAACCTTGCAGCCCTCTTTCAATTTGAAGATAGCAGAAAGATTGTAAAAAAGTCTTTCTGTCTTCTACTCCATGTCAATAAACTAGGGTAGAGACCTGTCCACGATAATTTGACGAGGCTGCCCAAGGGTGCGCCAGTCCCAAGGAAATTCCAGGGTGAATACGTCCCCTTGTGGTGGAGTGCTTGCCATCTTCTTATGCCTCGTCTCCTTGCTTTAGTGAGAATTCTCGCCTTTCCAAGGGTGGTCGACATCCCAATACCCCTTACTGGTGATTCACCACCAGAGTTCATGGGCTTCAGTCGCTCGCACTCTTTTGTCAAATTGTGGTAGCACGTACTTATTGACCTCTGTGAACTCCAAGCACGTGGCCCAAGCTGTGCAGATGTGCCTCGGGAACCAATTCTCTCGGTGGGTTCCCAACTGGTCCTTTCAACGAGCCACCTTGCTATGCCGCTTCTCAAAGAATACAGAGAATGTGCAGCCTTGATCGAGCCCGTGATACCGAGCAAATTTATGAGGGAAGTGCCCCTCAAGTTTTGCATTGTGAACAGTGCAATAGGGAAGAACTCCACCCCTGTCACTCAACATATACATCAGCTCCTTATGAGTGGTAGGAGCATCGTCCAAGCGCTTGCCCAGCTCATCAACAAAGGCACGATCTGTGAGATGCCCTACCAGGAGGGCGGGTCTCCTCATGTGGAGAAGGTCGTTGTAAAATAAACTATGCACGTGGCCGAGATTATGGAAGATTGCTTTCTGCTCAGCAATCCTTAGAAAAACTTGGCACCGTTTCCTCCAATTCTCTGGTTCGGAGGTAGGTGTCCGGGAAATAAGCCCCAAGCCAGCCATATACATAGTGGACAGGGAAAGGCGTCTTGAAGTCCCCTGGGAAGGCTTGGCCATCCACTATTTCGTTCTCGTCCTCATCGCCTTGGTAGATCTTTCCCCAGGACACGGCTCCCAAGCCGTAATAAATGCTGCAACCCTCACCATGTCACAAGCTACATAGAAAGTGCCTGGACGAATAATGTCTGCTCCACCTGGGAGAGCAAACTTGCACAAGAAAAGTACCAGATAAGCGGCCTAGAAATATATGACCATTCTCCTTCCTCAACTCAAAAACTGGTGGGGCTCCCTTCCCCCCTTTCCTCGGTGATGGACCGGCTTCATCATCACAGTCCCCATAAAAAAAAAAGGCCACTCACTTGGTGAAGGAGACACGTTCCTTATTGATCTTAGACCAGAGCAGCTATTAAATTCCAAACAGCTCCTGAAGCCCAGCTAGAGGGTCTTCCTTCCCCACCCGTTCATCTCAAAAAATGACCGAGTTCGGGGGCACGAACTCGTCATGCATACTACCGATGAGTGGCATCCCACCAATAAAATACAAATCTAGTAGAGATATCCCTACTTCCCCATGACCGAGCAGCCATGTATTGCTAACATGGCTTCAGGTCTCCAAAAGCACCTTGATCATGTTTGAACAATGGTCATAGTAGCTCGTCGAGCACTGAATGGCAGCCAGCAGGGAAGCAAGCTTCAGAATGTCCCTGTATCACCTCAACACTTTGCTGGTCAATGAGGAGTAACCCTTCAAATACTGGTGCTCTCCTTGAACCCGCAGCCCAGCAGAGGACTAATTCATGCCAGGGATTTTCACCATCCCCTTGCCTAGAGTCAAAAAGTCCCCATTTGAAGCTATATTTCGGTGCAGGCAATGCAAAAGGCCTACTCCTTCTTCTACACTCACATTGGCGTCGTTATCTTCTCTCAGTCCAAACCGAACGGGGTCACTAACAAAGGTGACGCTTAAAAACCACCTGGGTCCACATAAAGCCTCAATGAGCCAGATTGGCTCACCTCTCACCAAGCTTTCACCGATGAATTCATTTGTTCCGAGCTCCCCTGCTAGCGGGAGGTTTTTCACGTCTGGAATAACACATGAAGGCTGGGCCATTAGACCAAAAGCTTAGCTACCAATGGATGCTAAGGGACCGTGTAAAAATGTGCTCACAAGGCTTTATTGTTGTCTCCCCATTGAGATGGTATCACCGTGTGCAGAAGGCAGAACTATTGCCGTAGGCAGGACTATAGCCATCTGCCTGCCGAGATGGTATCGCCGTGCACAGAAGGCCAGGCTATTGCCATTCTCGACTAAAGCAGGACTATCGCCATCTCGCAACTAAAGGGGGGTATCGCCGTCTTACATCTACAAGGCCATCACCGCCTGAAAACAGAAACAGCTGCGCTCCAGCTGCTCGCTCGTGCCACACATTTGAGCCCCACCACCCTTGAAATCCGGGCACCCCACCTGTCAAAGTGAAGTGAGCTAACACTGCATGTGCGAGGGGAGACTGTCCACGATCTCGAGCCTCTCCACCTCTCCTAACCGTTGCAGGCCTGTGATGCCTTGGGTTCTCACCGGCTCTTCCACTTCTCGCCACGAACTCACTCCTCTTCACCAGAAACCCTTCCCCTCCTTCTACCTGTTTTTGAAGTTGGCGAAAAACCACCGGAATCCCCAAAAAGCTTCCCTATGACCCCTCAAGCTTCCCTTCTCCCTGTTTTCATACTTCTCCAGTTCACCACAATTCATCAAAATTTCACTATGGTTCTGGTGAGCCCATTGTTACTCCTCCCCCTTTTTCGATAGCAAGAAAACCGTCAGATTCCCCTGACTTCTCTGCAACCTCCCCTTCAACCTCGGGACTATCGGAAAGGCCCAACAACTTTGGCAAAGCACCACTGTGACTCTCGCAGCTTCACCAGAAAGGTCTCGGTGAAGCTTTGAGAAGCGCCCTCTTCCCTGCACAGAAAGCCTTGGCACCCTCTAAAAACATTTTCAAGCACGTTGCGAAGGCCATAACCTACTCAAGCTTTCAAAAAAACTTCTAAAGGCCTGTATGCTACAAGTATTGGCGGGGGAACTCTTGCCTGAAATCTCATGGCAGAGGCTCTGTCTATTTCTCTCTGTAAAACCTTCATTCATTGTTTTACGTTTCGGTAAAATAGTAAAATGGGGTTTTCCCCCTTTATACTTAGCGGTGCCAAAAAAACTGTCCCTCATAAGATGGAAATGATGCTCCAGTCCTCCTCTACAAAAGGTAATAAGACCAGATCAAGACGAGTCAAGCCCGAGACTCGAAGGAGCTATCGTCATGCGCCTCACCGAGAGGCTATCGCCATGCGCTTCATGAGGACTCATCGTTGCACGCTTCACTTTGACGCTTTCGCCGTGCACCTCTTCAAGGAGCTATTACCGCGTGCCTCATCGAGGAGCTATCGTCGCTCGCCTCATCGGAAGGTAACGCCGTGCGCTTCACAACAGGCCTAATGCCGTGTGCACCATCCAAGACTTAGTGTCGTGCACGTGTCATCTAGGCCTAATGCCATGTGCTCCATCCAAGATCTAGTTTCATGTGCATGCCATGGCACTCTCATCTGAACCACCGTTTTGCATCTCTAGGAAGTTAATTTCGTGCACCATAGTCTCACTCCTCAGGGAGTTGTGTCTCTAGCGATGAATCTGTTTCCCCAGGGAGGGCATTCCCTCACCATGGCCATGGTCAAGATGCACGACCTTAAATTGCATGGTCCAAACTATATGACCCTAAACTGTAGCGGAGGTCTAGTTACACGACCTTAAACTGCATGATCCTATGACTCTAAACTGCATAACCATGATCCAAACTATATGACCTTAAAATGTAGCAGAGGTCTACTTGCACGACCTTAAAACTGTATGGTCCTAGCCACATGACTTTAAACTACATAGCCATGGTCAGAGCTGCAAGACCTTAAAACTGTAACACATGGCGCGAAAAATAGTCCATACGCATGACCCAAATTATACAATGGGCGCACCGCTTCGCAAGGTGTATTCCATCAACAACCCTAGTGGAGTTAGGCATATTCCATCAACATCCCCAGTGGATTTAGGTATATGCAAAAGAAAAAGAGGGTCGCCTTACCCCTTCGATCCCCGATGGGTATGTTTCACACCAACGTCCTCAGTAGGAGTCACATCCTATTACCCAAGGAGTTAATTCTTACCGTTTCAACCCCCAGTGGGGTTGCATCTGTGCTTTGGCCAGTCATTCTCAGAAGAGTTACATGCATACCATTACTTGTTATCCCCGTGGAGTCACACTTGCTCTCTTAATCCCCAGTGACATTCGCCTCCATTAGCCACTCCTCGTAGGGCCACCAACTTCATCTAAAAGCTCTCTGCTTGTGTATAACCCTAGCTATTTTTATCCCCAAGGAGTCAAATTACTATCCACAGGCCTATGAAGCTTCACCTACATGGCAACCCACACCCTAGTCCGTGCTGCATGGCCTTAAACTGCACAGCCTTGGTCCGTGCTGCATGACCTTAAACTACATAGCCTTGGTTTGTGCTGCATGACCTTAAACTGTACAGCCATGGTCTTAGCCACATGACCTTAAACTATACAACCTTGGTCCTAGCCGCATGACCCTAAACTGCACTGCCATGGTCTATGCTGCATAACCTTAAATTGCATAGCCTTGATCCGTGCTACATGACTTTAAACTGCAAAGCCATGGTCCTAGTCACATGACCTTAAATTGCACAGCCTTAATCCTAGTCGCATGACCCTAAACTGCACAGCCATGGTCCGTGTTGCATGACCTTAAACTGCACAACCTTGGTCCTAGCCGCAAGACCCTAAATTGCACAGTCGTGGTCCTAACCGCATGACCTTAAACAACATAGCCTTGGTCCTAGCTGCATGACTCTAAACTGCACAGCCATGGTCTGTGCTGCATGACTTTAAACTACATAGCCTTGGTCCTAGCCGCATGGCCCTAAACTGCACAGCCATGGTCTATGCTGCATGACCTTAAACTGCACAGCCTTGGTCCTAGACCCTAAACTACACAGCCATGGTCTAAACTACATGACCTTAAACTGTAGTGGAGGTCTAGTTGTACGACCTTAAACTGCTTGGTTCTAGTTGCATGACTTTAAACTACATAGCTACGGTCCAAACTATATGACCTTAAATTGTAGCGAAGGTCTAGTTGCACGACCTTAAACTACATGGTCCTAGTTTCAGGACTTTAAATTGCATAACCACGGTCCAAGCTATATAACCTTAAACCATAGTGCACGTCCTGACTGCATGACGTTAAACTGCTTTGCCCAGGTCCCGAAGGAACAACCTAAACTCGCCTTCACATATGCGCACAACCCCTTTACTTGCATCTTCACACACGCCTTACTTAACAGACCCATTCATATGTTCACACCACCTTCATAATTTCCTTAGTGAACCCATTCACTTCACTACCACTATTCATCATTCGCCAATGAGTCTCACTCATGCTCACAAAATGGCAAACCATCTCACCATCCATACTCGTCATCAGCTAGTGGGTCACCATTATTCACCCACCATTCATACATCTTCCATCTTTCATAAGCATCCTCATACCATCTCCCCAAAATGAATCAAAACCATCACCATACTCACTTTATGGCCTCCACAGACTGCCATTCATCACCACTACGGTCCAGCTGTATGACTCTAGACTATAGTGCACATCCTGGGTGCATGACGTTAAAAGGCTTCTCATAGGTCTCGAAGGCATGAACCTAAACACGCCTTCACAAAAACATGGTCATGGTGTACATCCGGACAAGGGAACGCCATGAGTAAATATGACGGATGGGCATGGTCATGAAACCATGAGTAAAATAGTTCCGTGAAAACAAAAACCCAGGTACGGTGAAGATGCCAAAGGGCACCGTGAGCAAAAATGAATTGAAAGGGTGGACATGGTCCTAAGGTCATGAGTAAAAGAGCCCGAAAATCAAGGAAGTTAGTGAAAACCGTCTCTACGGTGCCACTTCCCCAATCTAGGTGAAAACCCACAAAGGGTCCTTGGACCAACAAAACAGATTGGCACAACATCACAGTCTCAGCCATCACCCAATTGTCAAATCAAGCATAATTTTGGCTTATGAGGTCTACGCAAAATCCTCAACTGTCAGTATCAAATCAACACAAAATGGCTCATACGGGAGTGAGAGCCTCACAAGATCTCCCACACTTCACCTCCAAAAAATACAAGAGTCCTTGAGGGTGAGGACGACGATCGAAAGATCCCTCCAAAATGCTAAAAATCTCCACGAAGGCAAGAAATTGATGAAGCCAGGGCCCAACCTGTCAGAGACTTCTAGGTTATTCCTCGCCATGAGATCGCCTTGCCAAAAACCTTCCTTAGCTGATAGGCCACGATCATCGGGACATGTCTGAAGCCCTTGATTGGACCCGACAGGATGGGGCCCACAAGGCTGCCTCTCAAAAATTTCCTCTAACCGACATGCCCAGATCTTTGGGACAGGTCAGAAGCCCCCAACAAGACCCCACTGGACGGGACCTACAAAGACACCCTAATCACCAAAAGCAAACCTGGTGTAGCAGCAAACAGTACCGACCAAAGGTTCATAGCACTTGGCCAGCACATAGGCCCGATTTTGACTAATGAGGTCCCTACAAAATCGTCAAGCTGTCAGAATAAAAAATAGTCCCTCGAGGGTGAGGACTTCTATAGATCTCTCAAAAGGTCTTTTCTCCCCCTAAAGCCTCCATGGATGGACTTGTATATTGCATCCAAACATCTGAGCATCTTGGTTACATCATTGCAAAGACCTCCTCAACGTTCACGTAGTCCTGTATCTAGTTAGGGAAAAAATTTCCCAAATGATTGTACTTTTTGTTTCTTTCAAAGAATAACATTTGGTGGGGCATGCTGTTGGAAGACTTTTTTCATCATCATGGGTCCCCAATCAATAAAGTTTAACGAAAAGTGAAAATTTCAAAAGTCTCAGAATGGCCCCAAAACTGGTCATGATCTTCATGAGAACTTCTAAAAGTCTCTTGTCAATTTTTGTCGCATTCCAACATGTCTAAGGTAGTGTAGAACTTCTAAAACTATATTTTTTTTCATCAAATTGTTGTGGGACTACTGCCATTGGATTCGACATGATTGAAAACCCCCATGGGTCAAATTTTAGCTTAAATGGACATTCCAAGAAGAAGTTATAGGCAAAAGAGTGAAAGAAGAGGTGCCGCACGCCATTCCCGTGCGGCCACCACCCTTCAACTCAACTCCATTAAAAGGGCAGTCACGAATAGTGACTTACGACGCTTATATCCCCCTCATCTGGAGCGGAATGTGCTCAAACTTGATGGAGTGCGTTCTTCTCGACAAGATATGTGGCATGCCTCGTGACGGCGCCCGAGCACGAAGAAAAGCTAGAGAGAAGTTGTTGATCCATGAAGAAAGTGCAGGAAAATCTACAGCATTGCACCTTGCTCGAGCGACCAAATCATGCCGCTCACGAGCCCGATCGATGTGAAACTAATTCCATCGAATGCATAGGGTTTAGAGATATCTCTAGTCTGAACCCTGCACATGATGAACGGTCGGATTCCGCACACAAAGCTCATGAATGACTGCAAATTTCGATGCCCAAATTCTAGATTCTAGCCAAAGCTCCAAAGTTGCAAAATCTTCATCTAGGCAAGAAATCAAGTTGTATTTGTTGCCACGCGATTGTGATGGTATGCTCAGTGTGATCCAGTGAAGAAATCACATAAAAATATCAAGGAACGAGCACACTATCAATCTAAAGTTTCAAGATTCATCGAAATTTCAAGACACATGATTGTGCCTTAAAAACAAGATCCATAGCTTGAAGATGGTATCAAATCGATCGCCATGCCGAACTCTATAAGAAAACATTCATCTTTCGCTCAAATGGGCATTAGAACAACCCCAGATCATCCATGAAAGATCACGCAAGTTCTAGGGTAGCACAGGGACTATTTTGAAATTCCATACATTGTTAGAAAGGGGCAAATTAGTCAGTTTTCACCTTATTTTCGTATTTCTTTTAATTCAATTAAATCTTAATTTTCAGCAATTAGGTTTAATTTTGATCAATTCACCTATGTTTCAGTACAATTCTATATTTACCACGTACTACCATTATACGCAGGCCCCCCCCTCATTCATTCACCAAGAAGAATTTTTTTCTTACTAAAATTTATCTTTTTTCTCATTGTTGGGTCATGTTTGGAGAGAGAGAGAAAGGAGAGAGAAAATTTTGGATCGGTACCCCTAGGCTTAAGGTAAATCTTCTCTCTCTTCTTCTTCTTCGTCTAAGCTTCTCTCAGAGGTCATGCATGGCAGTGGCAGTGTCATGCATGCCTCTTTCCTTCTTTCGTCCCCGTGGTTTCATATGTCACGCATGACGATGTCAGCACCATGTGCGAGCTCCTTTCTTCTTCCTTTTCATTCATCTCTATCTCTCAGTGTGGTTTGCAGACGACGCTGCTCATCGCCGTCCGTAAACGTGTTCTTGACGCCTCAGTGAGGAGCACAGAGACAAAGCCCATTGCCGCTCACAGGGATTTCATCCTGTTGTGCGCCTATCACAGACGACGATGCATGTCACTGCCAACCAAGGGTCGTGACAATACCTATCACCTTGTGCGAGCTCCTTTCTTACGCCCTTTGTCTATCGCATATGGCGATGCCTAACGTCGTCCGTGAGCTCCCTTCGCGCTCTGGGTGCCTATCGCCATCCGCGAGCTTTCTTCGCGCGATCGGTGCCTATCGTTGTCCGTGAGCTTTCTCCATGCGCTCGGTGCCTATAGCTGTCCACGAGCTTTCTTCGTGCGCTCGGTGCCTATTGCCGTCCACGATCTTCCTCCGTACACTTGGTGCCTATCATCATGCACAGGGTCATCTCTGTGTCCCACGCTTATCACTGTTTGCCTCAAAAAGAACTATCGTCCCACCCTTAACAATTGGCTATCACCGTGCGCTTCACAATGCAGCGAAGACATATGTGAAGATGAACATAAAGGGTGCGTGCGTACGTGTGGGAGCGTCTTTAAGGTCATGCCTCCTAGACCTGGGTAAAGCAGTTTAACGTCATGCGGCTAAGACGTGTACTATGGTTTAAGGTCATGCGGCTAAGACGTGTACTATGGTTTAAGGTCATATAGCTTAGATCGTGGTTATGCAGTTTAAATTCATGCAACTAGGACCATGCAGTTTAAGGTCGTGCAAACCTCTACTACAGTTTAAGGTCATATATTTTAGACCATGTCGTTTAGGGTCGTGCACTTGGACCATGGTTGTGCAGTTTAAGATCATGCAACATGGACCATTGTGTGGGTCGCCATGTGGGTTAAGCTGCATGGGGGATAGGTTTGTGGATAGCAGTCTGACTCCTTGGGGATAAAGATAGTTAAGGCTATACAAGCAGAGAGATTTAGATGAAGATGGTGGCCCTATGAGGAGTGGCAAGCAGAAGCGGCCTTCACTGGGGATTAAGAGGGTAAGTGTGACTCCTTGGGGATGATCAGTACTGGTGTGCATGTAACTCTACTGAGAATGACAGGCTAGAACAGAGATGCAACCCCACTAGGGGTTGAAAAGATAAGAATGACCCTAACTCGCTTGGGATAGTGGGTCGCAATAGGATGTGACTCCTACTGGGGGATGTTGGTGTGAAACAGACCCTCTAGGGATTGAAGGGGTAAGTGTGACCCCCTTTTTTTTTTTACATACACCTGACTCCACTTGGGATGTTAATGAAATACTCCTAGTGAAGAGGTGGTCCATCTTACAATTAAAGTCATGCGTATGGACTATTTGTCGTGCCGTGCGTTACAATTTTAAGGTCTTGTAGCTTGGACCATGGCTATGTAGTTTTAAAGTCATGCAGCTAGGACCATGCAGTTTTAAGGTCGTGCAACTAGACCTCCTCTATAGTGGCGCTAAGCCTTTTAATGTCATGCGGCTAGGATGTGCACTATGGTTTAAGGTCATTGAGCTGGACCATGTCGTGCAGTTTAGAGTCATGCAACGAGGACCATGCAGTTTAAGGTCGTGCAACTAGACCTCCTCTCTACAGCTTACGGTCATATAGTATGGAAGCAATTTAGGGTCATACAACACGGACCAAGGCTATGCAGTTTAAGGTCATGCAGCACGGACCATGCCTGTGCAGTTTAAGTCATGTAGCACGGACCAAGGCTATGAAGTTTTAGGTCATGCAGCACAAACCATGGCTGTGAAGTTTAAAGTCGTGCAACATGGAACAAGGCTATGTAGTTTAAGGTCATGCAATACGGACCATAAGGTCATGCAATACGGACCATAAGGTCATGCAATACGGACCATGGTTGTGTTGTTTACAATAGTGCTGGATAGACCATGGCTACGCAGTTTAAGGTCATGTAGCACGGACCAAGGCTATGCAGTATTAGATCATGCAGCGTGGACCATGGCTGTGCAGTTTAAAGTCATGCAGCATGGACCAATGTTATGCTGTTTAAGGTGATACAACATGGACCGTGGCTGTGCAATTTAAAGTCATGCAGAATGAACTAAGGTTGCAGTTTAAGGTCATGCATCACGGACCATGACTGTGCAGTTTAAAGTCATGCAGCACAGACCGTGGTTGTGTAGTTTAAAGTCATGCATCATGAACCAAGGCTATGCAGTTGAATGTCATACAACACAGACCATGGCGGTGCAGTTTAAAGTCATGCAGCACGAACCAAGATTGTGCAGTTTAACATCATGCAGCACGAACCATGGTTGTGACGTTTAAAGTCATGCAGCACGGACCAAAGCTATGCAGGTTATGATCACAACACAGACCATGGTTGTGCAATTTAAGGTCGTGCAGCACGGATCATAGCTTTGCAGTTTAAGGTCATGCAGCATGGACCAAGGCTATGTTGTTTAAGGTCATGCAACATGGACCATGGCTGTGCAGTTTAAAGTCATGCAACACAGACTAAGGCTATGCAATTTAAGGTCATGGAGCACGGACAAAGGCTCTACAGTTTAAGGTCATGCAGCACAAACTAATGCAGTTTAAGGTCATGCAGCAAAGACCATGGCTATGCAGTTTAAATTAATGCAGCACGGACCAAGGCTATGCAGTTTAAGGTCATGCAGCATGGACCATGACTGTCTAATTGTCATGCAGCGCAGACCATGGTTATGCAGTTTAAGGTCGTGCAGCACTGATGAAGGCTATGAAGTTTAAGGTAAAGCAGCACGGACCATAGATGTGTTGTTTAAAGTCATGCAGCACAGACCAAGGCTATGCAGTTTATGATCATACAACGCGGAGCATGGCTTTGCAATTTAAAGTTATGTAGCACAGATCAAGGCTATGCAGTTTAAGGTCATGCAACATGGACCATGGCTGTACGGTTTAAAGTTATACAACATGGACCATGGCTGTGCAGTTTAAAGTCATGCAGCACGGACCAAGGCTATCCAGTCTAAGGTCAAACAACACGGACCATGGCTGTGCAGTTTAAAGTAATGCAGCACGGGCTAAGGCTATGCAGTTTAATGTCATGCAACACGAACCATGGCTGTGCCATTTAAAGTCATGCAGCACGGACTAAGGCTATGCAGTTTAAGGTCACGCAGCACTGACCATGGCTATGCAGTTTAAGGTCGTGCAGCACAGACCATGGCTGAGCAGTTTAA
>NW_006499776.1:3384026-3424204 GCF_000471905.2 Amborella trichopoda
GCAGCACAGACCATGGCTGAGCAGTTTAAGGTCGTACAGCACGGACCAAGACTATGCAGTTTAAGGTCATGCAGCACAGACCATGGCTGTGCAGTTAAAAGTCATTCAGCACAAATCAAGGCTATACAGTTTAAGATCATACAATATGGATCATGGATGTGCAGTTTAAAGTCATGCAACACGTACCAAGGCTATACAATTTAAGTTCATGCAGCACGGACCATTGCTGTGGAGTTTAAGGTCATACAGCACAGACCATGGTTGTGGAGTTTAAAGTCATGCAGCACAGACCAAGGTTATGCAGTTTAAGGTCATACATCACGAACCATGGTGTGCAGTTTAAAGTCATGCAACATGGACCAAGACTATGCAGTTTAAGGTCATGCAGCATGGACCATGGCTGTGTATTTTAAAGTCATGCAGCACAGACCAAGGCTATGCTATTTAAGGTCATGCAGCATGGACCAAGGCTATGCATTTTAAGGTCATGCAGCACGAACCATTGTTATGGTTATGGAATGCGACTCCTTGGGGATTAGAGTCGTTATTGAAGACTCGACTCCTTGGATATGATAGGCTGTGGTGCAAGGAATGAACTTCCTAAAGAGGCCAAACGATGGTTCGATTGAGAGTACCATGGCATACGCACGACACTAAGTCTTTGATGGCGCACACGATATTAGACCTTGAGTGAAGAATACAGCGTTAAGCAATTAGTGAGGCGCATGGCGTTAACTCCTAGACTAATCGCGTGGCGTTAGCTCCTTGAAGAAGCACACGGTGATAGCTCCTTGATGAGGTGTGTGGTGATAGCTCCTTGACGAGGCACGCAACGACAGCTCATTGACGAGGCGTGCGATGAGAGCTCCTTAACGGGGAGCGCGATGATAGCTCCTTAACGAAGCTCATGACGATAACTCCTTGACAAAGCATGCGGCAATAGCCTTTGGGTGAAGCGCACGACGATAACCCATTCGGGTCTCTGGCTTGTCCCGGCCCAACCTGGTGTTATTTTCGTCAGAAGCTGGGGACTGGACCATCATTTTGAATTTTTGAAGGGCAGTTTGTGGCACTGCTGAGTATAAAAGGGGAAAAACCGTTTTACTATTTTATCCTAGGGTAAAACAGTCCGAGAGAGTTTTTTTAGAGAGAGAGCCAGAGTTTCCATCAAGAGTTTATCGACTAGAGTTTTCCCAATCAAAATCTGTTGTACCCAGGCCTTCAAGAGATTTTTGGCGAGCTTGAGCAGGTTGTGGGCCTGTGAGTGCTTTTAGAGAGTGTTAAGGCTTTCTAAGGAGGGAACAGAGCTTCTCAGAGCCTTAATGAAATTAGTAGTGATGCTCTACCAGAGTTTGAGTGCTTTTTCGGTCGTTCTGCTGTTGCTAGTAGGTTGCAGAAGGGTAAGGGGGCTCTGACAGTCCTTTCGTTATCGGAAGGGAAGAAGGAGTAGGACCAGTGGGCTCACCAGGACCATAGTGAAATTTCGGTGAGTTGTGGTGAACTGTAGACGTGTGAAAACAGGGAGAAGGAAAGCCCACGGGGTCATAACTTTTGGGGATTCAGGTGGTCTTCCACTAACTTCGATAACAAGTAGAAGGCAGGGAAGGGTTTTCCAGTGACCACGAGTGAGTTCCCAGTGAGAAGAGGAAGCGTCAATGAGGCGAAACGTCATGAGGAGGCGGACCGTAGGCGAGGAGCGACGATTGGGGAAATCGAAGAGGAATGGGAGTTTATGCCTCCTGGGAATTGCATACAGTGGGAACCGTGGCACTTCAAGGCCATTCACGACATTAAGTCACGTGCAGCGCTGCCGTCACGTGTCTCTACGTTGCGCACGGTGATAGCCACGCTCGGGAGCATGCCGCTCACGGCAATGATCTCCCTCGTCATTGGCCTGTCCATGAAGATGGTAGAACGCGACGTTGAGTTGTGCACGGTAGTGGTTACCAGCGGTGTTAAGTCACATGCGGCAATGATCACGCGCGACATTGAGCTACGCACATCGATGTACATGGACGAAAATGCCTTGTGCGGGCCTAGAGTGATGGAAAATGAGAGGGCTCAGTTACTGTGGTCTATTGGAAGATAAGTTCTCCAGCACAACAATGAAGTCCATGTTGTTTTGGAGGAAGCGAATCCATAATGGGCCAGCTCTTTGTCAGAGAAGTATGCTTTGTATGTCCGATGGATTGAAGCTGACTCGAAAATGATTGGCTTCTTCTTTTGGCCTGTAACCATCCTCTTTGAGAACATCTGGCAGATGAATTAAAGCTGACTTCCAAGTGGTTTTGCTTCTTCTTCATGATGAGGTTGTTTCTGTTTGGCCTGTAACCGTCCTCTTATCCTCAGATGTAAGAGTTTTATACTGCGGGTTTTAGCTTGTAATCGTTCTCTTATCCTCAGATGCAAGAGCTTTGTAACCTCCCTAATAATGGGCTTTTGATTGTAGCTTGCACCTTTTTCTAATGCAATAGCAGTAATGAATTTCCTCTGAGTCGGCTTAATGTTCCTCATCTTCATTTCTTTCTTTTTACAGCACGCACTGCATTTTAGGGATATCTCAGGGATAATACTTCTTTAAATACTGCCCGTTGATAAGGGGCATCGCCTCTTCTGCATCAGAGTTTGCCAGTATATATGCCTCATTTGGTGTGGCCTTCTTGACTATGAATGGACCTTCCCACATAAGTTCTAACTTTCCTTTGCAGTTCCTGTGCATGAAAATCGATCTCTTAACTGCTAAGACTAGGTCCCCACGAGCGAATGAGCGAACCTTGACAGACTTGGCAAAGTCTCTCTTCATTCTTCCTTGATTGAGCTCGAGGTTCTGTTGGGCCTCTAGTCTTTTTTCTTCAAGGGCATCCAACTTCTGGTAACGGAATAAGGGGTACAGTTTGTAGCATTGTGAGTGGTGGTGCGATAGGCCCATAGAGCTTTAAGCAGCTTCTCATGCCAATTCTTCCTTGACTTCGAAACTGACTTCCGAAGCATCCTCATAGAGTTTTCTTGAATGCCTTAGCTAAACCATTGGCCCGAGGGTAGTACATGGTCGAGTATTTCCACTCGAAACCGAACTGGTTGGCCAGGCAATCAACGTGATGGCTTCTGAACTGAGGGCTATTATCAGAGATTATTCGGTCCAGAACGCCAAACCTGTATATAATGTGGTGATGCACGAAGTTCGCCACAGTGGTCCCTGCAACCTGCTTGAGAGGGACCACCTCAGCCCATTTGGAAAATTAATCTGTCACTGCTAGAATGAAGGCATGACCCAAGGCAAGAGGAGGGTCAATGGGTCCTACAATATCCATACCCCACTAGGAAAAGGGCCATGATGTCACTTTAGGATGGAGAGGCTCCAGGAGTTGATGAATGAGGCTTGAGTGCATTTGGCACATCTGGCATCTTTTAACATAGTTTTGGGCGGCAGCCATCATTGAAGGCCAATAATAGCCGAGTCAACATGTGCGCTCGTAGAGCTTAGGGCCGGACTGATGCAGCTCGCAGATACCTAAATGCACTTCTTCTAGTACTTTGCTTGCTTCATGTGTATCGACACTTCTGAGGAGAATTTCAACAAATGATCAATGAAAGAGAACATCCCCATCGAGAAGGGTGTACTTGGAAGACATATGCCGTATGCCGTTGCGTTCCACCCGATTCTGAGGTAGCCTTCCATGCTTTATGAAGTCCATGATAGGCTCCCTCGAGTATTTCACAAGTTCAACCTCTGCACACATCGGGTGGAAGAATTCAAGCTCTTGCTTCTCAGCCTTAGATTCTTTACCTCGGAACATTTCCTGCTCTACATTTATGACATCCTTGGCTGTAAGGAGTGCTCTGTAAGGGTAAGGCGGGCATTCAGGGAAGACATCTCTCTCATGATCTGTATCAACTTCAGCTCTCATGTCGACATGTCTTCACTCTATTACCCAGACAGGCGTGGGCCCTAATGAAGACAGTTGAATGGTGGCCCCAAGCTTTGAGAGCGCATCAGCCTGCAAGTTTAGCCTTTTGGGGATATGACTCATGGAGAAATCTTCGAACTAGGCCATATAAGATTTGGCTGTGTCATGATAAGGCTTGAGAGTATCCTTCCTTACATCATATATCCTCTTAAGCTATCGGATGACCATCTCAGAGTCACCGAAAATGTTTAGCTGCTCCAGGTCTCGCTCCTGGGTTATCTCCAATCCGATTATGAGGGCTTGATATCCAACTTCATTATGAGAAAATTCCTCTGCAAGTGAGAAGGATAGATGAATCATTCCACCGTTGGGAGTCAGGAACATGACTTCAGCATGCGCTCTATCATACTAGAATGCTCTGTCGAAATACATCTCCCACAGCCGAGTTAGCACCGTATAGAAAAATTCTTCATCCGGGAGATCACTCGACAGGGGAGATTCCGAAGGGACTGGGTGAGCTGCGAGAAATTCTGCTAAGGGTTGACCGTTGACTACCCTCTGTGGTATATACGTGATGTTGAACTCCATCAGCAATAATGCCCGCTTGGCCAAGCATCCTGACATGCATGGTCGGGTAATAAGGAACTTGACCAAGTCCTCCTTGGAGATTAACATGACCTTGTGACCTAGCAAGTAATGAAGGAGCTTTTGTACCGCAAAGATCAAGGCTAGGCACATTTTTCGATGGGAGGGTAATTCTTTGAGACTCCTTGCATCCTGCGGCTGAGATAATAGAGCGTTGTCTCTTTCCCCCATCATTGTTCTACATTAGGAGTGCCTCGAGTGACTCTATCAAGAGCGGTCATGTATAGGATGAGAGGCTTTCCTAACAATGGTGTAGAGAGTACTGGAGGATTCAACAAGTGCTGCTTGATGTCATCGAGTGTAGCTTGGCATTCCTCATCCCATATGAAGGGAGCGTCTTTCTTCAAGAGGTGTGAAAAGGGCCTGCATCATCCAGAAAGGTTTGAGATGAACCTTAGAATGTACATCAGCAATCCTTGAAGAGATAGCAGTTCATGCAGGGTTATGGGCGATGGCATGCCCTGAATTGCCTTGATTTTGACTGGCTCGATCTCTAGCCCACAGTACCTCACGATAAACCCCAAGAATTTTCCTCAGCGTATGCCAAAGGTTCATTTCAAGGGGTTCATCTTGAGTTGGTGACACTGCAGCCGTTCAAATACCTTTTTAAGGGCTTGTATGTGAGCGTCTTTTATTAGATTTCACTACCAAGTCATCCACATAACACTCGACCTCCTTGTGGATCGTATCCTTGAAGATTGTCATCATGACATGCTAATACATGACACCAACATTCTTTAATCCGAAATACATCACAGTGTATCAAAAGACATTTTTTGGGGTCAAGAATGCAGTGGCCTTCTCATCTTCTGGTGCCATCTAATTTGATTTTAACCAGAATATCTGCCCATGAAGGAGAAGATTTGACAATGAGCTGTTGAATCAACAAGCATCTTGGTGAACAACATGGGAAAGTCATCCTTTGGCCAAGTGTTGTTCAAGTTGCGAAAGTCAATGCAGACTCTGATTTGGCCATTCTTCTTCTTGACAGGGACAACATTTGCCAACCATCTTGGGTATTTGACTTCACGTATGAATCCAGCTTGCCAAAGCTTATTCACCTCATCATTGATCAGCATCTCGAGGTCAGGTCTAAATCTTCTTGATTTTTGCTTCAAGGGTGATAGTTGGATCAATGCCGAGATGGTGGAGAGAAATTTGAGGGTCTAGACCGAGTATCTCATGATAATGCCAGGCGAAGACGTCCCGGTTTGCTCGGAGGAGGGAGATATAATTTTCTTTGTCTTCTGGGGACATTTTTGCCGAGATGAAAGTTGGCCTTAAGTCTTCCTTATTCCCTAAGTTTATCTCTTCAAGCTCGTCACCCGTGGCCTAACTACCTTCTTCCCAATCTTCCGGAGCCTCTTGCAATTCTTCATCTGGGGATTCAAGATTCTTCTAATCAATCTTGAGTGCAGAGATACACAATCCTGACATCTCCTCTTCTAGGAGGGGCCCAGTGTGGAAGAAAATTCCTGATCCCTGACCGGACCAAGCAATGAAAGGGTCTGTTTCGAACGGGGAGTCCGTGACCTTGTGACTGGGGTCACTCGGTACTTGCCCCAAGCTGGGTGGCGCTTCATGAACTTGAATCATGTTATAGGCCTCGTGGGAATAAGAGCTTAAAGATGGCTCGGTCATGGCTTGAGCTGCCAGGGCATCGACGATGCTTAAGAATCCAATTGTCTGGGCTAGCATCTTTCTTAGGCACTTCTGCAGCAACCTGCTGATGTTGGTGCCTTCGAACTCTCTGTTTAGAGTGTCGAAGTTTGGGCATTCTTGAACTGCACCTGTGGAAGAAATAGAAGAGGAGGGAGGAGAAGAAGAGTTAGAATGTTTCAGGCAACTTTTTACATTGTTGTCGAAGTTGGACGTGTGCAGGGGATATTTTAGGTCTTGCCCCGGTTTTGACCTTTGGGGGTCCTTTTAGCATCATCACCAGCATTGGATGGATCCCGAGTTGTTGATAACTCAGGGATGTCCATTTGTTTGGATGACAGGATAAGGCGAGCTGCACTTGGGATGAAGTCCTGTAAGGTTGGCAGTGGAGGAAGGGGCCAGAGAAATTCCTCCTCGACTGGTGGCTAAGGGAGACGATTCCTTCGACGATTGGACCTGGGTGCCCGTCTCCTTTTGGATCCCTAAGGAGGGGTTTGGTTCATCCCATCGGGCTGATGAGTAACCCTGTCTTGGTGGATTGTCTCACGCTTCAGGGACTTGAGTCTACTTCGTCTAAGATAGACTTCCTAGGGCTGAGAAGTCGAGGGCTCTGAAGGGTCCAGTGTATACTCATAGGGGACATGTAACGGGGTCCTCTTGAATGGGAGCGATAGCTTGGAAGCTCTCTAGGAGGACGGCACAAACAACGTGGCCTTTCTGTACCTTCTCAATGACTACGGCTTCGAACCCAAAGCATTCTTTCAGCTCATGGCCCCATACTTGGTGATATGGGCACCAGAGGTTTTCCTTACCTTGGGCAAGACTCCTCAGCTGCCTGGCGCGCTTGGGAGTGACGAGACCCTGTTGGAGCATTGTCTCGAAGAAGGCCTGTAGAGGGTCTAGCTCAGCTGTTCTCGGGGCTTGTGTCAGGAGTTCTTCTTGCACTGGTGAAAGAGGGACTTGAGGGTGTCCTTCTGGGTTACCTTGTACTTCCTGGCATTGCCACATCTTCTTTGCCAAGAGCTCATGGAAGCCGATGCATTCGCTCAGGTCGTGGCCTCATGTCTAGTGATATGTGCATCAGAGGTCCTCAATTCCTAGAGGCAGTAACTTGGGCTGCCTTGTCGGCTTGGGTGTGACAAGTCCTTCTTCGAGCATTATGGAGAATAGTTCACGAAGGATAGCGAGTGCCTCACGAAATTCTTGAATTATCACTATGTGAGAAGCCTCAGTTGCCCCGAACGCTTTCTTTCACTCTTCGAGCTTTATCTGACCCTTGTTAATAAGGGCTTCAACAGTGTCTTTGAGCTTATAGCATTCCTGATTAGGGTGGCCTACTTTCTTGTGATAGGTGCAGTACCTCTCGTGTGTCTCCTGTCTAGCTTGTTCTTTAATGTTGACTTCCAGCAGCTGGATCATATTTTGCTCCAGTAGTAGTCGAAGCAGAGCAAGAACCCACTACACCTTGTTCTGATGCTACATCTAGTAGTCACTGCGATTAATATTTTTAAGAGGTGGGACCCTATTATAGGACTGATGCTTGCCCTCGGCTTGAGACATTTGTGCCTTGAAGAGGTCTAGGGTTTGAGGGGCAGCGTTCATAGTGCTAGTTACGGTGACATCTTACACTGATCACCACTTTTTGTTGGTTGCCCCGATTGTTGGAGCGGGAGTTCGAGCCAGAGGGTTGCTGTCAAGATCCACCATGGTGCTTAAACAGACCTTCTATACGAACTGCTTTAGAGATGAGCTCTGACATGGAAGGTGGATTGGAGGCCTCGACATGCAGGACGATCTCGGGCAGCATATCCCAGTTTTGAACTGCTTCTTTTTCAGTCATGGGAGTAGCATTAAAGGTCGCCAACTCTCTCCATCGGGTGATGAACTTGTCAAATGGCTCACCAGGGTCTTGAGTCAAAGTGAGGAGCTCGATGGTTTCCACGTTCCTTTGGTCTTCGTAGAAGCGTTGGTATAACAACTGTTCCATATCCTGCCATGTGTGCACCGAGTTTGAAGGCAGCCAAGCATATCATTGGAGGGTTGTCCTTTTAACAGTCTCGATGAACTAAAGTAGGAGGAGTCACCCGTCTGTCACCGTCTCTTGACAGACCACTTGAAAGTGAGCAATATGCTGGTGTGGGGACATAGTATCGTTGAACAGGGGGAGCTTCCCCTTTTGGTAGTTTGGAGGGAGCGACACCTGGTCGATGTATGAAGGGTACGACTCTTGGTAAAGCGGTGCCTCTTGCATGCCCGGGACTTTGTTCTTGAGACTGTGGATCACCATGGCATCTATATCAGCTTGCAAAACCATGTAGGAAGCAAAGTAATCTTAAGAGACCGGTGGGGGAGCCTGTCTTGGGACTGTGTCTTCACCAAACGGGGAATCAGTCTCATGGTGAGAAGAAGGGGACCTAGAGGCTTCTAGGCGTTCAATCTTTTCAAGGATGGATTCCATCATTACCTTGAATTTGTTCATCAAATCTTCTTGGGCGTCGTCCATCTCGATGATCACTATGACACTGACCATTTCTTCTGGAGGATCAGAGCCAGGTGGGGTAATGGACTGCCTGGGTTGGCTAGTCGTATAAGGAAAATTGGTCTGCAGGGGCTCAGTATGCATTAACTAGACTCAAGCCTTGTAGGCCGACCGTGTAAGGACCGATTCTTGACGGTCTTGGGACTTGCTCAGGTTCTGAGATCCGCAGAGGGAAGAATGGATTATAAGGCAGGAGGTCACCAAGGGTGGTAACCTCGACTGCCTTAGGGGCCTCTTTAGTTCAAATCTACAGGCCTCTTTTCTGCTTAATCTTGAGGCTGCTATGGATTTCACTCCAAAATCGAGCCTGAGATTTGGACTGCCTCGTCTTGCTCGAGCATGTTAGGGTTGTGTCTATTAGCTGGAGGGGAGAGTGGGGTCCAAGGATAGAGGGTAACCTAGATCTCTACCTTGGAGGCTGCAAGCTTCTGTCTGACATCAGGTTGTTGCCTCGGATTCCCTTGTGAGGCCCGAGTGCATGCCTGACCTGAGGCGGCTAACTCAAGATGGTAATCTTAGGAAAAACTTTTGAGTATTAGGTCTCGAAGTGCCTACCTGGTGAAGGGAGAGTGACAAAAGAAGGATCTAGTGCATGACTCCGACTGAGTCGAGGTCAGGAAGGAACCTGCAAAGTTGGTTCGTGTGCACCTCTAGAGTTAACCATCTGGGTGACTTGAGGGTCAGCCCGGGCTTGGTCAACTGGTTCGGCCTTGGGAGGTCGAGACCCACGAGCTTGTGTCTGTGAGGGACCAGGTAGAAGCCTATCTCTAACGGGGTGCAGTCGTGTGTGTTAAGAAGGAGGGTGAAGTGATCGACCCTTGTGTATTAGAGCCGACTCAGAACTGGCGCCGCCCCGAGCTGTGGGATGCAGATGCATGGCACATATAGGGCTCGACCCGAGAAGGCCTGACCCTAGACGTGAGCTCAAGGCAGCATGAAAGTTACCTCGAGGTATGGCTCGAGTGGATGGACCACAAGCCTTTAGCTGTGTGTGGGAGGTGGAGCCCAAAGGGTCTCTGCCTCAGTGTGTCGAGCCTCTAGGTATAGAGGTTTGGAGTGGTGAAAGAGTATGGGGGGTTGCCTTGGGACGACCCTCAAGAGCGATGGCAACCTGCTTGCCTTCACAGAAGCAGTCAGAGCAGCTTTCTGACATACTCCAACAATATGAACAGCAAGGGACTTGCCATTAGCAGGGTGTGTGCTATGTGTAGTAGCAGGTGTGCTACCAATGCAAGGGGCCTTGGTGGAAGGTCCACTAGGGTGAGGAAGCGGGGAGTCAGGGACCTTTAATTCCCCTTTGACACCAATCCAGGAAAGAACCTAAGAGCTGGAATATTAGTCCTGATTCAGAAGGAGTGTAGGGAAGGAAGCTTGAGCAGTTCGCTTCCCTGGGGCAATCATGAGTGTAGGGATAAGAAAATCCCCAACTCGGATGAATAGGTTGAATAACCCAGATGCCATAGAATGTAATGCAGAATGTAAAAGGAGATACTGATCAAGCAAGAGCGGATCGACGAAGGGGTAATAAGTCTCCAGTGGAGTCGCCAAGCTAGTTAGGTACCTTGATCTCATCTCCCCAGATTTAGGTGATCGGGTGACAAGTGTCTCGGTTTCGAAAGACTCGAGACCTGAGATCACTCTCTCGAGAACCTTTTTCACAGAACAAGGTCAGGTGTCCAACTAGTGAGAGAGTAATTTTGGATGTGAGGTGGGGACCAACCTCACCTAGGTCCATGACTTACTAGGGCTGACTCGTGCGGGCGCCCTCTTAGATCATGACGAAAAGCCGCCCTGTTGCTTTAGCTGGTTCGGAATCGCCTCCCTTGACCTGCAATCTCCTTATTTTCTGCACAACACTACTATGGTTAATTTGCAAGACAAGTGGGCCGAAGGACCCACCCGTGCCTTAAGGTAATGCACCTTCATATTGATGAGAAGGTGAGAAGTTAGGGTGATGAAAAGAAGAGGGGACGAGACTAGCATGATATCTAGACCAGTGTAATGACCGA
Organism: Amborella trichopoda; assembly: GCF_000471905.2. The sequence continues at coordinate 3,394,787 of NW_006499776.1, forward strand.
CTCGGAGCGGTAGCAAGACCAGAATGATAACTCTGACTGGCATGATGGCAATACTACTCGAAACCAAGGTCAACATCACTGTCCTAATTTGGTGTGGCAGCAAGACAGGCATGGTACTCAGTACCAACACGGCAGCAATACCGATCGATAGCCAGACCGCTATGGCAACGCTAGACCGAGTCTACCCTCAGCTAAGTGAGAAGGGGAGAGAATGAGGAGAAGGCACGAGACGACAAGGGAAGGAGGTCCCAATGGCGCTGGACACTGTTGCTCAAGGCAAATGGGGGCAAATAGTAAACTACAAGCGACATTTGGCATCACCATGGGAAACACGAGAAGGCAGCACATCCTTTCGTCGGCGGCAATAACTTCTTGTGAAGAGCACGACGATAGTCGTGGGACGCAGAGAGGGGCTTGTGCACGACAATAAACTCCAAGCGCATGGAAGGAAGTTCGCGGATGGCGATAGGCACCGAGGGCACGAAGAAAGCTCGCGGACGGCGATAGACACCCATCGTACGAAGAACGGTCACATACAGCGATAGGCACCTAGCGCGCGAAGGGAGTTTGGCGATATGCACCGAGTGCACAAAGAAAGCTCACGGACGGCGATAGGCAACGAGCGCGCGAAGGGAGCTTGCGGATGATGATAGGCATCGCAAGGATCCTTTTTGGGCGGCGATAGACATCGACGTCTGCGATAGGCAGAGGGCACGAGAGAAGCCAGCGAACAACGACAGGTATTGTAGTGACCCATTGCGGGTGGCGATGGGCATCGTCATATGTGATAGGTGCGCAATAGGGTGAGATCCATGCAGGCGACAATAGGCATCGTGGTCTATGCTTCTCGTGGAGAGGCAGAAACGAATGAAGAGGAAGAGAAGACAACTCGCACATGGTGCTGGCATTGCCATGCACGACCTGTGAAGCCACAGGAGGGCGAAAGAGGGGAAGAGGCATGCACGACACTGCCACTGCCGTGCATGGCCTTTGATAGAAGCTCATACGAAGAAGAAGAAGAAGAAAGAAAAGAAGAGAGAGAAGATTTACCTTTAGTCTTGGGTACCGATCCAAAATTTTCTCTCTCCTTTCTCTCTCTCTCCAAACGTGACTCAACAATGAGAAAAAAGAGAAATTTTATTAAGCAAGGATCCCCTTGGTAAATGATCGAAAGGTCTACATACAATGGTAGTATGTGCTTTATATAGAAATGTGCCCAAACATGGGTGGATTAATCAAAATTAAACCTAATTGCATGAAATGAAGATTTAATTGAATAAACAGAAATAGGTACAAAATGACAGATTTGCCCCTTCCTAACAATTTGTGAAAGTCCAAAACAGTCCCTGTACTGCTTAGAACGTGCATGATTTTTCATGGATGATCCAAGGTTGTTTTGATGCTCATTTGATTGAAAGATGATTGTTTTCTTATAGGGCTAGGCATAACGATCGATTTGATACCAACTTCGAGCCATGGATCGTGTTTTTAGGGCATGATCTTACGTCTTAAAATTAGGATAAATCTTGAAAGTTCGGATCAATAGTGTGCTTGTTCCTTGATGTTTTTCTGTGATTTCTATGCTGGATCACACTTAGCATGCCGTCACAATCGCATGCTAACAAACGCAGCTCAATTTCATGCCCGAACGAAGATTTTGCAACTTTGGATTTTGGGCCGGAACCTGAAATTACGGTGCCAGAATCTGGAATTTCGGCTCATAAATTTTCAGTCACTTCATCATATTTGTGTGCGGAATCCGACCGTCCATCATGTACGGGGTTTGGACTAGAGATAGCGCTTGACTTTATGCACGAGATGGAACTGGTTTCATGTCGATCAGGCTTGCGAGCAGCGTCATTTGGCTGCTCGAGCGAGGTGCGACGCTGCTGATTTTCTTGCAACTTTCTTCACGGATCAGCAATTTCTCTCTAGCTTTTCTTCACGCTCGGGTGTCGTCACGAGGCGTGCCACATCGAAACGCTTGTCTTGACGAGACTAACATGCTCACAAAATTTGAGCGCAATTCGACTCGAGACGGGTGAGATATGAGTGTCGAAAATCACTGTTTGTGACTGACCCTTTAATGGAGTTGAGTTGCAGGATGGCTGCACAGGAATAGTGTGCGGCTCCTCTTCGTTTCATCTTCTCCCCATAACTTCTTCCTGGAGTGTCTGTTCAAGCAAAAATTCGACCCTTGGGTTTTCAACCATACCAGTTCCAATTGCGATGGTCCCATAGAAATTTGACGTATCGAAAATATAGTTCTAGTTATATAAGTCCGTTTAGGGTGCTAGAGACTTATTTTGCTGGAATTGTTTCTCAGTCTGCACTACCTTAGAAATGTCGGATTGTAACGAAATTTAGTTGGAGACTTTTTGAAATCCTTATGAAGATCTTGACCAGTTCTGAGGCCATTCTGAGAGTGTTGAAATTTCCACTGTTTGTTAGACTTTATTGACCGGCTTCTCCCTTATTCCTCATTAGAGACCAAGGTGCTGAAAAATGTCTTCAAACATCTGATTCAAGCTCTCTCTAATCTGGAGGTGTACAACACCGAGGTGGAACCCATTGAGATGGACCCAACAATCTTGAGTGGATGTATGACGATCACCTTTTCAGAGGATAATTTACAATCTGGATAAAAATTTCACAACCGCCCTCTCTTTGGGACTAGTGAGTTACATGCATGCCCCATCAACTGAATTATGTTGGATGGAGGGTCAACTGTCAACTTTATCCCAAGGAGGATCCTCACTCGATTAGGATTCGGGTATGAGGATCTCACTTCGACTCATATCACAGTCCAGGAGTTCAACTAGTCAGAAGGGAAGCCGGCTGGCACGGTCTGCCTTCATCTCAAGATCAGTAAATTATAATATTACACCCAATTTCATGTGATCAACACCGACACATCATACAACATCCTTCTCGGCCGGCCATGGCTCAATGATCAGGAGGTGGTTCCATCCACATTGCATCAGTGCTTCAAGTATTATCAAGATGGGAGACAACATAAACTCTATGCTGATAGAAAACCGTTTCCTGTAGCTGAAACTCACTATGTTGATGCCAAGTGCTACTTCACAGATTCGGTGTCACCCCAAAAGTCAAATGATGGTGATCCGGAGTTTGTAAGGAAGATAGTATCGCCTCATGAAGATGTCGAAGATATTGGGAGAACACTCGTGAGCATGTTTAAAGACAAGGCAAAACTCTCCCTCTAACTCCTATTCATCCTAGTATAACAACACCCATCATCCCTAAGGAAACTCCATCTTCCCCTGAACATGAGGTTTCCCCCTCTGCTACCAGTATTGAGCCACTTGTGCAAGAAGACGAACTAGAAATCACTTATGAGATTGAGGAGGTCATGGTGACAGAATTCCCAACTTCGAGGCTCATCTATACGCCGGACCATCAGAAAGTCCTGCATGTCCCCATCGCACTCTTGGAAGCATAATTAACGCATCAGTCACCCCCAAAGGTTTTGTGTTTCCCCGATTCTATTGAAAAAGAGCAGTTAAGGAAAGGACAACCCTCTTTCTCTCAAGAGCATCTCCTCGCAGAGTAAAGAACCGAGGTTCGCAGTCTTCAGAACTAATTGGGGGTGATGTGTATCGCTTTAAAACACCTAAAGGAGCTTGTGCCCGAAACCAAGATCTACGATGGGCTTAGGGTGAATGCACCTCAAACAAAAGCCAAAGCCCCTCTTGATTGGACCATTTATAATGAGTAGGCTCAACACATTATGAGAACGATGAATTATGAGCCCACGTTCAATCAAACATTAAGGGGAGAAGAAGCAACTGCTCCCCCATTTGAGGTCATTGAAGCTACAACGACTTGTCATAAAGCATAGCAAGGTATAGGGTATTCCTCCACGTCCCATTCCATGAAGGGGCAGGAACAATAAACAAAAAGAAGAATGGGATTGTGTAGCGAAATATAGCAAGATGAAACAAAAGACACATTTTATTCATGAATCTGAAATTTTTACAAGTGCCGTCATACGATGAAAGTAAAAAGACAAAGGACATTCTATTACTATTGCCCAAAACTTGCATGCAAAACTTTATATTCGCTCAATCCTCAAGACTGAGCCTATAATGGTTATGTTGTGTCCATTTGATTTCATCCTCCATAGCCGTAAACCTTTAGGGCAAACCTTGGGAATACTCTCCAAGCACCAGCTGGGGAGAAAATGGGTCTTTTCCTACCTCACGGGCTGTAATAAGTAAGCCTTCCAAATCATTGATGTTGCGTTCAAGAATCGCCATGTCATCCTCATTTTCAAAACATACGAGCTCTTTAAATATCGAAGGAACCTCTGAAGAAATGATCTCAAAATCTGAATGAACAAACTGTCGCATGTGCAAGTTGGTTTCAAGATTACCCAAGTGTGTCATCGCATAATGTGTGACAGTCAGGTCCGGGGAAGAGCTTGAGTAAAGGCCTGATATTAGGGTATTTGTCAATAGAATTTAATTCTTCTAAATCCAGTAGCCGTTGAGTTACTTCAGTCGCTTTCTCTTTGAACGAGTCTGCACAGGGGACATTGAAGTCTATGAGGTTGTCTATCAGCCTTTTCACCAAAAATGGGAACATGATCAGCTCGAAGAAAGAAGCCAGACTGGAAAGTTGATAAGCGGTCCTAAGAAGATCACGTCCATTATCTTTAGAGACATTACGACGATTGAGTCTGGTAACCTGTACGACAAAGCCTCTGCGAATGCGCCAAATAAGAGGATGAATAACTTGTCTCGAGAAGGAGGTGACTACAAAAGCTGAACCTATGATAGGTTCCCTTAGAGCAGAAAGCGCAAGGCCCCCTCTCAAGGTCATAAGAGAAATCAACCTGTTGCCCATTAGTATCTGGTCACACGGACCAGAATCACCTGGCAAAGGCAGTGGCGCACCCCCACCCCCAAGATCTAGAGGTTGAGATGAGGGATCCACTTCGTTCTCAATAATAATAGGTTCTTCGTCCTCGATAATAATGAGGACCTTTTCAAAGGACCTGCATTCTAGGCGCTTTCGAAGTCCTTACTGACTCCCAAAAAGACATTCGTTAAAGGGCTTTATCCAACCACCTTCTATGCACAATCAATCACCAAGTCACCACGCTAACGCCAATTGTGCTGATTAAAGACCAACGCCGATTATGTTTGTTGAGGCTATTTCCGTCTCCCCACTATAGTAGTAGCGTCGTGTGTCAACCAAGGCACAATGTCGTGGCCCGAAAAAGAGGCTATCATCGACTGCTGACTCAAGACGCAACGCAGTGTACCAACCCAAGGAGTTATGTTGTGAGCGGCTAACGATGCCGGCGTTCAGCGTCGGCTACACTCAAGCTGTTCGCAGGCGCCACACGTGTCACCTCGAGCCCCGGGAGCACCGCCTGACAATGACCACCACAACACAGCCTGACGCACATGCAGACCGACAGTCATTCACCCCGCGACTGTCCACCTTCCTACAACTGTCGCTTTCTCCTTGACCCTTCGATTGCTCGTTGGGAAATAGTCTCCTCGCTCGCTGGAAACAACTTCTACCCATCGAGAAAATACTTTTGCTCACCACTGCTACTGTCCCACTACTCCCCGGAGAAAAAAAACCACCGGGAACCACCGGAAGTTCACGAAAATGTCTAGTGGCCCTCGATTGCCTCTTCCCCACCACTCCGGTGATTGAGAACCTCTGCCGGAATGCCTCTGCAGCCCACTAGCATTCTCCATACTTCACTTGGACCTTTTATTCCTCAACGGAAACCTCGGTGCTCCCCGGAAAACTCTTGCGAACACCCCGCCGAAGCTGCTAAACTTGCCGGAATACCTGCATGCTCGCTAGAAGTTCTCACCGGAATTCTCTTCTCTCTCATTATTAAACTCTCACTGTTAGACCTTCGATACAACAATAAAAATGGGGTCTTTCCCCCTTATATGAAGACGGTTCCCAAGATTCCCCTCGCAAAGCAAGAATACCAGACAAGTCCCTGAAGGCCAAGCAGTAATGGGCCGGACCGGGTCCAGCTCAAACCCGAGGCCCAAAAAAGACGCTTACAGCCGACCACACAATATCGAGCACCAACCTTCAGATGAGTTGGACCGGGTTGGGCTCAGACCCGAGACCCGAATAGAGGCTTATAGTCGCCCGTCACTAACGCCGCGTGCAACCAATGTTGAACACAGGCTGTATCGCCATGCGTGACTAATGTCGCATGTAACCAATGCTACGCATACTTGCGTCGTGCGCATCAGTGCTACTGCCGCCTAAGACCACTCCCATGCATGTTAGTGCCGCTCGTGCTAAGCGCTATGTGCACTAATGGCTATCGCCGCGTATGTTGCTGATGTCTGTGGCTAGCGTCGCACATGCCTGAACTTGATCATCACTGTGAGTATTCTACCATTATCCCTAGTGGAGTTGCATCAAATCCCTAACCTCTATCATCCCCAGTAGAGTTTCATCTAGACCATGACTGGTCATCCCCAATGGAGTCACGAGCAGGCCACTGTCCCTCATCCCCATAGGAACTACATCTGTATTACAGCCCATTGATCCCCAGCGGATTTAAGGTCGTTCTTACCCCTTCAATCCCTAATGGGTCGGTCTCGCACCTAGTTGTCTTATCCCCAAGATTCGGGTTATCGTTCATGGAATTCCGTCCTTCACCTTAGGGGGTCATACTTGTCCCCTAATCCCTAGTGAAGTCTGCTCCCCATCTAAAAACCCCTGCTATCATTTTATCCCCAGGGAGTCAAATTACTATCCACAGACCTATCCCCATAAAGCTTCACCTATTAGGCGACCCACACTGGTCCGTGCTGCATGACCCTAAATTGCACAGCCTTGGTCGATGCTGCATGACCTTAAACTGTACAGCCTTGGTCCATGTTGCATGACCTTATACTACACAACCTTGGTCCATGCTGCATGACCTTAAACTGCATAGACTTGGTCCAGGTGCATGACCCTAAACTGCATGGTTCAAACTATATGACCTTAATCTATAGTGGAGGTCTAGGTGCACAACCCTAAAACTGCATGGTCCAAACTATATGACTTAAACTGTAGCGAAGGTCTAGTTGCACGACCTTAAACTGGATGGTCCTAGTCGCATGACTTTGAACTGCATAACCACGGTCCAAGTTATATGACCCTAAACCAAAGTGCACATCTTGGCTGTGTGACGTAAAAAGGCTCAGCAGCATGGTCCAAACTATAGGACCTTAAACTATAGCGGAGGTTTAGTTGCACGACCTTAAACTGCATGGTCCTAGTGGCATGACTATAAACTGCATGACCATAGTCCAAGCTATATGACATTAAACCACAGTGCATGTCCTAGCCCCATGATGTTAAACTGCTTTGCACAGGTCCCGGAGGCATGACGTTAAACATGTCCCCACACATGCGCACATGCCTTTTACCTACATCTTCATGCACGTCTTCCCTAACCGACCTGTCCATGTGTGCACTTCACCATCATCAAACTCCCCAGTAAATCTATCTTCCTCCATTACCATTTATCATTCGTCAGAGAGTCTCACCCATGCTCATAAAACGACAAACTATCCCACCATCAATATTCACCGTCAGTTAGTGGGTCACCATTTTTCACTAACCATTCATATAGCATCCATCCTTCATAAGTAGCCTCGTGCCATCTCTCCAAAGTGAGTCAAAACACCCACCATACTCACTCTATGGTCTCAACAGATTGCTAGCCATCTCCACTATGGTCCAACTGTATGACCTTAAACTATAGTGCACGTCTTGGCCGCATAACGTTAAAAGGATTCACATAGGTCTCGAAGGCATGACCCTAAACACGCCTTCACAAAAAAAAGAATAACGGGCATAGTATATACCTGAACAAGGGAATGCCATGAGTAAAAATGATGGACGGGCATGGTCACGAAACCACAAGTAAAAGAGTGTCGTAAATAAAAACCCATTCACGGTGAAAACCCCAAAAGTGCATCGTGAGTAAAAATGGAAAAATAAGGGTGGACATGGCCGAAAGGTCATGGGTAAAAGAGCTCCGAATTAAAGAAAGTTGGCGAACACTGTCTCTACGGAGTCGCTTCCCAAGTCCAAGTAAAAATTTGCAAAGGACGCTTGGACTAATAAACAGGTTGATGCCGCACTTGCCTCAACAAGTGGCTTCAGCCCACATTCAAGAGAAAAATTCCTTGTGTCATAATACCTGAACAAAAAAATATGAGCATCAAGCAAGATTTCGACAGCCTGAGTCCATTTACAAATGGGACTCGAAAGATAGAAGACTCACCAAGAAGGCATGACAAGTCTCCTGAGGAAGAGCACGAATCCCACGAGGTCACAACCACACTATAAAACGCTAAAGACGCTCTAAGAAGGCCAAAGTCAGCCAGAACTTGGACCTAATATGCAAACAAAACTGCTAGCAAGGGGTAGGAATTATACCCACAGCTGGTCACCTCGATAAACTGAGGTATCCTGCCCAACTCAGTATAATCTGGTACACCAAGCAGACGGACGCCAACCAAAGGCCCTTCAGCACACCATCCACCACCTACAATAAAACAAACACACAACAAAATGCTAAAGACACCCCAAGAAGGCCAAAGTCAACCAGAACTTAGACCTACTATATAACAACCCTGCTAACAGGGGGCAGGGGTTATACCCACAGCTGGTCACCTCGATAAACTGAGGTACCCTGCTCATAGAGTACAATCTTGGTGCACCACATAGACGGATGCCAACCAAAAGTCCTTCAACAGACCATCCACAAACAAACCCAAACCGAAATGGGAAAAAAGCCCTTCAGCATGAAGCTTGACTGCTAGACGAGCCTGATTCTAACCAACGAGGTTCATATCAAAATTCTCAGCTGTCAGAATCATAATTAGACCCTTGAGGGTGAGGACTTCGACACGATTCCCCAAAAAATTCTCTTCTCCACCTAAAGTCTCCATGGATGAACATGTACATTGCATCCAAACGTCTGAGTATCCTAGTTACAGCATTGTGTTAATCTCCTCGACATTCATGTGGTCCTCTAGCTAAGAAGAAAAAAGTAATAAAGCCGAAGGAAATTTTTGGAATTTTGTCCTTCTCACTTCTCTGGAAGCACAACAATTGGTAGGGTAAGCTGTTGGAAGATATTTTTCAGCACCTTGGGTCCCTGATGTGGAATAAAGAGGAAGCCGATCAATAAAGCCTGACATACATTGGAATTCTCGACAGTCCCAGAATTGCCCTAGAATGAGTCAAACTTTTCTTAAGCACTTCAAAAGGCCACCTGCGAACTTTCGTCACAATCGGACATGTCTAAGGCAGTGCAGACAAATAAACAATTTCAGAAAAATCAACCTCTCGCACCTTGAAACAGACCCTATAACTAGAGCTCTATTTTCGGTGCATCAGATTACAATGGGACCATAGCCATTGGATTCATCATTGTTGGAAACCCTTATGGGTCAAGTTTCAGCTTAATTGGGCACTTCAGGACAAAGTTATGAGTAAAATACCAAAAAGGAGTAGACCGCATGTTATTCCCATGTGGCCTCCATGCACCAAATCACCATTAATTTAATGGAGATTGGTGCAGGGAGGCCACACGACAATAGTGTGTAGCCCATCGGTTTTTAATGTTTCAACTATAACTTTGTCCTAGAACGTCTATTTAAGCCGAAACTTGACCCCTAGGGGTTTTCGACCATGCCGGATCCAATGACGGTGGTCCCACAGCGATTTGATGTACCGAAAGAAGATTTCTAGTTACGGGGTCCATTTCAGGGTGCTAGAGGCTAATTTTTCTGAAACTGTTTCTTTGTCTGCGCTGCCTTAGACATGTCGGATTGCGACAAAACTTGGCAGGTGGCCTTTTGGAGTTCTGAAAAAGATTCTAACCCATTCTGGAGCAATTCTGAGACTGTAAAAAATTACACTGTATGTAAGCGCTTTATTGACCAGCTTCTCTTTTATTCCACATCAGGGACCCAAGGTGCTGAAAAATGTCTTCAAAGGGAGAGCATAGATTATGTAGAAACTACTCTAGTAGCCAAATTTTTATCTATTAAGATCATTCTAGCATAGATAAATATATATATATATATATATATGGAAAAGACTTCTATTAGCTAATGGGCTTATAAGAAAAAACGAGCCTAATGATCCAGATTGAATCTGGGCCGATCTAACGGTCACAGATGCCTGATAGTGTTTGAAATTTGATTTTTTTGCTACAAATTCAAATCACTTGAAATTTTATACATGTGTTCATAAAATATAGGTGAATATTTGAAAAATATTAAAAAAATACTTTAGATGAAAACAATTAACCAAAATACCTTTGTAAATTGTTGGGGGTATTTTGATCATTTTTAATTTCGTGGATTATGTTTTTTATATTTTTATTAGGTTGGGCATGATGAGAAAAACATTTACCTAAAATTTCGAGTGATTTTGATCTATAGAAGAAAAAATTAAAATTAAAAAACTTTTCACTTTTGACCGTCTAATCGACCCAGATTCAATCTGGACCATTGGGCTTATACTATCCTGTGAGCTAGTGGGCTCACCCTAGCATCTTCATATATATATATATAGATATATATGAAATGACCAGAAGGATATGTAATTAAAGACCAAGAAGATAAAGCATACAAACTTAAGAAATTTTTATATGGTCTATAACAGTCTTCTAGGCAATGGTACTTTACTTTTCATAATGCAATCACTAAAATTGGCTATGTAGCCAATAGGTTAGACCATTGTGTATATATCTGGAATAGTAGGAGCAACTTTGTTATATTATCATTGTATGTAGATGATATTTTGATAGTCGACAATGTTGTTAGCATGATTAACCATAACAAATCATGGCTAAGTTCCCATTTTGAGATGAATATATTTGGGCATTAAGATAACAAGAGATAGAAGTTCGAGACTTTTATGTTTATCTCAATAAAATTATTTAGAAAGTATTTTAAAGATATTTAAAATGGAAAATTGTGAGCCTATAGATACACCCATTTGTAAAGGCTTGAAATTATCAAAGAAACTATGTCCATTAAAGGATAATGATAAAGCTGAAATGCAAACAGTTCCATATACTCAAACTGTATGATATATAAATTATGTCATGTTGTGTACAAGATCTGATTTGAATCATGCATATAGTCTTGTGAGTAGATTTCAGAGTAATCATAACATGACTCATTGGCAAGCTGTAAAAAAGATACTCAAATACGTTTAGAAAACTAAAAATTACAAGTTGTATTTCCAAGTTGATAATTTAGATGTCATTGAGTACTCTAATGGAGACTTCACATGAGACCCAGATGATAGAAAATCAACCTCAGGACTTGTATTCCTCTTTGGAGGTGAATGTGCTTTTTAGTCTAACAAGAAACAAGGTTGTGTAGCTAGGTATAATTTGGAAGTCAAGTATATTTCTTGTAGCATTGCTACAGTATTTGTTGTCTTGATTACATGCTTCATAAATGATTTGAAGCTAGACTGTTAAATTTTTTTGTGATAATCAGGTTGCCATCTCATCAATTAGAAATGGAGCCTATAATTCTAAGGGTAAGTACATTGAAATTAATTATCATTACATTTATGATGTTATTGAAAAGAATGAAATACTTGTAAGTTATTTGCCATCTTTAGATATGATTGCAGACCCTTTAACAAAGGGATTGAGTGCATAAATATTATCAAAGCATGTAGCTTTGATTGGACTTAGGAATATTTAAGCTAGGAACTCCCAAATGGGATATTTTTTTGTTTGTCCTGGTCATGAGAGGAAAATTCGCATTAGCATGAAAAACCCCATGACATGACTTTGGATATTTTTTGTTATGAGATGTATAACAGCATTAGTGTAAAAAACCTCATGACAAGGATATGCTCATAAATGTTGAGTCAACTAAATGGTACTATTTCAATATATCTGGCCATCATGGCCCAATGAGAGATGTTGGTACGTATGGGTGGCCATGGGGCCATCAAACATGTCATATTTCTCTCTTTTTATCTTTATCATATATTTTAATATTTATCACTAAAAAAGGGCTTCATAGAGAGAGAAGATCCCTTTATCTAATGGGTAGAAGATAACGACCCACCTCTCAAGAAAAGATGGCTACGTTTCTTAGAGATTTCAAGAGGAAAGTCGAAGGTTGGAGAACGACCTCCTCCCATCCCTCTTTAAGAAGGGTTTTATGGCTATGAAGAGGAACACAGAGAAAATATAGAGTTTTCAATTGTTCAGGTAAAACTTGTTCTTTGTAATCTATAGTCTTACGACATTGCCTTTGATTCCTGTGACATTGGCCGGTTCATCTCTTCCCCTCAAAATTTCAACATGTCAAAGTCGGTAAAAGGGGGCATTACCTTTTTATAGTCTCTACATGTGACATTGTTTTTGAAATGCTGTTTCTATACATAGATTAATTAGTTACACATCCTTTGGTTTGCTTATGGAAAGTTAACAAAAAACGTAATAACTAGCATATAACAAAGTGTGAATACTCTTTCGATATTTGGTTCGCTTCGTTGCTGAGGAAAAACCCAAAGACATCAGATGCTTCGACAGAAGCGAAGCGAAGATAACAACATTGGTTTAGCCCATCATTAATTTTCTAACCCAAAAAGTGTTAGTACATTATTCAAAGGCAACCAACTTGGGCTAATAATGGTTAGAGATTGTATATTATGAGATTATTTATAGGAGTCATAATCACTTTTGATTATTGGACGTAAAATCTAATAGATGAAATTGTGTGTCACAGTATTAAAAAAATTTTGTTTTGGACTTTGTGCCCAAACAATGATACAACTTCAACCACCTGACCTTAAATCTAATAGTCAATGATAATTATGATCTCCTTATGTCAATAATAAATAGTCTTGTTGTGTATATATTTTAGTGGTTAAGGGGTTCCCACTGCCACTCACCACCTTTAAACTAATTCCAACACAGTGAGGGAAGGCAAATAGATGATTGGAAAAAGAAGCTGTCGGGATTATTCTTACTCTCACAAGCAAAAACCAGTAAACCTTAACATGCACTCTACCAAGTGATAAGTAGTAATCAGTGTTTTAATCAGTATGTTTGGAAACTTTTCGGTGAGGGTACTTTGCCTTTGGTCGAGGCGAGAGACTTCTCGACAAGGGTACTCTGCCTTTGGTCGAGGTGAGTGATCAACCAAGTCATGCCCAAGTTAAGGAAAGGGCATAGGTGAGCTAAAAAAAAACAGGAATATCCTTAGAAAAATAAAATAAATTATTTCTTATAAAAGACTATAATTTTGTAGTGTATCTAATGAAACAAAAAATCTAAGAAAAATGTGTATATATTTTCACGTTTTTACTCAAAAATATATACCATGTTTTGCAATAGATCTAAGATTTTGGAGCCAAATCAATCAATTGTTTGGCTTGATTACCAGCAGTAGACTGAGGGATTCGCTAAAGGACAAAATGAGCTTCAAATTGAACCTAATTTCATAAAATGTAGTTGAGTAAATGATGAGAAATCCAGGTAATGGCGGATTGGGTTGAAAAACACTATTCTTCATTAAATCTGAGATTTTGGAGCCAGATCGATGAAGATTTTTACTCAAAACGCAACAAACAAAAGGCTTTGTAGAGGGCACAGTAAGATTCAAAATGATCGTAGTTTCATGAAATTTAGTTGAGAAAATGAGGAAAAATCAAGCAAAAGTAGACTAAGTTCAAGAACACTTTATTCTTCCACGGAGCCAAAGTATTTAAGCCAGATCTATCACTTTTTTGCTTTAATCAAAAAAATAAAAACATGTAATCTATAGGGGATCTAATGAGCATCACAACAAATATGAGTTTAAGAACATTGGATGACTATAGGATGAGAAATTGAGAACACGGTGGCCGGGGTTCATGAACTTAGGATTTGTTGCGTGAAATGATCGATTCAATCTAAATAAAAGCTTTTATCCATTGATAAGTGGACCTAAACCATATTAAATCGAGGTTTTTGGATCGTTTGTCCTCAACCCTAGTTTGGAGCGGGTGGATCGGCGATCCGAATCAGTATTGAATCATCAGAATCGATGATTCAAAAAAATAAAAAAATTAAAAAAAGGTTTATGAGGTGGGGATTTAAATGGGACTGAAAAAAAATAGATAAGCATTAAAAAAAAATAAATGGTGGATTTTTATGTGGAGATCAGACTGGGATCCATACTATTTCGAAACCAGTTTTATCCCAACCAATTCGTATCCGGATCGACGACCCAGATAAGAAATCATCAGGTTTTAAAACACTGCATATTAGTGGTTAGGTGCCACGATCTCGTGTCCCCGGATCTAGGTGATTGGGTGAGACGTGTCTCTTTTTCGAAAGACCCGAAGCCTGAGATCGCTCTCTCAAGAACCTCGTTCACAAAACAAGGGCAGATGTCCAACTAGTGTAAGGAATTTTGGATGTGAGGTGGGGGCCAACCTCACCTGGGTACGTGACTTACTCGGGCTGACTCGCGTGCGTGCCCTCTTAGATCACAACGGAAAGCCCCCCAGCTGCTTCAGCTGATTAGGAATTGTGTCTCTTGACTTGTAATCTCCTTGTTTTCTACACAACACCACTATAGTTAATTTACAAGAGGTGTGGGCCGAAGGACCCACCCTTATCTTAAGGCAATGCACCTTCATATGGCTGAGAAGGTGAGAAGTTAGGGTGATAAAAAGAAGATGGTTTGAATGAGAGGAGAAAATAAGAGGGGACTAGACAAGGAGATAGGACTAGCAAGATAGCTGGACCAGTGCAATGATCGACTCGGAGTGGTAGCAAGATGGGCAAAGTAACCCAGACCGACGTAACATCAATATTACTCGAAACTAAGGTCGATATGACTGTTCTAATCTGGTGTGGCAGCAAGACAGACATGATACTCAGGACCAGCACCACGGTAATACAACTCGACAGCCGGACCGTTATGGCAACGCTAGACCGAGTCTACCCTTGACCAAGTTAGAAGGAAAGAGAATGAGGAGATGGCATGCGACGGCAAAGGGAGGAGGTCTCGACAGTGCTGGACAGTATTGCTCATGGCAAAAAGGGGGCCAACAGTGAACTACAAGCTGCGTTGGGCATCGTCGTGGGCAACGCGAGAAGGCAGCACGTCCCTTTGTGGGCGGCGATAGCTTCTTGTGAAGCGCACAACAATAGTCGTGGGTCGTAAAGAGGAGCTTATGCACGGTGATAGGCACCGAGCTCATGAAGGAAGCTTACAGACGGCGATAGGCACCGAGCACACAAAGAAAGCTCGTGGACGACGATAGGCACCGAGCACACGAAGAAAGCTCACAGACAGCGATAGGCACCGAGCATGCAAAGGGAGCTCAGGGATGACGAAAGGTATCACCAGGACCCTACAGGTGGCGATAGACATCACTGTCTGTGATAGGTAGAGGGCGCGAGAGAAGCCAGTGGATGGCGATAGGTATTACAGCGACCCTTCGCAGGCGACGATGGGCATTGTTGTCTATGATAGGCGCGCAACAGGGTGAGACCCCTGTGGGGGGCAATAAGCATTGCCGTTTGTGCTTCTTGCGGAGAGGCAGAGACAAATGAAGAGGAAGAGAAGACAACTCGTACATGGCGCTGCCATCATCGTGTACGACCATTGAAGCCACAGGAGGGGGAAAGAAGGGAAGATGCATACACAACACTACCACTATCGTGCATAGCCTCTAAGAGAAGCTCAGACGAAGAAGAAGAAGAAGGCAAAAAAGAAGAAAGAGAAGAATAAAGGGAAGTGGAAAAGGAAAGAAATAAAAAGAAGAGAGAGAGATTTACATTGAGCATAGGGGTACCGATCCAAAAGTTTCTCTCTCCTTCCTCTCTCTCTCTCCAAATGTGACCCAACAACAAGAAAGAAAGGGAATTCTATTAAGTAAAAATTCTCTTTCGACGAAGGGTTCAAGCCTCTTGCATACAATGGTACTACGTGGTATATATAGAAGTGTGCCCAAACATGGGTGGATTGATCAAAATTAAACCTAATTATTGGAAATTAAGATTTAATTGAATTAAAAGAAATAGGAAAATAGGGTACAAAATGATAGATTTGCCCCTTCTTAACAATTTATGAAATTCCAAAACAATCCCTGTGCTGCTCTAGAACGTGCATAATTTTTCATTGATGATCTGGGGTTATTCTGATACCTGTTTGATCGAAAGATGATTGTTTCTTGTAAGGCTCGGTATGGAGATCTATTTGATACCAACTTCGACCCATGGATCGTGCTTTTAGGCCACGATTATGTGACTCGAAATTTGGATGAATCTTAAAACTTCGAATTGATAGTGTGCTCATTCCTCATTTTTTTTGTGAATTCTTCGTTGGATCACACTGAGCATGCCATCGCGGTCGTGTGGAAACAACCACAACTCGATTCCGTGTCTGGATGAAGATTTTACAACTTTGGAGTGTTAGCCCGAATCTAGAATTCCTATGCCATAATTTGTAGTCACTTCATCGACTTCGTGTGCGAAATCCGATCGGTCATCATGTACAGGGTTTGGACTAGAGATAGCCCTAGACGTTACGCACACGATGGAATTATTTTCACATTGATCGGGCTCGTGAGCGACGTGATTTGGCCTCTCGAGCAAGGTGTGACGCTGGTGAGTTTCTTGTAACTTTCTTCACGAATCAACAACTTCTCTCTAGCTTTTCTTCGCACTCGGGTGTCATCACAAGACGTGCCACATATCGAAATGCTCATCTCGACGAGACAAACACGCTCACAAAATTAGAGCAAGATCCGACTTGGAACGAGTGAGATATAGGTCTCATAATTTACTATTCATGACTGTCCCTTTAATGGAGTTGAGTTGCAGGGTGGCCTCACAGGAATAGCGTGCGACTTGTCCTGTTTCACTGTTTTGCCTATAAAATTTTCTTGGATTGTCTGTTTAAGTTGAAATTTGATCCGTGGGGGTTTTCAACCATGAAAAATCCAATGGCGGTGGTCCCACAGCAATTTGACATACCGAAAATATAGTTCTAGTTATATGGGTCTTCTTCAGGGTGCTAGAGGTTGATTCTGCCAAAAATGTTTCTCAGTCTGTATTTCCTTAGACATGTCAGAATGCGAAAAAAATTGGCATGAGACTTTTGAGAGTCCTTTTGAAGATCTTGACCAGTTCTGGGGCCATTATGAGACTATCAGAATTTTCATTATTTGTTAGACTTTATTGACCGGCTTCTTCGTTTATTTCGCATCGGGGACCAAGATGCTGAAAAATGTCTTCAAACAGCATTCTCCACGAATATTGTTCTTCGAGAGAAACAAGAGGGATAACATTCGGAAAGGATGCTTAAACGTTTGGATGCAATGTACAAGTCCATCCGTGGAGACTTTAAGCGGAAAAGAGACTTATTGAGGGATCTGCAGAAGTCCTCACCCTCGAGGGACCATTTGAGATTTTGACAGCTTGAGGATTTTGTAGGGACCTCATTGACCAGAATCGGGCCTATCTGGCAGCCAAGTGTTATGAACCTTTGGCTGACATTGTTTACTGCTATACCAAGTTTGCTTTTGATGATCAGGGTATCTCTGTAGGTCCCATTTAGTAGGGTCCAGTCAGGGGCTTTTGACTTGTCTTGAAGATCAGGGCATTTCAGCTAGGGGGAATTTTTGCGAGGCAGTCTCATGGGCCTTATCGTACCGGATCCAGTCGGGGGCTTTTTATTGGCCTGTACTGAAAATCTGGGCATGTCAGCTAAGGAAGGTTTTTAGCAAGGCGTCATCCTAAAGTATCTAGCAGGTTGGGCCTTGGTTTTGTTAGTTTCTTGCCTTTGTGGGGACCTTTAGCATTTTGGAGGGATCTTTCGGTCATCCTCCTCACCCTCAAGGACTCTCTTTGTTTTTGGGTTTGAAGTGTGGGAGATCTTATGAGGCTCTCACTCCCGAGTGAGGTATTTTGCATTGTGATTGGATGCTGGCGGCTGAGGATTTTATGTAAACCTCATTAGCCAGGATTATGACTGTTTGGCGATTGGGCGTGGGCTGAGATTATGGTGCCACGTCAACCTCCTTTTTGTTGGTCCAAGCACCCTTTTTTGGGTTTTTGCCTTGACTGGGGAAGTGGCGCTGTAGAGACGGTTTTCGTCAACTTCCTTTATTTTTTAGGCTCTTTTACCAATGACCTTGCGGCCATGTCCACCCTTTTTATTCGTTTTTTCTCACAGTGCCTTTTTGGGGTTTTCACCATGCTCGGGTTTTTATTCATAGAACTCTTTTACTCATGGTTTCGTGACCATGCTCGTCCGTCATTTTTACTCATGGTGTTCCCTTGTCCAGGTGTACACCATGCCCATTTTTTTGTGAATGCATGTTTAGGGTCATGCTTTCGAGACCTGTGCGAAGCCTTTGAATGTCATGCGACCAGGACGTTTAGGGTCATACAGCTGGACTGCAGATGTGATGAATGGCAGTCTGTGGAGGCCATGGGGTGAGTATGGTGGTGGTTTTGACTCACTTTGGGGAGATGGCAGAGGCTACCTATGAAAGATGGATGATGTGTGAATGGTGAGTGAAAAGTGGTGACCCACTAGTTGATGGCGAGTATGGATGGTGGAATGGTTCGTTTTGTGAGCATGGTTGAAACTCATTGGGGAATGATGGATGATAGTAATGAAGTGAGTGGACTCACAGGGGAAGCAATGAAGGTGGTGCGCATACACGAACGAGTCTGTTAGGGAAGGCGTGTGTGAAGATGAATGTAAAGGGAGTGTGCGCATATGTGGGGGCCTCTTTAAGGTCGTACCTCCTGGACCTGGGCAAAGCAGTTTATCGTTATGTGGCCAGGACGTGCACTATGATTTAAGGTCATATAGCTTGGACCATGGTTATGCAGTTTAAAGTGATGCAACTAGAACCATGCAGTTTAAGTTCATGCACCTGGACCTCCGCTACAGTTTAAGGTCATATAGTTTGAAACATGTAGTTTAGGGTCGTGCACCTGGACCATGGCTGTGTAGTTTAAGGTCATGCAGCATGGACCATTATGTGGGTTGCCATGTAGGTGAAGTTGCATGGGGGATAGGTTTGTGGATAGCATTCATGCTACCCTTAGAAGTCTAGTTGACTTAGGTTACAAAGTTCATTCCCCAGTTCATGGGTTAGTCCAAAACCAACCTAATAGCTTAGGTCAACCCATAGCACAGCTGAGTCAGCCGATTCTTCAATCGGTCCCTTCTCTGTATCTGATCGAACCAACCATACAGTTTTTACAATCGGTGGCGATGCCTATGGGTCAGTACACCTCTCAAGGAAAAATGTGTCAAACTGCCCCGATAACCGCGGCTCATCCATCACGGGCCTAAGCAGGCCAACATCTACCCCAAGTCTCGACTCATCAGTTTATGCTTGGGAACCCACCGATTGGTGGGCCTACCCTCATGACAAATACCCAACAAGAAGACACCTTAAAAGCGTTACAAGATATGCTTGTAAGGATGGGTATGCATGAAATCCTACCCCCAAAGGCCTATGTTCATGAGACCCATGGAATGGAAGACCTTTCCCTTGGGTTTGTCATCCCATAGTTTAAAAAGAAATTCAATGGGAAGAGAGACCTAAATATTCATGTCAATGCGTACCTCCTCTCCGTCTGAACCTTCCGAGATAGGCCTAACTAGTTGAAGGCCCTGTTTTCACAAACTTTGACCGGGGAGGCTTTAAACTGGCATCGGAGAATAATGACTACTCAACCACACACAACTCTTGACGAAATGTTCAACCAATTTGTCTCTCATTACCGTGGTTCAACATCAAGATCTCTTTCCCTAGGTGAACTCAGTGCAACCAAACAAAACCCAGGAGAATCCTTTTAGGATTTTTATCAGTCGATTCTGTGAGGCGACGATGCGGGTCATCGAAGGTCCACTTACGAACCCAGCTAAAATTTCCATGGCCTTAGAAAATGTAGCTCCTGAATACAAGACCTTCTTTAGCCAGGGACTTATCCCCCACTCTTTCGACTCCATGATCGAGCTGGGTGGCACGACATGAAAGGGCGAGAGGGACATCCCTCAGTACTAGACCTAATAACAAACACATCACCACTCCCCAGAATAAAAATAAGAGCAACGGCAAGGGGAAAGCATCCAGTTAGGTTAACGAAATTTTCGTTAACAGACCGGCTCAGGGTTCAGCCACTCAGCACAATAATAGAATCACGATCGAAGGGGTTATCCTAAAGCTAATTCTCAAAATAACAATCAAAGGTGAGAGGACAACTTCACTCCTCTCAAAGGCTCGTTAGAAAAAGTGTTGGAGTTACTCTTGAAGAAAAACATGGTTCAACTCCCACCACCATCTGAACCACCATTTGAGGTTAAGGATAAGAAAATATGGTACGAGTGCCATAGAAACCATGCCCATGATACCAAAAACTATTTCTACTTGAAGCGGGTGATTCAAGGGTTGATTAATAGGGGCGACATCACTGTCGGATCTAGAAATCAACCTGTTGAAGAACCTAATCAAAAGATGGGTATCTTTACAAACCCTCTCCCCAAAAATACGGCCACAACGATCAAAGAAAAGGGAGCTTCGAGTAACTTAAAGAAGGATGTTATCATTCACATGATTGAAAACAGAGACGAAGAAGATGACCCCAGCCAATTCATATTTTCTTATGAATGTCCTTTTCAAGAAGTTGAAGAAGATCTTTTGAGTCTTCTTAGAGGAAAGTCTTCCTCCCCAAACTCTGATCATCCTCCTAAGTAGGACCAGTATGACGAAGATGATGCCCTCAAGATTGACATTGTCAAAGCTGATGAAAAGGGATCATCTTCCAAACAAGGGCCAACACCCCGAGGTCTCCCATCACTCTTGCTAGGGCTGACCCAATGGCGAAGTTGATTCCTTAACCCAAAGAGGTCGAGTGTTCAAACCCATCCAATTGATGGCGAACACTCTTGATGAAAGAATGGGAGCCACTTCAATAGCCAAACCACCAGCAGGGGTTGCAAATCGTGAACCTAGTAAAAGAACTCAAGGATCCGCAACAACCTACGATCTACCGACTCAGCTCTGGAAGATCCAGGCTCAAATCTCCATCTTGGAGCTACTCGCCAACTCACTAACACACAGGGACCAGATCGAAAGGGTTCTCGCTAAGACACACATCACGAGCAACACACAGCCGGATGAATTGTACGGTATGATCAACCAACTAATGGCACTAACGCCAATCATATTCACGGACAATGATATCCCGACTAATGTTAATCACTTTCACATGCAGCCTCTTCATATCACTATTTTCATGAAAGGATATGAGATAAGGAGAGTGTTGGGTGATAATTGGGCATCCCTGAATATATGCCCTGTGAAAACAGTGAAGCACATAAGCAAAAGCCTAGATGACTTCGAACCGTGTCAGTTAACCATCACTTCATATGGTGGGATCAAGAGGCAGGCTAAGGAAATATTGCCTCTCACACTCAAGATTGGCTCCACCATTCAGCAGGTAAAGTTTTATGCCTTGGACATAAAACCTTCTTTCAACATGCTACTAAGAAGACCCTGGCTCCATGAAAACCTTGTGGTCGCCTCTACACTACATCAATGCTTAAAATTTCCAACCAAAAATGGCATTGCAAAGGTTTGTGTCGACCCCCCTTCTTTTCTTAATCCTAGCACATATAGCGGAAAGCTAGCCATAGGGATCGAGCTCGAGGAAATCCCGCTCTTTTCCTTCAAGCAAGATGATTGACCCCGTTCCTCAAATTTTGCAAACATCTGCATCGATGGAGGAGATTATCCAATGCCAACATCGATACGACTTCAGGTCCCTCGAAGCCTGGCACATACTCTTCTCCCAAGGCTTCCAACCTAGTTATGGCTTGGTAATCACGAGCAAGGCATAAGGGAAGCAATTTTTGCATCACCTAAAGCCAAAGCTGGAAAGGGGGGTCGAAGAGGGCTCGGGTGTACTCTCACCTTATTTCAAAGACGAATAAAGCCTTCAAGCCCTCCATGCTTCATCTCTGGGGGCATTCAAAGCCTCGATCCTCTCGATGCCCGTCCTCTAAAATGGCCGAAATTGATCATCGAATCCTCAACAAGGGATAGTCCCTCTTCCACATCTCAGCAAACACAAGGACTAGGAATTGAAGACCTATTTGCTGACCTGGATCTGGAGGAGGTGTGCACAGTTGGCTCTAATACAGCCAAGGGTTCTCATCCACCAACACCAGCCCAGGGACAGAATTGGTCGATCATTCCTTTATCTCTAGAATCGCTGAAAGCATATCAGCATTACCTTCAAGTCCTGGTGCCAAAACACAGATAAGCGCGGGGTGGCCATCTAACCACCCTGCTCGTCCAGTCCCCAACATTTATCTCACAAGTCCCGAACACCATTTCCAACATTTCAAAAACCGTGGAAAATTTAGAACATTATAAAGCTGATAAATAATGAAAGAGAATTTTCAAAAACGATGCTCACTCAAGATAGCCCAATAACAATGCATAATAACCGAGACGATGAATTGGACGACTAAGATGATGATCAAGAGAGTCAAGAGTTAGAAGAAATCTCTCAATCTGAGGAACTTACTTCCAATGTTGAGAAATTCACGAAGAGGTTCGATGGTGACCCAGCAGCTATCATCGAAGAGATGATTGACGTAAACCTAGGAACTGAGAAGTATCCAAGGTTAACCAAGATTGGAACCTCCTTATCTTTTGAGGAGTGGGAAAATGTGATTTCCTTTCTCAAGGAATATCACGATGTCTTCACCTGGTCATACGATGATATGTCAGGGCTAGATTCCACATTGGTGCAGCATCACTTAATTTTAAATGAAGGGGTGAAGCTTTTAAAGCAGAAACTCCGACGTCAAAAGACCCAGCTCGAGCTCAAAATCAAAGAAGAAATTGACAAATTGCTCAAGGCGAGGTTTAATACTCATGTCGATTATCCAGAATGGTTGGCCAATATAGTGGTTGTACCCAGGAAAGATGGGAGGATCCGAGTGTGTGTCGATTATAGAGACCTCAATAAGGCATGTCCCAAAAACATTTTCCATTGCTAAACATAGATGCCTTGGCTGGCAACATTGCAGGTCACAAGATGTTGTCATTCATGTATGGCTTCTCGGATTACAACTAGATTCTCATGACAGAAGAAGACAAAACCAAGTCATCATTCATAACGCAATGGGGAACCTACTATTACAAAGTCATGCCCTTTGATCTCAAAAACGTAGGAGGAACTAGTCAAGGGGCAATGACTAGCAACTTCCATGATCGAATGCATACCGTTATGGAAGACTATGTCGACAACATTCTGGTCAAGTCAAAGGCCAGGTCTGATCATCTCACCAACCTGAGAACCATTTTCGAAAAACTCTAGAAACATCAACTCAAACTCAATCAACAAAAATGGGCCTTTCGAGTTGAATCCTGCAAATTACAGTCTTTATAGTAAACCAAAGAGGCATTCAAGTGGACCCATCCAAATACGAGCCATCACTGAAATGCCATCTCCCCGAAATATCAGTGAAATCTGTGGGCTTCAAGGTCGCAAACAAGCCATAAGGCGTTTCATTTTACAAGTGGCAGGTAAGTGTGCACCATTCAATGAACTCCTTAAGAAGGACACCTCATTCATATGGGACAATGAATGCCAAGAAGCGTTCGATCAAATCAAGGAGTACCTCACAAAACCTCTCATCCTTAGTCCTCCAAGTCCAGATAAACCCCTATTCTTATACATGTCAATGAAAGACAAGATCATGGGGGCAATGTTAGGACAATATAACGACCATGGAAATAAACAAACGATATACTATATCAGCAAAACCATGGTCGACTATGAGACAAGATACACGGATGTGGAGAAACACTACTTAACACTTGTGTGGGCCATGCAGAAACTATGACATTATGTCTTATCTCATTTAGTCAAGCTCATATAAAAAATTGACCCACTAGTACCTATTGGAGAGGTCAGTCCTCAACGGACATTTGGCGAAGTGGCAAATGCTAATGAGCAAGTTCAAGATCGAGTAACTCAAAATTCGGTCAAAGGACAAGCCATTGCCGATCATTAGCTAAACACGCACTGCCAGACAATATTCCCGTTAACATGGATCTCCTTGATGAGATCCTCTTCATAATTGAGGACTCGATTTGGGAAGCTATACTTCGACAGTGCAAAGAATGAATACGGTTCAGGTATATGAGCCATACTATTCTCCCCTAAGAAGATTTTAATGCCAACAGCCATTAGGTTGAATTTCCCATGTACCAATAACATTGCTGAATATGAAGCCTTGATAGTTGGGCTCGAGAACGCCATGGGAATGAAAGTACAGCAAATACGAGTGATTAGTGACTCCTTACTCATCATAACCAAGTTTCAGGGATTTGAAAGGTGAAAGAAGAAAAGCTTAAACCTTATCAAGAAAAGGTGGAAAAGATTATCCCATATTTTAAGAAAATTACCTTCTAGCACGTGACTACGAAAAATAATCGGTTCGTCGACACCCATGCAACCCTTGCCTCAATAGTCGATACCCCCCAAAAATCACCACGCTCCCATTCGACATCAAGAGCAAACATGACCCTTCCCCACCAAGGATCGAAAAAGAAATAGAGCAAGAAAATGAGAACGATGCGGAAGTGTCTCTTGTGGCTTCAGATGCGCTAGTTAAGGCAAAACCATGGCTCCACGATGTTCTGTCCCTGCTAAAAGATGGGTTATACCTCGTAGGATCCACCAAAAGGATAAAGAAGCCCTTTGAAGGTTTTCAATGGGATTCTTGGTAGGAGATGACCTCCTGTTCAAGAAATCCTTCGATGACATCATTCTACAGTGCCTCAATCAGTCAGAAATTGACCAATTACTAATAGAGTTGCACATTGAAGGAAGTCATTCTGGGGCAGCCGCCTTAGCTCAGAAAATCAGTCCTCAAGGCTATTACTGGACCACCATGGCTAAATACTGTTTGACGTTCGTTAAGAGGTGTCCCAAATGTCAACTCTATGGAGACCTCATCCATGCACCGTCCGTATCACTCAACTCAACTCCACCCGTATGGCCCATCGCCATGTGGGGTCTTGATATCATTGGAATGATATCACCAAAAGCCTCAAATGGCCACCGTTTTATATTAAGGGCTACATAATACTTCAACAAATAGGTTGAGGCCACATCATTTGTTAAAATTGAAGGCCAACATGTTGCCTGTTTCATAAAGAACATTATCGTATTAAGATTCGGTGTTCTTGAGTCAATCATCACTAACAATGGATCCAATCTCAAAAATGAAAAGGTCACTAAGGTATGCAAAAGGTTTGGGATAACACTGAAATTCTCCACACCTTACTACCCTCAAGGAAATGGACAAGCAGAAATGACAAATAACGGACTTCTCAAAATCATAGACAAAATAATAAAAGGTGGGAAAGATTGGCAAAAAAAGCTAAATGACGCCCTATGGGCCTACTGGACAACTGAGAAGACTATTACTGGCATGAACCCATACTCATTGGTGTATGGTATGGAAGCAATGCTACCTACTGAGGTTGAGATACCATCTCTCCGAGTCCTTATTCATAAAAATTCAAATGAGGAACATAAGATCGAAGCACGAATCGCTGCCCCCATTAACTTAGATGAAAAACGACTACAAGCAACACAGAATATCATTGCTTACCAGCGTAGAATAAAGAGGGCATACCGAAGAAAATTTGTTCCTCGACAATTCAGAGAAGGAGACATGGTATTCAAGAAAATCTTCCACATACTTGCAAATCCACACCCTTTAGGCAAGTTCAAACCTAATTGGGAGGGGTCATCCGTGGTTACCCTAGTGCATGCAGGAAATTCTTATAAGATAAAAAATCAGGAGGGGTACGAACCCAACGACCCCATTAATGCAATGTATCTCAGAAAATACTACCGTAACGGGGCTTAAAAACGTGGTGAAAACTTGAAAGGGCATCACAAAGAAAAATAAAAAATAAAAAAACAAAAAAATGGACGTGGTGGAAACCTGAAAGGCATCACGGGTAAAAGGAATAAAAAGATCTCCAAGAAGGAGCATTCGATGCAAAGCACTCAAGTAAAAACAAGTACTTGCAAGTTCCAATAAAACTGCACAAGCAGACCCTGAGGATGAAGACTCCTCCTAAACCCTGCAAGTTCCCAACAGAACCAACTCAGAAAGATGTAGGAGAGTGATATGAATGGAAACTGAAGTGATTTCGACGAACCCTGAAAAAGATGGAAGCTCGACAAGAATCCTGAGGACTCTTCATGGATCCGTGAATTAGAGGATGAAAGCTCCAAAGGTAAAAAGACAACTTCGTGATTTCTGAGTTCTCATGATCTGGCAAGGGAATCCTTTCATCATTTTTGGGTAGAATATAACAAAGAAAATGACCACCAACGGGGCCACATGTGGCAAAACTGTAAGGCCCATCCCTTTTGAAAATGATGTTTCATTTGATTGTTAAAATGATCCATTTTCAAAACCTTTCTCCTTTAATAAAGGACTTCCTCCATCACTACAAGAGGCTAAACTGTTAGTCAATCTGGCCTCTTTCTTGAAGCAAACTTCCTACGCCTGTTATAAAGGCTTAAAACTAGTCAGGCACTCCATGGTTGTATGAGTATAACTACTAACTATCACATATCAGAGATGGGTGAACCTCGCCAATGATGAAATTGGCTAGTTTGGAAGCTTTTTTCTCTTGACTGGATCCCCTGAGGCAAAATGAGGCAAACTTGTCCCTGTGTGTGCGTGCGATGAGCTAATAGCCAGGAATTCGAAAACAAAACCCTATAACTAGAGGGCCGAGTTTGTAAAGAAAAAAAAAATCAGTTTAAAAAGTGTGTGCAAATAACATGTTCCTCTCTACTTCGATGAATCAATCGCACACAAGAAAAAAAAAAGAGGAAGGATACTGAGCAAGAGAAAGAAGCTTAGGTAGAACGAAAAGCGAAGCAATATATACATATGAAGTTCTAGAGTAGTCCCTACACAAAAAAAACAAAAAACAAAAAAGAGATGAAGGTCACTTCTTTGATACTGAATCTTCCTTGACCCCTATTGTACGATTGCTCGCCTCTCTCTCCAATCTCGGTCGAACCTTCCTCGGACCCCTCGTCATTTGATTAGACGCCCGAGACTGTGACTGACTCTGAACAAAAGATGGTAATGACACCCTCACATAAGGATTCACATCTGCTAAAGAAGGATTGCCACCTACAGCCAATAGGAGTCCTGACAGTTTGCCACAACTGTCCATAAGACCCGCCACGTCCTTCTTAAGCTTGTGATATTCATCTTTGACCGAATTCTGTTGAAACAACAAGATGAAATGAGAGAGGTTGTGATGTATATATAGATATAAAAAAGGAGATCACAGCAAAGCATACACTCTCCGATCGGTAGCGGTCTACGCGTCTCTCTAAATCTCTAATGCGGTCGAGAGATGGTCCAGAAAGAGTAGGAGCAACAAAAGATGAGGATGTTACTGATCGTACTCTCTCTAGCTCGTCCCTCAGGGAGTCACGCTCCTCCACCATCCTATCAAAACTCTGGCACAGATGCTCGAATTCCTTTGCTATCGAATCTCGCTCCTCAACCGCTGAATCACACTCAGCACGAAGGGAAGCGACTTCATCAGTAGACGATCGACCCTCATCAAGATAAGCAGTCCTCAGCTCTCGCATCACCCCCTCACCATGTTCGGTCAGAGTGGCTATATCTCTCAAAAGAGCCCTATATCTATCCTCATGCTGAAACATAGAGATACCCTCCTCTTCCTCCCCAATAACTCGGGTAGCCCTACTCCTCCATTCCTCTATCCAAGGAGCGATCTCTCTTAGATAGGCATCCTCATCGACGATGCTAACCAAAATGGGAGTCCAGCATAGGGTAATCTCTCAGAACGCCTGAGGAAGGCCATGCTGAAAGTAGATTCGACCAGAGAAAGTGGGCATCCCCAGAAACATGCAAATCAGATGAACAGTCGTCCTGAAAGCTTGAGAAGAAGACGCGTAAATAGCAGGGACGAGCTCAACTCTCATGGGACTCCAGTCGATCTGGAAACAAAAAAAGGATATGTCAAACTCAAATAAAGAAGGAGAAAGGGGGGAAGAAGAAGAAGAAAATGAAGAAAGAACAGATAAAGAACATAACTCACCTCCCCTATGGCCTGAGTGTCCAAGAGCAGCGAGTAAAACAACCGCAAAGGTATCCTCTCAGAATCCCACTCTCCATATGACCAGCAATGAATTGTCACGAATGATGGCCAGGAAAGGGGCGAGAAATGGTGATGTGCTCCCACACCCAGACCTGGAGGAAGATCGAACAACCCCCCAAGTAGCGGGCTCCTCTAGCCACACTACTAAAATGATGATGCAGCCAACCCACATCCTTAGACCCCACGCCACTCGCTACAAGTAGTATAGCCGCCTGATCGTCCAAACCACTGACAAATGAGAGCGACCCTTGGATAGATCCACAAATAGAAACTCCTCGAACAAGTATAAATCTCACTATTTGAAAGAGGACCGTGATCAATGGTCAGATCCACCTCCTCCCAGAACACCTCCGGCTCATCCTCGATAATAGCCCTCTCATGCGCATCCTGAATCCTCTCTCTCTCTTGCTATCCCCAGTCCTCATCAGTAAGCAACGCCTGAGGAGGCGCCGTATCCACATAAAAAAATGCGCTCCCATCACAAAGATAGGGGATGTCACGCTCAACTTGCTCTGCATCCCCTGATGATCGAGCAGCACCTCTGGACGAAGGATGACTAGACTCACCCTGCACCGACTCACTCGCCCCAACACCATCCTCTTCCACAGGGACCTTCCCCTAATGGGGTGGTGTTTTACCCACAAAAACTAAAACCTGGGGAGCACGACCACCCATCATCCTCTCTGTAAGGTGGGGTACTCCAGTAAAATCCCACCTTAGCTTCCCAAGGTGGATCTCTGAATCATGTCTTCCCTTGATCTTTTCAAATGGAATACCTAGTAACTCCTTGTATTTAGAGACATAACTGGTAGACATCCTCGAGGGAATACTCAAGAAAGGCTCGCCCTCACTCCGAACCCCAAGAATCCGGGTAACATCCTAAAGGGTAGGGGCAAGCTCGCCACATCGCAGTGAAATGGAACAGGTCTCCGGTCTATATCGGAGACATAACTCCGTAATCAAAGCATGATCTAAGCTAAAAGGCTTGATCTTACAAACGTCCCATAAACCAATCCAACCAAGAGCTTGCCAAGAGTCAACAACGCGGCCCATTTGCGAATAGCAAATAGATGAGATCTACAGTCAACAAAGAATATATATATATATATATATATATATATATATATATATATA
>NW_006499776.1:3424411-3459104 GCF_000471905.2 Amborella trichopoda
ACGTAACGTACCGAACGAACCGACCGGACCCGACCGTTACGTTACGTAACGTAAGTACAAATAAGTAATAGAGTAGTACTACTAGTACAACAANAATATATATATATATATATATATATATATATATATATATATATGGAGGAGTCATCAAGCATGAGCCATCAAGCTCTCATGCTTCATAAATAAATAAAAATGTATAAAAAAAAAATCACCTCACTATAGGGGGATTTGCATACAGGGTTTTTTGGTGATTCTGCACTCAAGAATATTTTACACTCAGAAGGGTAGTATGGTCATCCTAGCATCCCTAGACTAGGGGTCAGAAACAGTCATTCAAAATTACCCCAAAAAACAGAGTTCACACTCAAGGGTATTTTGGTCATTTTGTACTCAAGAGTATTTTGGATATTTTACCCCCAGAAGTGCAGTATGATCATCCTACCATCCCTAGTTTATGAGGACAGAAACAGTCACTCAAAATTACCCCCGAAAAATAGAGTTCACACACAAGGGTATTTTAGTCATTTTGTACTCATGGGTATTTTGATCATTTTGAACCCATAAGCGCAGGATGGTCATCCTACAATCCCTAGATTATGGGGGCGGAAACAGTCATTCAAAATTACTCCCAATGGGTAGTGTTTACACTCAGGGGTATTTTGGTCGTTTTACACTCGGGGGCATTTTAGTCATTTCACACCCAAAGGGGTGGTATGGTCATCCTACCACCCCTATACTGGGGGAGGGCAGAAATAATCATTCAAAATTACCTCTGAAAAATAGAGTTCAGACTCAAGGGTATTTTGGTCATTTTGAATTCAAGGGTATTTTGGTCATTTTACACCCAGAAGGGCAGTATGATCATCCTACCATCCCTAGAATATGAGGGCCGAAACAGTCATTAAAAATTTCCCCCAATAGGTAGTGTTTACACTCAGGGGTATTTTGGTCATTTTGCACTCGGGGGTATTTTGGTCATTATCAATCCTGGCCTATTTTGAACTTGTCCACATCCTTGGCTAACCATCCTCACGAAGGCTATCTCAAACCATCTTGACCTAGCTCCTAATGATTTGGGCTTTTAATTGAACAGTTCACGAGCATGTCTGAAGCATTTTCGAATGAAGATTCCGGGAATGTCTATGCATCTTTTTTGAAAAAGTTTTGATCATAACAAAATTATTCCATGAAATCTTTACAAGTCATATTTTATTTCGGAAATTGGAAAACAAGATCATTTTTTTTTGAGGCCCTCCCAAGTCGAAGCAAGTGATGTGCAATCTTAAAAAATAACCAAAAAAAAAAAAGCAAACAAGCCAACATTCACTAGAGCATTTCATCAAACATTTCAAAAGCTGGAGGCTTACCTTCTCTTGCCCCTTTGTTCTCGAGATATGACCCTAACTGAGACCCCAAAACAAGTGATGGAAAAATGGGGGAGGGGCACCCATTTTATTTAAATATCTAACTGGGCTTGGCGGCACGCGTCGTGCCACCCAGGCGACACGGTTCGCGTTGCCGTGCCTCCCAAATTTTGTTTTAACAAAAAAAAAAAAGAAATTCATATGGGCGGCACGACCCGTCTCACCTGCCTCAGTTATAATAATAATAATAATAATAATAATAATAATAATAATAATAATAATAATAATAATAATAATAATAATAATAAAAAATGATACTTATATGGGCAGCACGTCTCGTGCCTCCTGGGAGACACGGTTTGTGTCGCCCAACCCTGGGCAACATGAGAGATGCCGCCAAAAACCTCATTTAATAATAATTTCTTTATTTTATTTGCATATGGGCGGCACGACCCGTTCCGCCCAAGCGACACAACCCGTCCCGTCCACCTCAGTTATAAAAAGAAAAAAAAAAAAAAAAAAAAACCATACTTATATGGGCGGCAACACGTTCCGTGTGGCCCGAACATTTTTTTGCAACTTTTGTCGCGGTCTTATCCCAGGACATTATAATAATAAAAAATCATCTTTTTTGTAAAATGACTTTTTGAAATAAACTGTTTTCAAATGATTATTTTAATAATTAAAAAAAATCATGTTTTTTATAAAATGACTTTTTGAAATAAACTGTTTTCAAATGATTTTGAAGCACATTGGTTTCGGATATCCTATCAGATGCTCCATGGTGGCATGAGCCTAAAATGCTAACCAACTTTCAAAACTAACAATTTCAAAATAAATTAAAAAAGAAACGCTCCTCGGTGGCATGAGCGTAAACTGCCAACCAATTTTCTAGAAAATTTCAAAACAGTTCAAAAAAATAAAAACGCTTTGCAGTGGCATGAGCCTAAACTACCAACCAAGTTTCTAAAATTCAAAAAAATAAAAAATAAAATTAAAAAGAGAGAATACTCCTCGGTGGCATGAACCTAAACTGCCAACCAAAGTCCGATCCATGGCACAACCACCGTATTTCAAGAGAAAAACGTCAAACTCGTGCGACGTTAAAGAGCTGAGACAGGTAAAATGTCAAACTCGTGAGACGTTAAAGAGCCGAGATAGGAAAAACGTCAAACTCGTGCGACGTTAAATAGCTAAGACAGGAAAAACGTCAAACTCACGCGACGTTAAAGAGTCGAGATAGGAAAAACATCAAACTTGTGTGACGTTAAAGAACCGAGACAAATAACATCTAGCTCCGTATGACGTAAAATGTCGGATGTATTCAGGGCACAACCACCCTGTTCAATGTGTGCAGAGCACAACCACCCTATTCAAACGTTTAGCCCCGTATGATGCTAAAGGTCGAGTATATCCAGTTCAACGTCAAACTTGTGCGACGTAAAAGATCCGAGATGGGTAATGTCTAGCTCCGTATAACGTAAAATGTCGGATGTGTTCAGGGCACAACCACCCTGCTCAATGTTGTTCAGGGCACAACCACCATGTTCAATGTGTTCAAGGCACAACCACCTTGTTCAAACGTCTATCCCCGTATGACGTAAAAGGGTTGGGTGTATGGTCCATCGCTGCATGACGCTAAACTTCTTAGAGGACTCTATGGTTGAAGGAGTTAAAACTGCTCACCAACTATATTTTTTCAAATTATCTTCATCTTTTCAAAATTTTCACTATATGTCTTGTGTTTCTAAAAACTTTAAATTCTTTGTTAAAACCGTAACTTGTCCCTGCTCCGGGTTCTATTTTCAAATCTCCCCTTACTTTCAAAATTTCTGAAATATTTTCTAAAATGAAGGACCTTGGAAACTTGTATATAATGAATACCGTGGTTGCCGCGATTGCTGGGTTGCTGCCTCGTCTCTTACTTTGGATATGGCCAGACAAGTCTCTTCCTATAGAAAGCCTTTCCCTATAGACAACCTTCCTAAGGAGATCAAAGATAATGCCAGGGTTAAAAATTCAAATTGTGGAAACCCCTGGTGGTATGGCAAGAAAATCCAACTCGAGTTTCCAGCTTGTGTAACTCGTCGACATCTCATGTCAAAAACCCTAAGAGGAAAATGCCCTAGGTGGGTGAGCTCGATGAGTGCAATGACTTGAAGGGATTAGTTGGTGTGCTCCCTGACCACGTGATTTCAGGACGAAATTTAAAATGTCTGGTTTATCTTTGACATTCACCTGCCCTTCGAAAGACAGGGAACGCCAAAGCGTCTACTTCTTTGTCACTCACCTGTCCCTCGAAGGACAGGGACTGCCAACGAGGGGCAATTGTAAACATACCATTTTAAATCTGGCAAATTATGTGGTTTCTTGAACCCTTAGAACCACACTTAACCCAACAAACCCAAATCCATAGTTCACATAGCCTACCTCGAGATCTGGAACCAGTTGGCCCGTCCAGAACCCTGCAGAATTCCTCTTTTAACCCAAATTTTTGTAAATGCCCAGTTTTATCAAACAAATTCTTAAAAATAGTAAAAAAACTTGTTTTGTCCCAAATTTTATCTGAGAGCTTCACAAGAGGCCGAGGAACACATATGAATAGGAAAAAAAAATCAAATTTGACAACTTTTGATTTGTGTGACACACCTCATGTCGACCCCAAAAGGAAAAGGACCCTAGATCTACCCTTAGGGTACAACCACCTTTCTTCAACCAGAGTCTTGCTGGTGAATATCCAAATCAGAGAGACTAAAGAGGACCGGTTCTGATACGGGTGAGCTTAAGAAGGCTTGGGTGTCCCGGGCCCTACGGCCCGATTTGGTATCATTCTCAACCCTCTCTCTTTCTTTATTTCCTTATTGATTTCTTTTATTTTGATTTTTTTTATTAATTCGCTCTAAAATCATATTTTGATATCTTGGATCATGCTGGCTCTGCTACAGATTTGAGAGCAGATCTGCTCGTTTCTAGGTAGATCTGGCCTCAGATCTGAATTCGATTTGGCCCACCTTCCCTACTATTTCATTTTCATCATTTTAAGGTGTCTGATCAGAGTGATCTCCATCCACAGATCTCTGATTTTTCGCAGTAAACAATTATATTTTTCCATCTTTTTCAAAAAATTTTAAAAATACCTCTAGGCACAAATTGATTCTTTAAAATACGTTGTTTTCATTAATGTTTAACTTCATTTGAATGTGTTTTGTTTTAATCATTCTTTATATGCTTTTCATATTGTAATAGATTTTTTTGTATCTTTTTTATTTTTTTCAATAATTTTTTGACCGCCTGGGACATGCCTAGTTCGAACGGTGGAATCGACCGATTTACTGACTAGGCCAGTTAAATCGCTTCAGGCCCCCATTTTCGATTAACCGATTCGATTCAATTTGTCAATTATCACAACTGCATCACCTCTTCTCTAAATTGAAGCTATATGCTAGTTGGATTAAAAAACTAATATTTCTTCCTAATCTCTCTTAGAGTCCCTACCCGGCACATGCAATCCCCCATCTCCACCCTTGTAGCTGTAAAATTCTTTGAAAACACATTTCTTTTAGATGCAAGAGGAAAGTACATATGGACCGGCAATGACAACAATGAACAAGAGGAGCTATTCTATAACTAACTTGTTTGTTAAGTTCTTGTCTGGTACTGTTGATACCAGATAGTATTGTAGTTCTATGTTGACACATATGGCTATGAGGGCTTACGTGTCTTAGTCTATATTTGTGGGAATTCCTTATATCCAACGGTCATATTGAAAATCTGACAGATCTTCCGATGAAGATTTCTCGAACTTTAACACCGTCAACTAATTAAAAAAATGTAAATAAAGTGGTAGAGAAAGTGGGACAGATCTAATTCAGATCTGAGGTCAGACTTGCCCGAAAATGAGCAGGTCTACTCTTAGATTTGTGGTAAAGCCAGCATGATCCAGAGTATTAAAATACAATTTTTAAGACAAGTTAGCAGATCAACAATAAATAAAAGAAGCAAAAAAGTAAAAAGAAGAAGAAAGAGAGAAGAAGAAATAATACCAAACCGGGCCGGATGACCCGGGATTCCCGAGCCTTTGAGGGCTCGCCCGTATCAGAACCGGTCCTCTTTGTCCATCGGATTCAGATGTTGACCAGCAGATCTCTAGTGTAAAGGGTTAGATCTAGGGTTTGTTGTGCTCTAATTGTAGAGGGTTTTTGTGCCCTAGGTCTACATTTTCTTAGTCTTGGGGTTTAAGACTTCAAGAGGCTAGGGTTTCTATATTCTCTAAGGTTTTCAATCTAGAGATTTTTCTAAAGCTATCGATCTTTCTCAGGGTCTGGAGAATAATTTCCTTAGTTTTCTAAGGTTTTTGTGATCTCTAAAGGTTGAATATGAATTCAGAGCTTTCTCTAATTTTTTGGGATTTTTCCTAAATTTTTAGGAATTCTCTAAAGGTTTTTATTATTTTTGGTATTTTTGGGTAATTTCATAAGTTCGGAAATTTTTAAAGTTTTTTAATCTCTTTTTCTCTCTCCTTTTGGGTTAGGGAGATGGGGTATTTATAAGATTCAATTGGTGATTTTTTCTAAATTATTTGGAGTTCTTTCGAAATTTTTCAGATTTATCTTGAAGTTTTAGCTTTATCTAATTAAAGAAAACACATTTACTGCATCATCAGCCCGCGTCTGGGTCTGTCGGGCCCGTTACAGCCCGGCCCACGGCCTGACAATCAAGTTTCACATGGACTAAATTGTCATTTGTTATATCTTTTTATCTGTAGTTCTGATTCAGGTGATTCTTTGACCGTTGAAAATCTCCTGGACTCTACTTCAAATTGAGATAGGATTTGAGTAGTTTTAGGGTAATGAAATTGGATCTACTAGGATAATTAGAGAACCATAGAATTTGCTAGATTTAAAATGAGGTGTCTACAGTTGCCTCTCTTTGGCACTCCTTGTCCTTTGAGGGACAGGTGAGTGGCAAAGAAGTAGACACTTTGGCGTTCCATGTCCTTCAAGGAGCAGGTGAACGTCAAAGATAAAGCATACATTTTAAATTTATGCTTGAGGTCACATGGTCAAGGGGCACACAAACTATCCCTCAAAGTCATTGCGCTCACCGAGCTCACCCACTTAGGGAATTTTTCCTCTTAAGGTTTTTGATGTGAAATGTCAATGAGTTACACAAGCTTGAAACTCGAGTTGGATTTTCTAGCCATGCCACTTTACTTCATGGGTTTTTGTAGTTTGAATTTTTAACCCTGGAATTTTCTTTGATATCCTTAGGGTTTCCTAAGGCTGTCTATAGGAAAAGGCTTTTTATAGGAAGAGACTTATCTGACAGAATCCGAAGTGAGAGACGAGGCAGCAACGCGGCAATCGCTGTAATCATCACATACGGGTGTCCAAGGTC
Organism: Amborella trichopoda; assembly: GCF_000471905.2. Next base: position 3,431,173 of record NW_006499776.1, read on the forward strand.
CTTCATTTTTTTAAGACTTTTTTTAGAATTTTTGAAAGTCGGGGGAGATTTGAAATAGAACCCAGAGCAATGACATGTTATGATTTTAACAATGAAATTAAAGTTTTTGAGAACACAAGACATATAGTGAAAATTTTGAATAGGGAAAGATATTTCGAAAAATAAGGTTGGTTAGTAGTATTAATTCCTGCAACCATAGAGCCCTCTAAGCAGTTTAGCATCATGCAACGATGGACCATACACCCGACCCTTTTACGTAAATACAGAGATAGACAGAATCTATCGATCAAGGTGGTTGTGCCTTGAATACACCGGACCTTTTTCCGTCATACGGGGCTATGATAGGGGAGCGACCAATTCCGTTCATGGGTTTGAATCGGTGGATGAGCACACTTGGCTGTGTTAGAGCCGATTGTGCATACCTTCAAATCCAGATCATCAAAAAGATCTTCAATTCTCAGTTCTTGTGTGTGCTGAGATGTGGAAGTAGAGTTATTCCCCATTGGGGGATTCAAGAATCACCTTAGGCCGTTTTGAAGGATGGGCATCGAGAGGATCGAGGCCTTGAATGCCTCAAGATACAAAGCTCAGATAGCTTGAAGGCTTCATCTGGCTTTGTAATAAGGTGAGAGAACACCCGAGACCTCTTCGATCTCCATTTTCAGTTTTGGCTTCGAATGATTCAGAAATTGCCTCCGTCACTCCTTGCCCTTGGCTACCCAAGCCTTAGCCTGGTTGGAAGCCTTGGGAGAAGAGTATGTGTGAAGCTTCGAGGGACCCGAAACCACATCGATGTTGACATCCATCAATGCAGAAGTTTGCAAAATTTGAGGAATAGGGTCGCCGGCCTCTAGGTGTAAGGTGGCACAATCGAATTGCTCGAAGGAAGCGAGTGGGATTTCTCTGAGCTCGACTCCTACAGTTAGCTTCCCTTTATATATACTAGGATTGAGAAAAGCAGGGAGTTTAGCACATACCTTTGCGACGCCATTTTTTGGTGGAGATTTGAGGCATTGACGGAGTGTAGAGGCGACCACGAGGTTTTCATGCAGCCACAGTCTTCATAATAACATCTTGAAAGAAGGTTTTATGTCCAAGACATAAAAATTTATCACTTGGATGGTAGGGCCGATCTTGAGTGTGAGAGGCAGTATGCCTTGAACTTGTCTTTTGGTTCCATCATATGCAGCGATAGTTAGTTGACATCGCTCAAAGTCATCCAAGATTTTGCCTATCTGCTTCACTGCTTTCATAGAGCATATGTTTAAGGATGCCCCATTATTAACAAACACTCTTTGTATCTCATATCTTTGCATAAAGATGGTGATGTATAGAGGTTGGAAGTGAAATCAGTTGAAGCTGAATAGGATTTCATCGTCTGTGAACACGATTAGTGTTGGTTCCATCAGCTGGTTGATCATTCTTCACAACTCATCCAGATGTATGTTGCTCGGGATGTGTGTCTTGGCAAGGACCTTCTTGATCTGGGCTCTATGTGCTGATGAATTGGCAAGTAGCTCCAAGATGGAGATTTGAACCTGGATCTTCCTGAGATGAGTAGGTAGATCGTAGGTGGTTGTAGATCCTTGAATTTCCTTGTTTGGCCCATGATCTACGACCCCCGCTGGTTGTTTTGTTTTTGAGGTATTTCCCATTTTATCATCGAGAGTATCGACCATAAATTGAATGGGTTTGAACATTCGGCCTCTTCTGGTTAAGGAGTAGACCTCGCCAGCCTGAAGCTCGATAGGGTCGGCCCTAGCAAGAGTAATGGGAGACTTTGGGGTGTTGGCCCCTTGTTTGGAAGATGACACCTTTTCATTGGTTCTGACCATATCAATCTCTAGTGCGTCATCTTCGTCAAATCGGTCCCATTTGGAAAGGTTATCGAGGTTTGGAGATGAAGGGCTTTCTCTTAGGAGGCTCAAAAGATCTTCTTCGGGTTCTTGAAAGTGATGATGACAAGCTAATATGAACAGACTCGGATCCTCTTCTTCGTCTCCACACTCATTCATGTGAATGACAAAATTCTCTTTTGAGTTGTCTTGAGATCCCGGCTTTTCGATCGCTATGACCATATTTTTAGGGAGAGGATTAATGAAGATACGCATAATCTGATTAGGCTCTTTGACAGGTTGATTTTTAAGTGCGACAGTGACTTTAAACTGCATAACCAAGGTCCGAGCTATATGACCTTAAACCATAGTGCACGTCCTGGCCGCATGACGTTAAATTGCTTTACACAGGTCCATGAGGCATGACTTTAAACTTGCCCCCTCATACGCGCACACACCTTTTACATGCATTTTTACGCATGTCTTCCATAACTGACCCGTTCGTGTGCGTGCATCATCTTCATTACCTCCCTAGTGAATCCATTCATTTCATCATCATCATTCCTCAGTGAGTCTCACATGTGCTCACAAAACAGCGAACCATCACGCCACCCATACTCGTCATAAGCTAGTGGGTCACCATTTTTCACCCACCTTTTGTACATCATCCATCTTTCACAGGTAACCTCGTGCCATCTCCCCAAAGTGAGCTAAAACCAATACTATACTCACTCCATGGCCTCTATAGACTACCATTCCTCACCACCATAGTCCATCTGTATGACCTTAAACTGTAGTGCACATCTTGGCTGTATGATGATAAAATTCTTCACACAGGTCCCGGAGGCATGACCCTAAACACACCTTCACACAAAATAACGGGCATGGTGTAGACCTAGACGAAGGAACACCATGAGTAAAAAAGACGGACATGCATGGTCATGAAACCATAAGTAAACGGATTCCATAAAAACAAAAATCTGGCACGTTGAAAACCTCAAAAGGGCACAATGAGTAAAAACGGATGAAAAGGGTGGACATGACCGAAAGGTCATGGGTAAAAGAGCCCCAAATAAAAGGAAGTTGATGAAAACAGTCTCTACGATGCTGCTTCCCAAGTTCAAGTGAAATTCTGCAAACGACGCTTGGACCAATAAACAGGTTGATGCAGCACTCGCCTCTACAGGTGGCTTTAGCCTGCATAAGAAATCCCTGGTGTCACAATATCAAGACCTCAAAAACACGACCTTCAAGGAAAAGATTCTGATGGCCTGAGTCCCTTTATGAAAAGGACTCGAAAGACAGAAGATTTGCTAAGAAAGCAAGACAAGTCTCATGAAAAAGAGCATCATTCCCAGCAGATTACTAAACGCACTCCAAAGATGTCGGAGATACCTCAAGAAGGTTAAGTCAGCCATGACCTTGGACCTGTTACACAAAATTGGTAATAGTGGGTAGGGGTTATACCCAAAGCCGGTCACCTCGATAAACTGAGGTACCCTACTCGCCAAGGAATAACAGGTGCACGACGCAGACGAACACCGACAAAAGGCTCTTCAACAAATCATCCAAAACAAAAAAACAAGAAAGTCACTCCCGCAAACCAAAGATGCCACAAGAAGGCTAAGTTAGCCATGACTTTGGACCTGTTACACGAGACTGCTAACTGTGGGTAGGGGTTATACCCAAAGCCAGTCACCTCGATAAACTGAGGTATGCTATCCCCACGAAATATCTAGTGCACAACGCAGGCGATCACCGACCAAAGGCTCTTTTGTTGTCCATCCAAGATAAAGAAACCCAAACCAAATGGGAACAATGCCCTTCACCATGGCACACAATTGCCAAACGGGCCTAATTCTGACTAACGAGGCCCGTACAAAATCCTCAGTTTCAAAATCACAAACAGTCCCTTGAGGGTGAGGATTTCTACAAGATCTCTCAAATAGTCCCTTGAGGGTGAGGACTTCGACAAGATCCCTCAAAAAATTCTCTTCTCCCCCTAAAGTCTCGACTTATGAACCTGTACATTGCATCCAAACGTCGGAGCATCCTAGTTGCAACATTGCGTGAATCTCCTCGACATTCACGTAGTCTTATGGCTAGGAAGAAAAAAGTCATAAAGCTAAAGGAAATTTTCTTAATGTTGTCATTCTTGCTTGTCTCTAAGCACAACATTCGGCGGGGCAAGCTGCTTGAACACATTTTTCAGCACCTTGGTCCTTGATGCAAAATAAAGAGGAAGTAGGTCATTAAAGCCCAATATACAGTGAAAATTTTGATAGTCTAAGAATGGCCCCAAAACTAGTCAAGATCTTCATAAGCACTTCAAAAGGGCTCCTGCCAAGTTTTATCGCAATCAGACATATCTAAGGCAGTGAACACAAAGAAACAATTTCGGCAAAATCGGCCTCTGACACCCTGAAATGGACCCTCCGACAAGATCGAAAACTCTTATGGGTCAAGTTTCGGCTTAATCGGGCACTCTAAGATAAAGTTATGGGTAAAATACAGAAAATAATAGGTCGCACACTATTCCCTTGTGGACACCCTAGACCAAAACAACATTAAAGATGGTTGTTTTCATAGTCACAGGCAGTGACTTTCGGAGCCTATATGTCACTCGTTCCAAGTTGGATCACGCTCAAATTTTGTGAGCAAGTTCATCTCATATGAGATAAGCGTTTCAATAGGTGGTACACCTCGTGACGATGCTCGAGCAGAGAGAAAAACTAGAGAGAAGTTGCTGATCCGTGAATAAAATTGCAAAAAATCAGCAACAGTGCACCTCATTCGAGCGGCCAAATCATGATGCTTGCGTACTCGATCAATGTAAAACCAATTGCATTATGTGCGTAAGGTCTGACGTCATCTCTGGTCCAAACTCTGCATACGATGAACAGTTGGATTTCCCACACAGAGGCGTCGAAGCTGCTGTAAATTTCAACCACCGGATTTTAAGATTTTAGCCAAAAACTTAAGACAATGAATTCTTTGTCTGGACCCGAAATCGAATTGCATTTGTTACAACGTGATCGTGACGGTATGCTCAATGCACTACAATGAAAAATCATGGAAAAATATCAAGGAATGAGCGCACTATCGATCTGAAGGTTTCAAGACTCATCTAAAATTCGAGTCTCATGATCATGACTTAAAAACATGATTCATGGCTCGAAATTGGTATCAAATCGATCGCCATGCAGAGCTCTACAAGAAAAAAATCACCTTTCGATCAAACAGGCATCAGATCAACCCCGGATCAGTCACGAAAGATCACACAAGTTCTCAAGCAGCAACAGGGACTGTTCTGAAATTCCACACATTGTTAGGAAGGGGTGGAACAATCCTTTGCTCCCATTTTTAGAATTTCTTTTAATTCAATTAAATTGTAATTATCTTCAATTTTGGGTAGTTTTTGGACATCCACCCATGTTTGAGCCCAATTCTATATAAGCATGCAATACCTAATTGTAAAAAAAGGCTAGTTCATTTTACGCATTGATCAAGAAAGTCTCAATTCTTGCTTTGAGTTCATGGGTGTATCTTGGAGAGAGAGAGAGGAGATAGAAAAAAAGGGTTGATATCCCTTGATATGGTAATTTTCTCTCTCCTCCCCTCTATCTCTCTCCTCTTTTCTCATCTCTATCTCTCTTTCACTCTCACCTCTATCTCTTTCTCTCTCCTCCTCTCTTCTTTCTATCTCTCTTTCTCTCTCCTATTTCTTCACCTCTTTATTTCTCCTTTTTCCTTATCTCTATCTCTTTCTCTCTCCCCTTTTCTCCCTCGTCTCTATCTTTTCTTTTCTTTCTCGTCTCTCTCTTTCTCTTCCCTTCTTTGCTCTTTACCTCTTTCTCTCTCTTCCTTCTCTGGTCTATCACGTCTCTGATCTTCTTTCTTTCCTCCATCCATCCATGGTGTACCTCTTGCCAGGTGTGATGTCTATTTTTTTGTTTCTAAGACACAGGCAGTGGGCCGGGCCCTAACCTAAATGGCGGGCTGGGTCTCTGTCAAAATCCCCTCTCTCTCTTCTGTCCTAAACGGTGCAAGTCCATCACCGTCAGTTCTCTCACTCTCCCATTTCTTCTGTCTCAGATGGTGAAACCTTAGCACCGCCTAAGTTTTCTCATTTCTTCTGTCTCAGACGGCGAAACCTTAGCAACGCTTGAGTTTTCTCATTTCTTCTGTCTCAGATGGCGCAAGTTTTAACACCACCTGAGTTTTCTCATTTCTTCTATCTCAGACGGCGAAACCTTAGCGTTGCCTGAGTTTTCTCATTTCTTCTGTCTCATATGGAAAAATCTTAGCACCGTCTGAGTTTTCTCATTTCTTTTGTCTCAGATGGCGAAACCTCAGTGCCACCTCAGTTTTCTCATTTCTTTTGTCTCAGACGGCAAAACCTTAGTGCCGCAGGTGTTTCCTCCCCTCTCTTTCTCATAGCCCAATCGGTGAAACCTTAGCGCTGCCTGTGCCTTTTCTTCCATCTTCCTCAGTCCAAGAAGACGGAGGTCCATTACTGTCAGAGTTTCTCCCTTCTCCTTATTGCATTGCCATATGTGTCTCTCTTCTCTCTCTTACTCCTCTCTGTTTCTCTCTCCTTTCTTCCATTCTTCTCCCTCACCTTCTCTCATGCTCTTCTTTCTTCTTTTTCTTTCATCCTCTTCCTATTCATATCTTCTTCTTCTCTTATCGCCTTCTGTCTCATCTCTCTCTCTTTAATCTCTCTCTTTCTTTCACTCTCGCATTGGATTAAGAAGGGTTGAGACTAACCTCAAATGGTAGTCCTGTCGTTTAGCTGTAATGTTGTTGTACCAGTCATAGTTATTGTGCTTGCTTTAATGCCACGACAGACAAGTCATTGTGCCTAGCTAGTTGGTATTGGTTCAGTCGTTTAGTAGTAACTCTGTTGAGCTCTACCGAGCCTATTTTACTACCATGATAAGTCAATTACCTAATAGTCAGGTCACTGTGCCGGTCTCACCAATCGATCAAATTCTTCTCACCCCAATCTTCATCCTCTCATTCTTCTCATCTTTTGAATGTGCACGCCTGTGTACGTTCACCTAAAGGCAAGGTGTGGGCCCTTGACTCACTACCTTGTAACATTTGCCATATGTGTGTGATTGCAGAAATTAGAGAATACAAGCTAAAAGAGGCGATTCTGAACCAATTTTATGACTGGGGGGCTTTCTTCGTGATCTAAGGGGGCTCCCATGAGAGCCAGCCCGAGTAAGTCCCGAACCTACTTTAAATTCCTCTCTCATCTGTTAGTGCACCTGCCCTTGTTCTTGAGCAAGGTTCCCGAGAGAGCGATCTCAAGTCCTGGGTAACCTCGAAGCCCAAGATGCATGCCGCCATGTCACATAGATCTAGAGCGTGAGATCGAGGAACTTAATTAGTAGTCATTACATCCATTTGGTAAATTTTTAAGTCATAATATGCAACGATTGCCAAAATTATTCTAATGGATATAAACGTTGCAACAGGGGAATAAGTGTTGACATAGTTGACCCCCTTTCTTTTGGTAAAACCCTTTTCTACTAACCTAGTTTTAAATTTATCAAGTGATCCATCAGATTTTAACTTCCTTTTAAGTATGCATTTAGAACCTATAGATTTTCTATCTGATGGTAAATCACATGAATCTCAAACTTTATTTTTCTCAATAGAAACCAACTCTTCTTTCATGGCATTAAGCCATTCATGAGATTCTTGTGACTTAATAGCATCATTGAAGTAAAAAACGTGATGGTTTTCATCTAGATTGATAAGGTTGTCTATCTCCTTACTCATATAAACATAGAAATCATCAAGGTATGATGGAGGAGCTCTAGACCTCTTTTGACCACTTAACATTGGTTGTGTGTACTTCAACATCATTAAGTTAATCAGGGCTATACATATCCACTGTAGGTAGTGGTTCTTAGTCATCTATGATATTAAGTGGATTATCATTATCCATTACAGGTAGGTTTTCTTTAATAAAATCTTCTAGGAACTCAGCATCTCTGCTTTCAATGAGCCCCTTATCTTTATGATAAAATCGATATCCCTTTGATCCTTGGGGATATCTTATAAAATTGCAAACTAGATGTTTGTTTTCTAACTTATTTCTATGCTGATATGGAATTAGGACAAGCACAGTCGACCCCCACTTCCTTAAGTTGGATATATCAGATTTTCTACTTGTCCACAGTTCATAATGGGTAGAATCTATTTTCTTAGTTGGAAACCTGTTAAGAATATACATGGATGTGCTTATTGCTTCTCCCAAAAAGGTCTTGGGTAGATTAGCATGAGTCATGGATCTAGTCATTTATAAGAGGGTTTTATTACGTCTTTTAGCTATTCCATTTTGTTGTGCCGTATAAGGCATTGTAGTACATCTTTTAATACAATATTCTTAGCAATAAGCATTGAAAGCTTCGGATGTATATTCATCTCCCCTATCAGTTGTAAGCACTTTGATATTCCTACCCAATTGATTTTCTACTTCCTTTTTATATATTTTGAATTTTTCTAAAGCTTCTGATTTATGGTGAATTAGATAAACGTATCCAAATCTAGAAAAATCATTAATAAAAATGATGAAGTATGACATCCCTCTATGAGTTTTAACATTGAGGGGCCAACAAATGTCTGAGTGGACCACGTTCAGCAACTCATTAGCTCTCTCTTCCCTTTATTGAATGATTTCCTAGTCTTTTTTCTTAACAAGCAGTGCTGGCAGGCTGGAAATTTCACATTATTTAGATTTGGAATAAGATCTTTCTTTATTAACATATTCATTTCGTCTTTTCCTATGTGGTCAACATAAATGTTTTTCCTATGAGGTCATCTTCTAAAAATTTATCTATCCTTTTTCTTTCTTCTTCAGTTGGTTTAATATCAACTTCTAGTGGATCTTCTCTTCGTATATATATTATTCTATCTTGGATGAGAAGATATTTCATCTTTTTCTTGCACATCCCAAAATTATTTCCATTCAATTTCTCAACCTTAGAAAGTTCAACCATCTGTTTCTGCCCTTTTCATTTTATTTTTGTTTGTTAATTTTGACTGAAATCATATGTTTTCTTCTTTTACTATGCTTAGCTTAACTGTGTTTAATCAAAATTTAAAAGATATATATATATATATATAATATATATATATATATATATATATATTAGGAATGCTTACCCCTCCAAACCTAGACCCACTCTTAGTCCGAGCCGAGACTCGTGCACCATCTAGTCTATATCTTAGTCTAGGTTCTAGCATAGGTCTAAGCTTAAGAGTTGCCTCTAGGCTTACCCTAGTTCAGGGTCTTAACCAAAATCCATCTGGTCTAGTAAGTCTAGGTTCTAGTCTAGTCTTAGCCTAGGCTTTTGCCTATAGTGTCAGGCTAGGTTTGCCCTAAGTCGTCGAGTTTAGATCTTACCTAAGTCTAGATTTTAGAACTCAGCCAAAAGCATTCACCAAGTCAGTCACTCAAGGTGACCATGATGACTTCTCCACGGCCGACTCTAAGCCTAACTTGCCCAAACCTAGGGACCAGTATGCTGCAATCCCTTGGACTTATCGACAGACCTCAGGGCAATCGATTATCCAACAACCAAGTCTTCAATTAGACGTAGAGTCCCAAGCATCCACTCTTAATCCAGAGATCTATGTGGCCCAAAAAGCTGGCTCCGCCCGAAAAACCTTGAATAGTGACGGAGTCTGGCTTGGCATCGTCCTACAGGGGATTGTAAACTACCAAAGTAGAAGTTGAGTGAGGAAAGAAATTCATGCAACATCTAAAGAAAATTCCCGTAACTCTAACTAAGATAACTCTGAGCAGCAATGATGTCAAAACCAAGACCCACCTAGGTCTAAGACATCTAACTCAACCTCGAGCCACCATAGTATATCTCGTGATATCCTGAATACTGTACGAAGCAGAGATAGACGTCCAAGCTGCCCACAAAAGTCTAGTTGATCTAGGTTACACTGTTCATACCCCCGCTTACTGGTCGATCCTAAACCAAGTTTGTGGTATAGGTCAACTCTTAGCACAACTGAGTCAGTCGATTCTTCAATCGGTCCCTCTGTTTCATCTGGTCGGCCAAATCGTGCAATTTTCGTAACTGGTGGTGACACATATGGGTCAGTACGCCTCTCAAGCACCAACGTATCAAACCGTCCCAGTGACTATGGCTCATCAATCTCAAGCCCATGCATGCCAACATATACCCCAAGTTTCAACTTATCCGTATACGCTTGGGAACCCACCAACCAGTGGGCCTACTGCCATGTCAAATACTCAACAAGAAGGCACCTTAAAAGCAATGCATGATCAGCTTGTAAGAATGAGTATGCATAAAATTCTACCCCCGAAGGCCTATGTTCATGAGACCCTTGGGGGCATGGAAGATCTTCCCCTAAAATTTATCGTCCCAGAATTCAGAAACAAGTTCAATGGGAAGAGCGATCCAGATCCTCACATCAATGCGTACCTCCTCTCCATTCGAGCTTTGTGGGACATGCCTAACCAACTGAAGGCCATCTTTTCACAAACATTGATAGATGAGGCCTTGAACTAGCATTGGAGAACAAGATCTGCTAGACCACACATCACTCCAGACGAAATGTTCAACCTACTCATCTCTAACTACCGCAGGTCGACACCAAGACCTCTCTCCCTGGGCGAACGCAGTGCAACAATACAAAACCCAGGAGAATCCTTCAAGGATTTCATCAGTTGATTCCGCAAGGTGGCAATGAGGGTCATAGAATGTCCACTTACAGACCCAACCAAGATCTCCATAGTCTTGGAGAATGCTGAGCTCGAGTACAGGACCTTCTTCAGCTCAGGTCTTATCCCCCACTCTTTCAACTCCATGATCGAGCGGGTGATACGACATGAAAGGGCCAGAGGGATACCCCTAAGCACTGAGCCCGACAATAAGCCGATAACAGCTCTCTAAAATAAGAACAAAAACAAGGGAAATGCTTCCGATTAAGTTAATGAGAACATCGCTAACGAATCGGCAAAAGGTTCAACTGCTCAACGCAACAATCAGAATCAAAATAGAAGGGGTCAGCCTAGAGCCAACGCTCAAAATAATAACCAAATACGAGAGGATAATTTCACCCCTCTCAAAGACCCATTTGAAAAAGTGTTGGAATTACTCTTGACTAAGAATATGGTTTATCTCCCGCCACCATCTGAACCACCATTTCAAGTCACGGATAATAACAGGAGGTGCAAATGGTATCAAAACCATGCTCATGATACTCAAAACTACATATATTTGAAATAAGTGATTCAAGGGTTAATAAAAAAACTAGAACCATGTAGTTTAAGGTCGTGCAACTAGACCTCTGCTACAGTTTAAGGTCACATAGTTTGGACCATGACACTGATCCTTTTAACGTCATGCAGCTAGGATGTACACTATAGTTTAAGGTCATATAGCTTGGACTGTGTAGTTTAGGGTCGTGTAGCTAGACCTCCACCACAATTTAAGGTCGTATAGTTTGGATCATGCAGTTTATGGTCATGCACCTGGACCAAAACTGTGCAGTTTAGGGTCATGCAGCCAGGACCATGGGTGTATAGTTTCAGGCCATGCAACTAGGATCAATGTTGTACAGTTTAAGGTCATGCAGCAAGAACCAAGGCTGTATAGTTTAAGGTCATGCAGCCAGGATCAAGGCTGTGCAGTTTAAGGTCATGCATCTAGGACCAAGGCTGTATAGTTTAAAGTCATGCAGCCAGGACCAAGGCTGTGCAGTTTAAGGTCATGCAGCCAGAACTTAGGCAGTGGGTCACCACGTAGGTGAAGCTGCATGAGGGATAGGTTTTGTTGATGGCAATCTGACTCTCTTGGGATAAGAATAGTTAAGACTGGCAAGAGTTTAGATGGGATGGCCGACTTCATCGGGGATAATGGAATAAATGTGGCTCTCTAAAATGATGAAATTCATTGAAAGTAACCCGACTCTTTGTGTACAAGCTCACCAGGTTTAAAGCAAACGCACTGGGGATTGAAGAGGTAAAGATGACCCTTAACTCCACTGGGGATAATGAGAAATGGGTATGACTTCTACTGGGGATGAGAAGTCATGACTTGGGTACAACTCTATTGGGGATAACAGTAATAAGACGCATATCGCTTTAGCATGTGGGTGTGTGGCGTTGATCACTTATTGAACACTCAGGCGGCGTTGAGTCCAACTTTTTTGTGAATGCACCAGCTGGCGCTAATGTTGTTAAAAACATAGCCAACACTAAAGGCATCCCATGCTATTTGTTAAATGCGGCCGATGCTAAGTTACTAAAGAACACAACCGACACTAGTGTTTGCAAACGCGGTAGTTTCGACCGCAGCCGACGCTGGGCATGACTTGAGCCTGACCCGGTCTTGGTCTATGTTGTGTGGCCTTTAATGTGCGGCGGTAAAACTTCACTCGGGCTGCGGGTTAGAGGCTGACCCGGTCCTATCCCTTGACGATTGGCCTTCTTGGACATGGCTGGAATTTTCAGTTCTCAAGGGGCTTTTGAGGGAAGCTTTGGCTATATAAAGGGGGTAAACCCCATTTCACTGCAGACAAGGAAGGATTTCGGCAGGAAGCAGGAATTTTGTTGGGCTTTGTGAAGTTGTAAGAGTTTACAGTGAGTGTTGTGAAGACATTGGGGAGTTTTGCCATGGAAATAGTGAGTTTTTCGGGACAGCAGGGAACTTCTAACGTTGATTTTGAGAAGTTTGCCAAGATTCTGGCGGTGACTTTAGCAATATAGAGAAGAGAAGAAGGGCGAAAGTTGCAATGAGGGTTTGCTTAGGGGATTTTCGTGGGTTTCTACAGTGTTCCGGTGGGCAAAGGTGATTTTCCCGATGACTTGGAGAAACATTGCAGAGGTTTTGAGGCAGCGGAAGGGGAATTTCGGTGAGAAACAGGAGGGTTAGGGGAAACGAATCGTCGCTGAGGGTGGACGATTGTGGAAAGGCGAACAGCCATCATTCAACACGTGTGAGGCCAGGGCATGGTGGAAGTTGTTAGGTAGTGTTGAAGAGCTCGAGGTGACACTGTTGGAAGGTATTTTTCATCAACATGAGGCCCCCTCTCAATAAAGGCCTAAAAAGTAGTGGAAAATTCAAACAGTCTCAGAACAGCCCCAAAACTGGCCTAGATCTTCATGAGTCTCTCAAGAGTCTCCTGCGAAGTTTTATCGCATTCCGACATGTCTAAGGCAGTGTAGACTTAGAAACAGTTCCAGCAGAATCGGCCTCTAGTACTCTAAAATGGACCCCTATAACTAGAGCTACATTTTTCAGCATCCCAAATTACAGTGGGACTACCATCATTAGATCCAGAATGGTTGAAAACCCCCAAAGGTCAAATTCAACGCAAACAGACGCTTCAAGAAGAATTTATGGGCGAAAGAGTGAAACAGGAGGAGCCGCATGCTATTCCTGTGCGGCCACCCTACAACACTACACCATTAAAGGGATAGTCATGACTAGTGACTTTCGACGCTCATATCTCTGTCCTTCCACTTCAGATAGCTCTCAAATTTAGTGAGCAAGTTCGTCTAGTCAAGACGAGCGATTTGATATGTGGCACGCACCATGATGATACCTGAGCGCGAAGAAAGGCTGGAGAGCAATTGCCAATCCATGAAGAAAGTGCAAGAATTTCAACAGTGTCGTGCCTCGCTCGAGTGGCCAAATCATGCTAATCACTAGCCCGATCAACACAAGACTAATTCCATTACGGGAGTAAGATTTTGGGCCATCTCTGACCTGAACCCCGTACATGATAAACGGTCGGATTCTACACACAAAGCGGACGAACAGACTGCAAATTCCATCGTTGGAATCCCTGATTTTGGAAAAAATTCCAAACTTGCAAAATCTTCGTTTGGCCAGGGAATCGAGCTGTGTTTGGTGCCCCGTGATTGTAGCGGCATGCTCAGTGTGCTCCAGTGAAGAAAACACATAAAAAAATCAAGGAACGAACACACTATCGATTCGAAGTTTCAAGATCTACTCAAAATTGAAGTCACATAATCGTGCACCAAAAACTGGATCCATGGTTCGACGTTGGTATCAAATCGATTTCCATGCCAAGCCCTATAAGAAAACCATGCATGTTAGGTTCAACCGGGCATCAGAATGACCCCAAATCAGCCATGCAAGAACACCCAAGTCTTAGGGAAATACAAGGACTATTCTGAAATTCCACAACTTGTTAGGAAGGGGCAAATCTACCATTTTGTACCTTATTTTCTATCATTTTTCACCCTATTTTTTAATTTCTTTTAATTTAGTTTAATTTTAATTTTTAGCAATTAGGGTTACTTTTGATCATCCACCCATGTTTGGGGGACACTTCTATATATACGTATCATCATTGTATGCAGAGGAGATGGAAAACACACACACAAGAGAGAGTTTTGACTTAATACAAGTTTCTCTTTCTGACCATTGTGGTGTTACGATTGAGGTAGAGGGTGAGGTGTGAGAAACTTTCGACCGGTGCCCCTAGGGTTGAGGTAAATCTTCTCTCTCTTCTTTTTCTTTTCTTCTTCTCTCTCCCTTCTCCCCTCTCTTCTCCCTCTTCTTCTTCAGAGTCCCTCGCAGAGGTCTGCACAGCAGTGGCAATGCCGTGCATGCCTCTCCCTTGGTCTCACAGGCCGCGCATGGCGATGGCAGCACCATGTGCTAGTCTTCTTCCCCTCCTTCTCTTCTGTCTCTTTCTCTCAGTGAAGTTTGTAGACGGCACTGCCCATAGTCGCCTACAGACGTAGCTTTGATGTCTCGGTGAAGAACCTAGACGGCGAAGTGTGTTGCCGCCTGCAAGAGTTTTCCTTTATTGTGCATCTAATGTAGACGGCAATACCTATCGCCCCCCACTAGAGGCCTTGGCAATACCCATCGCCGTCAGTGAGATTCCTCCATGTGTCTAGTGCCTATCGCCATTCCCCCTGCGTCTCACTCTGATCATCGTGCGACGTAGGAGAAACCATTGCGTGTGCCTTGTCAGGAGCTAGAATTGTCCACAAGGGATTCGTCGCCGCCTAGCATTACCCACCACGATGTCTATCGACATCTGGCTTCACCCTTCTCTTCCCCGTATCATTCTTTTTTCTCCACCTCTTTCTCTTCTCACTTGATTGAGGGTAGGCCTAGCCTAGTGCCGACCTCGGTTTCGAGTAGTATTGTCGTCGTACTAGTCCTTGAACCATGCCCGTCTTGCTACCTCTTCGAGTCAACAACTTCTGGCCGTCATGCTAGTCTTGTCCTTTCGTCAAGTTCACTTCTCCTTTCTACCTTTTGTCTAACCTTGCACTTCATCGCCTTCTCCCATGGACATACGTTACCCTAAGATAAGGGTGGGTCCTTTTCGACCCACTTGTCTTTAAAATTAATCGTAGAAGTGTTGTACAGAAAACAGGAGGATTACAGGTCAAGGGAGGCGATTTCGAACCAGCTCAAGTAGCTGAGGGGCCTTTTTCATGATCAAAGAGGGCGCCCACATGAGCTAGCCCGAGTAAGTCCCAAACCCACCTAAAATTCCTCTCTCATTGGTTGGTATACTTGCCCTTGCCCTTGAGCAAGGTTTTGAGAGAGCGATCTAAAGTCCCGGGTCCATCAGAGACCTCGAGACACGTGCCACCAGATCACCTAGATCCGGAAGGCGAGATCAAGGCACCTAACCAGCTTGGCAATTCCACTGGGTATTACCCCTAAGTCGGTTCGCTCTCGTTTGATCGGTTTCCTTCTTTACTTTTTGCACTCATTTCTATGGCACCTGGGTTGTTCAACCTGTTCATCCAAGTTGGGGATTTCCTTATCCCTGCACTTGTGGTTGTCCCAGGGAAGCGAGCTGCTCAAGCCTCCTTCCCTACTCTTCTTCTGCGTAAGGACTTATGGTCCAGCTCCTAGGTCCTCACTTAGGTCGGCGCGAGATGGGAGTTAAGGTCCCTACCTCCCCGCTTTCTCGCAAGGCCCCTTGCATGGGCACCACTTCTGCTGCCGCACACCCTGCTGGCAAATCTCTCGCAAGCCATACTGCTGCGGTACGCTCTAAGGCTGCCCCGTCCATCACTATGAAAGGTAAACAAACTATTATCACTCTTAAGGTTCATAGCGAGGCAACCCCCTGTGCCCCTTCACTATTCCAAGCCCCCATACAAGAAGGGTTGATACATAGAGGCAGAGGCCCCTGAGGTCTTCACCCCTCGCACACACTCAAAGGCTCGTGGTCTAACCACTCGAGTGACTCATGTTGCCTTGAGCTCGCATCCAGCATTAGGCCTTCTCGGGTCAAACCCTGCATGAGCCATGCATTCGCTTTCCATAGGTCGGGGTAGCGCTAGCTCTATGCCACCTCGAGCTCAGGAGGGTCGACCGCTCTGTCTTCCCTCCCGACGCACATAGCTTCACCTTGTGGGAGACAAGCTCCCGCCTCATCCCTCACAAACACAAGCTTGTGGGTCTCAGCCTTCACAAGTCGAATTGACCAGGCCCGGGCTGACCCCCAAGTCGCCCGGACGACTAACCCTACAGGTGCACACACCATCTTCGCAGGTCCCGTTTGGAGCTAGACCTGGGCAGACTCATGAGCCGGCCCCTCTTTCCTCTGCCGCTCTCCTGACGCCAGGCAAGCACCTCGAGCCTTGGTACTCAAAGGTCTTCCCTAAGAGTACCATCTTGAGACAGCTTTGGGTCATCCGAACGCCTTGGCCTCACAAAGGAATTCGAGGTAACGATTTGATGTCAGACAGAGGCCTCCAACATCCAAAACAAGAACCTAAGCTATGCTCCATCCTTGGGTGCCACTCCTTGTTCCAGCTCATAGACATGGCCCTCCCCTCTTCAAAGAAAACAGGGCAGTCCCGGTCTCATGATTAGTTCTGAAATGAGGTCCACAACCGCCTCAAAATCAAGCAGAAGAGAGGCATATAGATCCTGACCAGGGAAACCTCCAAGGAAGTCGAAGTCGCCACCCCTGACGACCTCCTGGCTTGTAATTCCTTTTTCCATCTTCAAACTCCAAAGCCTGAGCAAGCCCAGGAGTACTTTTTGGTGATCACC
Source organism: Amborella trichopoda (assembly GCF_000471905.2). The sequence goes on from NW_006499776.1 coordinate 3,448,076, forward strand.
ACCTAGAAGCAACGGGCCCAAGATCGTCAAGAACCAATCCTCACAAAATCGGTATACATAGCCCGAGTCTAGTCTGGGCAAGCTGAGCCCCTCCAGACTGACTTGTCGTCTGTGACTGGCTAGCCTCGGCAGCATCACCCGACCCCGACCTCCCAGAAGAAATGGTAAGTGTCATGGTGATCAATGACCCGAACGATGCTCAGGAGGAGCAGATGAACAAGTTTGAGGAAATGATGCAAGTAATCCTCGGAAAGATGGAGCGCCTAAAGGCCTCCACGGCCCCTTCTATGCCTGACTCCCCTACTTGTGATGACACAGCTCCTAGGTAGGCTCGCCCACCAGTCTCTCAAGACAACTCCTCTTCTCGCGGGGTCTCTCAAACCGACATAGATGCTATGGTGACTCATAGCCTCAAGAACAAGGTCCCGGGCATGCAGGAGATGCCACTCTACCAAAAGCCTTCATACATTAGCCAGGTGTCGTTTCCCCCGAACAACCAAAAAGGGAAACTTCCCCTGTTCAATGGTATCGCGCCTCCTCACCAGCATACAACCCACTTCCAAGCAGCCTACCGGGAGATGGCAACTGATGGACGTCTTCTCCTCCTCCAGTTCGTCGAAATTCTCGAAGGACCAGCCCTCCAATGGTATGCTCGGTTTCCGCCAAACTCTGTGAACACTTAGTAAGAAATGGAGTAGTTATTCTACCATCTCTTCTACGAAGTTCAAAAGAATGTGGAAACCATCAAGTTCTTCACCTTGATGCAAGACCTTGGTGAGCTGGTTGATAAATTCATCACTCGATGGAGAGAGTTGGTGACCTTTCATGCCACTCCCATGACCGAGAAGGAAGCAGTCCAGACCTGCATACGGAACATGCTTCCTATGATCGCCCTACATGTTGAGGCATCCAATCCACCCCCTCTATGTTTGAGCTCATCTCTACAGTAGTCCATATTGAGGTACTGTTCAAGCATGGCAACACTCGTCGGCAACCTGTCGGCTCGAACTCACACCCTAGCAGTCAGGGCAGTCAAAAGGCAGTAATCAATGCGGCCATCATCGCGGATGACATCAAAGGCTCGATTTCTCAAACCCTGGACCTCTCCAAGGGACAGGCATCTCTGGCTAGGGACAAGCAGCAGTCGTACAACAACGTCCTGCCTCCTAAAAACTCTAGGCGAAGTGAGTAGTTGGCCCAGCACATGAATAAGGTTTACCCCTTCGACATGGAGTGGACAACTGCATTACTTCGATTGCAGCTAGAATAGAACATGATACAGTTGCTGGAGTCCAATACTTTGGAGTTGTGGGCTGGAGACATACGAGAAGTACTACGCTTATCACAAGAGGGTTTGCCACCCCACTCCGGACTGCTATAAGCTCAACGACACTATCGAAGCCCTTATCAACAAGGGTCCGATAAAGCTCAAAGAATTGAAAAAGGCATATGGGACAGCTGAGGGATCACACATAATCACAATCCAAGAAGATGACGGAGCACTCGCTATCCTTCGTGCATTCTTCTCCATAGTGCTCGAAAAAGGAATCGCCACCCTAAAGCTGACAAGGCAACCTAAGTTCCTGCCTCGAAGGATCGGGAACCTCTGGTGCGCATATCACCAGATACAAGGCCATGATGTCAACGAGTGCACAAACTTCCATAAGCTCTTGGCTGAGAAGATGCAGCAGTGTTAGGAAGTTCAAGCCACTCGAGTTCCTCTCCCGCCTGCACAAGAAGACCTCCCGACGCAAGCCCAAGGAAACACCTAGCAAGACCCTCCGCAACCTCTCTTCAAGGCAATGCTCCAACAAGGTCTCATCACTCTCAAGCTCGCCAGGCAGCCGATACGCCTTACTCGGGGCACGGAAAAACTTTGGTGCCTTATCACCAAGTGTGGGGCCAAGAACTCAAAGACTGCTTAGAGTTCGCGGCCATAGCCTTGGAGAAAGTCTAACAAGGTCGTATTGACTGTGCTATTCTTCAAGAACACGTCGAAGCCGTTGCTCCCGTTCAAGTAGAAACCATGCTGCAGGTCCCTCATATGTATGCACTGGACTCCTTAGGGCCTTTGACCTCTCAGCCCTGGAAGTCTACCATGGGCAAAGCAGGCTCAAGTCCCTAAGATGGGAGGCAGTCTGCCAGGCTACCACTTCTCGCTAGCTTGATATGGTGGTCCAAACACCCCCTTGGGGATCCCAAAGGAGACAGCAAACACCTAGGTCGGCCAGTCGAAGGAATCATCTTCCTCAGCCACCAATCGAGGAAGAATTCCTCAGACCCCTACCTCCGCTATCAACCTTACAGGACTTCATCCCAGGCACACCTCGCCTAATCTTATCGTCCAATCAGGAAGACGGCCCTGAGTCATCAATATCTCAGGAGTCGGCCAAATTGGGCGACCAAGTTAAAAGCACCCCACAACGGTCAAGGCCGGGGCAATACCCCTTGCAAATGTCCAACTCCGACGACGATGTAAAAAGCTGCTCGGAATGTTCTAACCCTTCATCTCCTTCCCTCTCCTCTATTCCTTCTTCAGGTACTACTTGGCGATGCCCAGACTTCAGCTCCTCAAATTTCCTGATCCTTCACTTACCTATAAGCCTAAACCCCAAACCTCTACATCCCTAGTACAAGTGCCTATTACTGCCTCATCAACCTAGACCACATTGGCTGAACAGCAAAGTCAGCCAGTGTCACAAACCAAGGCTCAACCAAAACCTGTTCCTAAGCCCACCCTTCCATCTACACTAGTGACTTGATCAGGAACACAGAAAACAAATGAGGATAAAGTGAAATACGATGTAATTGAGCACTTGAGAAAGCTTCTAGCCCTTTCGAGTATCTATGATGCCCTCTTATTGTCTAGCGACTACTGCATGGCTTTGGTCCAAGCACTTTTAGCCCAGAGGTGTACGAGATTGAGGTGGAACCCATTGAGGTCGACCCAGCCATTCTAAGCGGGTGCTTGGCAATCTCTTTTTCTGAAGATGACCTTCATTTGGGAGTAAAATTCCACAATTGCCCTCTCTTCGTGAATGGTGAACTGCACGCTTACCCTTTCAATTGGATCTTGCTAGACGGAGGGTCAGTAGTTAACCTGATCCTAAGAAGGATTCTCATCCAACTAGGATTAGGGTTCAATGAGCTCACTCTTACCCACATCATTGAGCAATGGTTCAACCAGTCAAGAGAAAAGCCAGCCGACACAGTGCGCCTCACCCTCAAGGTTAGTGACCTTAATGATTACGCTCAGTTTCATGTAATCGACACCGATGCCTCTTATAATGTCCTGCTTGGTTGTCCTTGGCTCCATGATCAGGGGGTGGTTCCTTCCACGCTGCAGCAATGCTTCAAGTACAGCCGAGATGGAGGACGACGTGCGGTTTATACTGATAAAAGACCATTTCTCGTAGCTAAAATTCACTACGCCGACGAAAAGTACTATTTCACAGACCTTCTCGCACCAGAAAAGTCAAAAGATGATGATTGGAATTCTGTGAGAGAGATGGGACCTTCGTCTCATGATGATGTTGAGGATTTGGGATGATTGATTACAAGCATGTTCAAAGAAGAGGAAAGACAAGGCAAGATCCTCCCTTTGACGCCCATCCACCCAAGTATACTTTGCCACCTCTTCGAAGTCATGGTATCCTCTCTCGAAGGAGAAGCTTCTCCCTCTACTTCTAATTCACCAGAACAAAATGATGAGTCAGAAGTAGCCCCTGAGTCTGAGGAAGCCCTAGAGGTGGAGTGCCAGCAGTTAGGGTCACCTACACATTAGACCAGCAAAAATTTCTGCATCTCCCCATTGTCCTTCTAGAGATAGAACTGACGCACCAACCACCATGGCAAGTGCTCTAGGTTCCGTCCTTCCTGAACAAGGTGACAGATGGCAGCCAAAAGAAGGTCTTAAACTTCTCTAGGGTCGTCGAAGAAGTACAGGCGGACAAGAGTCAGCCCCTTGGCTCTCAGGATCAAGACCCCATGGCAATGTTGAGAAGCGAGGTGTGTAACCTCCAGAATCAATTGAACGTTATGCGCGTCGCTTCAAAGCACTTAAGGGAGTTTGTCCCCGAGACCAAGACGTACGATGAGCTCAAAAGCAATGTACCTCAAATCAAAGCCAAAGCTCCGCCAGACTGGAGCATTTACAGTAAGCAGGCAAATCAAATTTTGAAGACCATGAATTATGAGCCCCTCTCCAATCAAACACTCAGGGGTAAGGAAGCAACTGCTCCCCCATTCAAGGTCATTGAAGCAACAGCAGGCTACCACAAGGTGAAGCACAGAGTGGGCTATTCTTCATCATCCCAAACCATGAAAGGGTAGAAGCAATGAAAAAGAAAGAAAAGTCAAAAGAATTGTTTCATTCACAAATCAAGAGAGTGTTACAGTATTATTTTATTTACAACGAAAAAGAGAACTAAAAAGAGGGCATCATAAAAATCGATCGATTGCTTCATTGACCTTTCCTCTATATGCTGCAGTTGATGTCTTCGCCTGCTCAATCTCTTTCTTCAGCCTTGCCACCAGCCCCACCTCATGCTCCATCATGGGGGTCACTTCTTTCAAACAACACTAGAGGGCCAAAGCCTCATCAAGAACCACCTTGTCCTTTGCTTCCTAATCCGCAGTCTCCTTCTCCTGCTGGTCAAGTTTCCGCATCAACTCGAATATCTTCTCCTTCAAAGCCACCACCTTATGGTGGTGGGAGATGGCCCCTACAGCAAGTTCTGATCTCCGGGAGTCTACGACATTCAGCTGCTGCGATTGAATCTTTACCAATTCATGGTAGCACAGAAGAGAAGGCTACAAAGGCAGCAATTGTGAGCTTTTCAGTTGCTGCATAGTCGCTTCTTCTCTCAGGGCCTTCGCCCTCCATCCTTCCAGCTCACTGGCAATGCTGTCAAAAAAGGGGAACACCTTAGGCACATTTCCTATGGCGACCCCCATCAAACGCAAAATCGTTGTGCTAACCTCTTCATGGGGCATCTCTTTCAACTTCTAGAAACCTACCCACAACATCTTGAAGAAGACGCCCAGCATTCCACTGAAAGTGGGCCTGGGCAGCATGGTAGGAGCAACCACATCAAGCTAGCTCCCAGCTGAAGCCAAAACCTTGAGCACCCCAGATTCAAGAGAAACCTCATGCCGCTCTAGTGCCTCGACAATGGCTTCCTCACTCAGAACCTCGATCATGACCGTGCCAGGCTCGATCCTTTCATGGCAAGACATCATCGCCTCGACCTCTGCAAGCCCAACCAACGCAGTTGGGACGAGGTTGCCTTCCTCACCTAGTGTTGTGATCCCAATCTCATGATGCCCCACAGTAGCATCCTCCTCTAAGGCGATGACCACTCCCCGTGGCCCCTCTTCTCAGACCGTCCCCACCTCGAAAAGTTCGACACCTTTTCCCTCTCATACCTCGCCCTTATCTTCCGAGCTGAGCATTTCAGCAGCAGACTCCCCCATGGCACCTGCCTCCCCTATGGTCATGGGTGCCACCCCCGGACCCTCCAAGCCTAGCCCCTCAGAGCATCCTACTTCTGCGTTCCCTGTGGATGCCCCGCTCGAGGTAGCCGCCTCTAGCTGCTTGGATGGCCCTCCTTCGATCCCTGGGGCCCCGTCTCTTCTATTACCACAAGCTTTATCGAGATTTCCCTTTCCTTAGTAGGCTCGACAACTGTCGGCACTCCAAGGGCCCTCTCCACCTCCACTGCCTCGTTAGGAGAAGTCCCACCATCCCTGTCTACCACCATTGGGATCGAGCCCCCCCTTCAGCTTCAGTTGTCGCTTCCCAATCTAAAGAAATTTCAATTAGGGTAGTAGGCTCTGAGGCATCAGCTCAAGTCTCTGAGGTGCCAAGAGAAGATTCAGGTGAAGGAGAAGGGGAGGCCTCGAGAGAAGAAGGCGACAGGGAAATATTAGGAGACACACAGAACTCTGAAGAAGCCGAGAGTGAAGAGCCATCTGACTCACAAGTCACTAGGACCCCATGCCCTTTGTGCTCTGAAGTCCTGATTCCCTTCTTGGTTGGGGCACAAGGAGTGGCTCCAGCAGCCTGCTTTTCCTTCTCCCCCTTTGCCGGCTTGGACTCAGCAGCCTGCCCTTCCTTCTTCCGTTCTTCGACTCGGGGGCTGCAATTGGCATTCTCTTCTTCCCATGCGCCGGCTCGGGCTTAATAACCGGCCTTTCCTTTTTTGTCAGATCGGGCTCGGCAGCCTGCTCTTTCTTGCTTCCTTCCACTGGCTCAAGCACAACAGCTTGCCTCTTCTTCGTAGGCTCAGGTACAACAACCAACTTTCTCTTCTTCCCTTTTGCCTGCTTAGGCACACCACCCTTCGAGGTCCCAGACTTGGAGGAACTAGCAGCTAGCTTATTATGAGAGACGCTCCCTATCAGTTCATTTAAATCTTGGACCGGATGCCTTTCATACCCCAGGATTTACAGCCTTCTTTCCATTTGACGATAGCAGGGAGTTGGTCAAAAATACTCTTTGACCCCTTCTCCATATTGAGAAACCATGGCAAAGACTTGTCCATAGTAATTCGGCGAGGCTGCTTGAGTATGTGCCAGTCATAAGCGAAGCCCAAGGTAAAGATTTCACTTAAGGGAGGGGTCTTAGCCAGTTTTCGCTGCCTAGTATCTTGGCTCCAGCAACTATCCTCCACTTTTCGGGGATGGTCTATGTCCCAATACCCCTTGTTCGTAATTCTCCACCATATCTTGTGGGCCTTGGTCACTCATGCCATTCTGCCGAAATGGGGCAGCACATACTTATTGACCGTGGTGGCCTCCAAGCATGTGGCCCAAGAAGTACAGATGTGCCTTGGATGCCAAATCTCCTTGCCTGTTCCCAACTCGTCCGGCTTCCAATGGGCAACCTTACTATGCCTTTTTTTGAAGAACACCAAGAACGGACAACCCTGATCGAACCCATGCTGCCCGACGAATCGGTGAGGAAAATAGCCCTAAAGCTTCCCACGATGGATAGTGCGATATGTAAGAATGCCACCCCTGACACTCGGCATATCCATCAATTCTTTCGGGCTGGTGAATTCACCATCCAGGTGGTTGCTCAGCTCGTCAACATATGCATGGTCTGTAAGGCTTCGAACTGGAAATGCCACTTGGGTCATATGGAGGTGATCGTTGAAAAACAGGCTGTTCGCATGGCTCGGGGGATGAAAAATTGCCATCTGACTAGCAATCTTCAACAAAAATGGACACATGCTATCCTCTAGCTCTTTGACTCTGCGGTATATATCTCGAAAGTAAGCTCCAAGCCAGTTGCACACGTAATGAACCGGGAAAGCGATCTTGAAATCTCTTGGGAAGGCCTCACCATCTTCTATGTCGTTCCCTCCTTCCTCCCCTTTATATGGTCTTCCTCTGGAGATGGCCCCCAGGCCATGATAAATGCTGCACAGTGTAGGCTATGCGAGCGCATATTTTCTCCCTCATGCCATGTCACAGTCCACATAAAAGGTGTCAGGACGAATGATGTCTGAATCCCCGGGAAGGGCAAATTTACAAAGGAAGAGAGTCAAGTAAGCTGCCAAGAAGACGTCCCCATTCTTCCTCAACAGCTCGAAAACTGACCGGGTTTACGCAGGTACTGAAGAAGAATTTTACCCACTTGGCGAAGGTAACTTGCCCCTTTTTGACGATCTCAAAAAGGGCTCTATGACGATCTCATGCCGTGCTTCTTCTATCAACGGCTCTATGACGATCTCCTCTCCAAAAAAGGCTGAGTTTTGAGGAATAAACTTGTCATACGTGGCACCAAGGAGAGGTAACCCACCTACGAAGTGCAGGTCCATCAACGATATCCCTGCCTCTCCGGGACCAAGCGGCCATGTGTTGCTAACATGGTTCAAAGTCTCCAATAACAGCTTGACCGTGTTTGAACAACGGTCGTAAATAGCCCAACGAGCATTAGAGGGCAGCCAGCAAAGAAGCCAGGCTCAAAATATCCCTGAAGCCCCGCAACACTTTCAGGGTCTAGGAGGAATAGCCCTTTAGGTACTAGTGCTCCTCTTACAATCGCAAATCGGAAGAGGACCATTTCAGACTCGGGGTTTCCACCATTCGCGTGCCTAGAGTCTACAGGTTCACGTTAGAAGCTACATTTTGATGTAGGCAATGCAGAAGTCCTACCCCTTCCTCTATGCTCATGTTTCCATCATTATCTTCCCTCGTCACCAATTAGACAGGGGTGCTCACAAAGGTGATGCTTAAAGGCCACGTGGGTTCACACAAGGCTAGGGTAAACCAGATCGGCTCACCTCTCACCAAGCTTTTGCCAATGAATGCATCAATACTGAGCTCCCCTTCTTGCGGGAGGTTCACCACGTCTGGAATGGCCCCCAATGACTCCACCATCAGAACAAAAGCAAAGGGCTCTAGACGGCCACGAAGAAACTACTCTCACCAGGGCAGGACTATCGATGTCTCGCAGTCAAAGGCAAGACTATCACCGTCTGCCACCAAGAGGGAATCGTCGTCTCACGATCAATCAAGAACCATCGATGTCTCACGAACGAAGGCATATTAATGCCTCACTCCAACTGTCAACACGCACCGCATGTGTGTCCCTTGAAATCCAGACACGCTGCCTGACACTTGCGGCGTGGCTTGTCAGCACACGTGCGTAGGGTGACCGATCGCCATCCCATGACTCATCACCTCCTCGACCGTTACGGTCTCCCAACCCTTCGGTTTCCCACTGGCGCTTTCTTCTATATCCACTCCGGTCCACCAAGAAAACCTTCTCCCACCACTTGCTTGTTATCGGAGTTAGCAAAAACCACCAGAAGTCCCCAGAAGACTTCCCTGAGACTCGACGAATTGTCCTTCACCTCGGTTTTCGCACTTTAGCAGTCCACCAAAGCTCACCGAAATTTCGGTAAAATTCTAGTGAGCTCAATGCAGCCCCCTGTCCTTCTCCTCTAAAGCTGACAGAGCCCTCTGAGCTCTCTGCGACCTACCCTTCAGCAGCAGAATGACCGAAGAAGCCCTCGAACTCTGGCAGAGCAGCTCTGCAAATTCTGCCAAGGCCCTGAGAGATCCCCTTCCTTGCTCAAAAAGCTTTACTGCTGGCTGAAAAACTGTTCGCAACCACAGTGCGACTCTTCACACCACCTGAAGTTCACCAGAAAAATCCCCAAGTACCTTTCTGTGTAAGTTCTGGCCGAGAAGTGCTCATCGGAAAACCCTCGCAAGGAACTTTGGTTCTTTCTCTCTCTAAAAAGCCCTTCTATTGTTTTATCCTTCGGTAAACAGTAATGTGGAGTTTCTCCCCTTTTTATACCCCATAGTACCAGAGACTGTCCCTGAAAAACTCGAAATGATGCTCCAGTCCCCAGCTCTTGATGGCGATGAGGACAGGTCGGGACGGCCAAGCCCGAGACCTGAAGATGCATCGTCCCGCGCCTCGTCAAGCTTTCATTAGGGGACTAGCGTCGTGTGCTTTGTTTAGAAGATTGTCGTCGTACATATCGCTCAGGAACTTTCACCGAGCGCTTTGTCAGGAGGCTATTGGCGCCCACCCATGAAGGAGTTGTCCCCTTGCGTCTAGCCAAGGGCTACTGTTGCGCGCTTCACCAAGGGACCTGACGCCATCATCGGGGTCTAATGCTACACTTAGCTTCATACGCATGCCTTGGTGCTCCCCTTCAGACCATCGGCTCATACCCTTAGGAAGTTCATTCTTTACACCACAATCTTACCCCTCAGCGAGCCCAGTTTTTGGTAATGGCTATATTCCCCATGGGGTCACTTCTGCCACGGTCCATGCTGCATGACCCTAAACTGCATAGCCACAGTCCTTGTCTCACAACTCAAAACTGTATGACCACGATCCAAGTTGTATGGCCCTAAACTGTATAGCCATAGTCCTTGTCTCATGACTCAAAATTATATGACCATGGTCCGCACTGCATGACTATAAACTGCACTGCCACGGCCCAAGCTGCATTACCCTAAACTGCATAGCCACAGTCCTTGTCTCACGACTCAAAACTGTACGACCATGATCCGCACTACATGACCTTAAACTGCACCGCCATGGTCCATGCTGCATGAACCTAAACTGCATCACCACAGTCCATGCTGCATGACCCTAAACTGCATAGCCATAGTCCTTATCTCACAACTCAAAATTATATGACCACGGTCCAAACTATACGACCTTAAACTATAACGGAGGTCTAGTTGCACGACCTCAAACTGTAAAGTTCTTGTTACATGACTTTAAACTTATGACCATGGTCCAGTTGTGTGACCTTAAACCATATTGCATGTCCTTGCCGCATGATGTTAAAAGGCATAGCGCCACGGTCCAAACTTTATGACCCTAAATTGTAGCGGAGGTCTAGTTGCACGATCACAAACTGCATGGTCTTAGCTATATAACTTTAAACTGTACAGCCATGGTTCGAGCTACAAGACCCTAAAACTGTAACGCGCAGCCCACCGAATGGTCCATACGCATAACTCCAACTAGACCCCCAACGGAGTTAGATGCATGTAAGGGTCGTACTCATCCCATCATCTCCAGAGAGTTAAAGACATCCTTCCTTCAACCCACCAGGGGGATTCATCCGTGCCCTAGAGTCTCGGAGTTTCATGTACACCGATAGTCATTATCCCCATGGAGTCACACTGGCCCTCCTAATCCCCAGTGAAGCTGTCACACCCCAAGAATTTACAATACTGTTATTCCTGAGATGTGACAGACAAAACATATATACATCTATTGATAGGACAAATTTAAAGTGGCGAGGTCTTACAAAGTAACAAAAGAAAGCTAGCACAACAATAATATCTTTCAAGGTTGATCTTGACTAGCACTCAAAATGAATCCGCAGTTATCCTGGAAAAATGTTTACCATAGTTTGATGAGTTTGGCTACTCAGTAAGTGATCATCATAATCCTAAAAATAATCATGATTGAAAGATATCAATATTTTCCAAAATGAGATCTACTAACAAAAATGCATCAAGAGTTTCACTTTCAATAAAT
>NW_006499776.1:3460413-3481165 GCF_000471905.2 Amborella trichopoda
CCCCAAGGTGACATACTGGGTCTGATAAAACCTTTATCTAATAATTCTTCCAATTATTGTTTCAGTTCTTTAAGTTCTGCAGGAGCCATTCTGTAAGGTGCCTTAGAAATTGGTGCTACCCCTGGCAATAATTCAATGGAGATTTCAATTTCCCTGTCAAGCGGTAATCCTGGCAATTCTTCTGGAAAAACGTCGGGAAATTCTCGGATAATCGGAGTGGTATCCAAATTTATTTCTTCCTTCCTATCTTCTTTGATATAGGCAAGAAAGCCTTGACACCCTTTTCGAATGAGGCGATTAGCTCGAATATAAGAGATTAAATATGATGGGGAGTCTTCTTTGACACCATTGAAGTAAAATACTGGTTGATTCGAAATACTAAAGATAACAATTTTCTTATAACAATCAATACTTGCATGGTATGCAGAAAGCTAATCCATGCCTAAGATTACATCAAAATCTTGAATTTTCAGGAGTATTAAATCAACCAATAGTTCATTTTCTTCTATCTTTATTACATATGATTTGTACACTATATTGGTGTTAATTGAATCTCCCATCAGTGTGGCTACCTCTAGAATGTATTCTAATTGTTCTGGTTCTACCTTTAAGTGGCATGCAAAGTGTTGTGACACAAATGAATGAGTAGATCCAGGATCAATCAAAACATGAGCTACTTTTTGGAAGATAGTAAGAGTACCTTGGATCACTGATTTTGAGGCCTGAGCGTCTTGCTCGGTAATCGCAAATACTCTTCCCTTCATCTGAGGCTTTGGAGCTATCTCTCCCTGCTTTGGAAGCTGTTGTGTCTGTAAGCTAGGACATTGTCTAATCTGGTGTCCCAATTTTCCACACTTAAACAGGCTCCGGTATTCCAATAACAAGGGCTTGATCCATGATTTTTCCCACATTTTCTACATGGTTCTATTGGGTTTTGAAATGGCAAGAGCCTTGGCTTCTTGTTTGGCCTTTCAAATTGTTGTCGATTAGATGATGTAGGTGACTGTTTTGATTTTTTGTCTTTTGGTAATCTTCAAAATCTTTTTCGACAATTTGGGCTCGATCCACTATTTCGGCATAAGTTCTCAATTTCAAGACTGATATTCTACTTCTAATAGCTGGCCTGAGACCCCTTTCAAATTTCTTCACCTTTCTTGCCTCATTGTTAATCATATGTGGTGCAAACCTGGCCAATTCAGTAAACTTGGCCTCGTACTGTGCTACTGTCCTATTTTCTTAAATTAATTCTAGAAATTCCATTTCTTTTTGATCTCGAATAAAATCTGGGAAATACTTTTCATTAAATGCCTCTAGAAATACTTCCCAAGTCAAGGTTTTATTTTCTTTGACCATTACTCCTTTTGTCATTCGCCACCAGTGTTGTGCCTCACCTTCTAACATAAAAACTGCCAAGGCACCTTCCTATCATTATGACATTCCATAACCTCGAATATTTTTTTCAATTGCATAATCCATCCCTCGGCTTCCAGTGGGTTTACAGCACCCTTAAAAGAAGGTGGGTTCAATTTCTTAAATTGTTTGATATTACTCCCACCATTTCCTGTAACTAACTGTCTGGGTGGATTGTTGTTTTCCATCTGATGTTGCATTAGAGAAACCACATTTTCCCAGGCTTTGTGAATTCCTTCCATATTAGCCTCAGCTATTCCGGATCTTGACTTTGTCCCGATCTGTACACACAATAAATGTGATTTTAAGTACATTCCTTTTAAATTTCCATTCCTAAGAATCTTAAACCTATTGCTCTGATACCATAATTGTCACACCCCAAGAATTTAGAATACTGTTATTCCTGAGATGTGACAGACAAAACATATATACATCTATTGATAGGAAAAATTTACAGTGGCGAGGTCTTATAAAGTAACAAAAGAAAGCTAGCACAACAACAATATCTTGCAAGGTTGATCTTGACTAGCACTCAAAATGAATCCGCAGTTATCCTGAAAAAATGTTTACCATAGTTTGATGAGTTTGGCTACTCAGTAAGTGATCATCATAATCTTAAAAATAATCGTGATTGAAAGATATCAATATTTTCCAAAATGAGATCTATTAACAAAAATGCATCAAGAGTTTCACTTTCAATAAATGCATAATTAAGTATAATCCGAGTAATTGAAATGCTTATAACACTTTTAACGGTAGAGCATAATTCAAAGGATTTCACAAAATACCCTACTGGAGTCCCAAGTAGGTCACCTATATACCCCATCAGCGTCCTAATGGGTCCACTTAATCCCTATCGGCGTCCCAGATAGATCCACTTAATCCCTGCAGGTCCACTTACCTCACCGGCATACCGGATGAGTCCACTTAATCCCTACCGGCATCCCAGATAGGTCCACTTATACCTCACCGGCGAACCGGATGAGTCCACTTGCATACTTAAATTATTTATAAATCTCTTTAAACATTCGAAAGCAGCAATATCATGTACTCAACATATCACTCAAATCATTAATATGAATTTCACTTAAACCATTAATAACAGCCACTCTCTATAACATTTCAAAAATAACCAATCAAATATTTTGGGCTCAAATTTAGAAAGGTAGCAGTTTGTAAAGGCATTCTAGCATAATTGCCAATTAAATATGTATAGAAAAAACTCTTATAGAAATTCAAGAGTACGGAATTATCACAATTTATGGGATATCAATCCAAAAATAAACATTTCACAACAATACTATAATCAATTTCAAAAATGTTAATTTTTAAATAATAAGATAGTCATTTGCACATGAATTTTACAATGTCTAAATATTCAAAACAGTAGAAAGAAATATCACAATTTTACTAAAAGCAAAAATATCACATTTATTTCTAACAATAGACAAGAAAATTAAATAAATTTATTTTTCATAATTTACAGCATTCAAAATTTCCAACATAGATAAGATATCACAATTTTTATTAAACAGATTATTTTTCAGGAAGACGATGTCACTTACCCACAAATATTTGAGAGGGAGCTTCCGATAAAAATTCGGTTCGAGAGAGAAGTTCACTGTGTTTCGACCAAAGAGAGAGAGAGATCTCAAAATTTTCTAGGGTGGGAGTGCTCACCTCCCCTATTTAATTCTTATAACGTATTATTATATTATTTTATTAGGCTCTACCTCATACCTGAGGTGTCGCGTTAAGAGTCTGTTTTTAACATATGAAAATCATGTCCACTAAAGGACGTGGCAAGCAGCAAGCAAAAGTTTAAACCAAGTAAAAACTTTTGAAAATAGTGATGGTCCCCAAGGACCATCATACTCAAACAGACTATCACCTATTTAAAAGTATCTTTTCGCTTTTTTTTTTTTTTGAAATTTTAGGATTGTTACAGAAGCCTTTCCCGTTAACTACCCCTTGTAGGATCACCACCTTCATCTACATCTCTTTACATGTGGATAGCCTTAATTATCTTTATCCCCAGGGAGTCAGATTGCTAGCCACGTACCTATCCCCTATGCAACCCTACTGACATGGCGACTCGTGCAAGGTCCATGTTGGATGACCTTAAACTGCACAGCCACGATCCAAACTATGTGACTATAAACTATAACGAAGGTTTAGTCGTATGACCTTAAACACTACGATCCTAGGTGCATGACTTTAAACTGCATAACCACGGTCCAAGCTATATGACCTTAAACCATAGTGCAAGTTCTGATGACATGACGTTAAACTGCTTCGCTCATGTATAGGAGGCACGACCCTAAAGACGTCCCATGTGCATGCACACCTCCCATTCTGTGTGTATCTTCACGCATATCATATCAAACTGGCCCATCAGTGTGCGCATACCCTCTTTTTCTTCTCTCCAGTAAGCCTACCTAAGCCCACACGCCTTTTACATGCATTGCCATGCACGTTCTTCCCTAGCCGGCCCATTAGTGTGCGCTGGCTGCCTTCACCATCTTTCATCTTGGTCCTCATAGTCTTACCCATGCTCAACAAACGGCAAGACATCTCGCCGCCAGTTAGTGGGTCATCAATTTTCACCTACCATTCAATCAACTCTCTACAGGAAACTTCATGCCACCTTCCAAATGAGTCAAATTCACCCCCTGACTCACTCCATGGCCTCTACAGACTGTCATTCCTTATCGCTACAGTCCAGCTGTAGGACCCTAAAACTATAGTGCATGTCCTAAGTGTATGACGTTAAAAGGCTTCGCATAAGTCTCGAAGGCATGACCCTAAAACACGCCTTCTCTAAAAAAAAACAGGCATGGTGTACACCTGGACAAGGGAATGCCATGAGTAAAAATAACGGACGGGCATGGTCACAAAACCATGAGTAAGAGAGTTCCGTGGAAAAATAAACCCAGGCACGGTCAAAACCAAAAAAGGGCATCGTGAACAAAAATGGATGAAATGGGTGGATATGGATAAAAGAGCCTGAAAATAACGGAAGTTCGTGAAAAACGTTTTCACGGCGCCACTTCCCCTGTTCTAGTGAAAACCTGTGAAAGGGCGCTTAGACCGACAAAGCAGGTTGGCGCACTTCCACAGTCTCAATCGACACCCTAGTTTCTATGGCTTGTCAGGGAGTGAGAGCCTCATAAGATCTACCTAGTTTCCACAGCTCGTCAGGGAGTGAGAGCCTCATAAGATCTCCCCAACAATCATGGCTCGTCAGGGAGTGAGAGCCTCATAAGATCTCCCCAGCAATCATGGGTCATCAGGGAGTGAGAGCCTCATAAGATCTCCCCAGCAATCATGGCTCGTAAGGGAGTGAGAGCCTCATAAGATCTCTCAGTTTCCACAGCTCGTTAAGAAGTGAGAGCTTCATAAGATCTCCTCAGTTCAACAGCAACAAGAGTCTCGTGAAGGTGAGGACGATGACGAAACGATCCCTCCAGAAATGCTAAGGGCCATTACAAAGGCAAGAGTCAGATAAAGCCAGGGTTACCACAGGATTCAGGGTATGTCTCGCAAAAACCCTCTAGCCAGCATGGGACCAGACTTTGGGATGGGCTAGAAGCCCCAGAACTGGCCAAGATTTTCATGAGGTCTCTCAAGAGTCTCCTGCCAAGTTTCATCACATTATGAGATATCTAAGGCAGTGCAGACTAAGAAACAATTCCGATAGAATCGACCTCTAGCACCCTGAATTGACCCCTATACCTAGAGCTACATTTTCAACATCTCATATCACTGTGGGACCATTATCATTAGATCCGACATGGTTGAAAAGCCCAAGCGGTCACGTTTCAACCCAAATAGACACTCCAAGAAGAAGTTATAGCGAAAAGAGTGAAACAGGAGTAGCAGCATGCTATTCCCATGCAGCCACCCTGCATCACTACACCATTAAAGGGACAGTCATGACTAGTGACTTTTGACACTCATATCTCGGTGGTCCCACATCAGATCATACTCAAATTTGGTGAGCATGTTTGTCTAGTCAAGACGAGCAATTTGATATGTGGCACGCCCCGTGACGATACCCAAGCACGAGGAAAAGCTAGAGAGAAGTTGCTAATCCATAAAGAAAGTGCATGAATTTCAGCAGCGTCGTACCTTGCTAGAGCGGCCAAATCACGCCGCTCATGAGCGCGATAGACACGAGACCAATTCCATTATGGGAGTAAGGTCTCGGGCCATCTCTGACCTGAACCCCGTACATGATAAACAATCAGATTTTGTACACGAAGTAGACAAACAGATTGCAAATTCCATCGACGGAATCCTTGATTCCGGCCAAAATTCCAAACTTGCAAAATCTTCGTTCAATGATGGAATCGAGCTGTGTTTGGTGACTCGTGACCTAGCGACATACTCAGTGTGATTCATCAAAGAAAACATAAAAAACCATCAAGGAACGAACACACTATCGATTCGAAGTTTCAAGATCTATTCAAAATTCAAGTCACATGATCATGCACCAAAAACACGATCCACGGTTCGAAGTTGGTATCAAATCAATCGCCATACCAAGCCCTATAAGAAGACAATCATCTTACGTTCAACCAGGCATCAGCCTAGATCATCCATGCAAGAACACTTAAGTCCTAGGGCAACATAAGGGCTGTTATGAAATTCCACAACTTGTTAGGAAGGGGTAAATCTATCATTTTGTACCCTATTTACTAATTTATTTTAATTTAATTTAATCTTAAGTTTTGGCAATTATGGTTTCGTTCGATCATCCACCCATGTTTGAGGCACACTTCTATATATACGTACCATCTTTGTATGCAGAGGAGAATGCATACACACACACAAGAGAGAGTTTTCACTTAATACAAGTTTATCTTTCTTACCATTGTGGTGTTATGCTCGAGAGAGAGGGTGAGGTGAGAGAAACTTTCGGTCGGTACTCCTAGAGTTGAGGTAAAATCTTCTCTCTCTTCTTTTTCTTTTTTCTTCTCTCTCCCTTCTCCCATTTCTTCTCCCTCTTCTTCTTCTGAGTCCCTCGCGGAGGTATGCACGACAGTGGTAGTGCCATGCATGCCCCTCCCTTGGTCTCACAGGCCGCGTATTGCAATGGCAGCATCATGCGTGAGTCTTCTTCCCCTCCTTCTTGTTTGTCTCTTTCTCTCAGTGAAGTCTGTAGACGGCGCTGCCCATCACCGCTTGCAGATGTAGCTTTGATGTCTTGGTGAAGAACCTAGACGGTGAAGTTTTTTGCCGCCTGCAGGAGTCTTCCTCTACTACACATCTAACGTAGATGACAATACCTATCGCCACCTGGTAGAGGGGTTAGCAATAGCCATTGCCGGCTGCGAGATTCCTTCATGTGTCTGGTGCCTATCATCGATCCCCCTGCATCCCACGCCTATCGCTGTGTGACCTAGGAGAAACCATCGTCGTGTGCCTTGTCAAGAGCTAGCGCCGTCCACAAGGGATGCCCCACCTCCTTGCATTTCCCACCATGATATCTATCGATATCTGGCTTTGCCCTTCCCTTTGCCATCTCGTTTATTCCTCTTCACGTCTTTCTCTTCTCACTTGATTGAGGGTAGGCTTAGCCTAGCACCGACGCGTCGACCTTGATTTCAAGTGGTATTGACGCCGTGCTGATCCTTGAACCATGCCCATCTTGCTACTGCTCCGATTTGGCAACTTTTGGCCGTTATGCTAGTCTCGCCCTTCCGTCAAGTTCTCTTCTCCTTTATACCTTTTGTCTATCCTTGCACTTCATCGCCTTCTTCCATGAACATGCATTACCCTAAGACAAGGGTGGGTCCTTTTTGACCCACTTGTCTTACAAATTTACCATAAAAGTGTTGTGCAGAAAAACAGGAGGATTACAGGTCTAGGGAGGTGATTTCGAAGCAGCTCAAGTAGCTGGGGGGCCTTCTTCATGACCTAAGAGGGCACCCACGCGAGCCAGCCCAAGTAAGTCCCAAACCCACCTAAAATTTCTTCTCTTAATTGTTGGTATACATGCCCTTGCCCTCGAGCAAGGTTCTGAGAGAGCGATCTCAAGTCCCGGGTCCACCAGAGATCCGAGACATGTGCCACATGATCACCTAGATCCAAAGGGCAAGATCGAGGCACCTAACCAGACACATGCAGGATCTATAGCACGTGTGAGAGATTTGATCCCAAGCGACATCTATCTTTTTAAGCTCAACCGACGCTAGATGTTAGCAGACATAGCCGGCGATGAGAGTTAGCCAACACATCCGACATTAATGTTTGAGTACTCAATTGGTGTTGGAACTCTGAAGGTACATCCGACACTAGGCCTTTAGAGACACAGTCAGTGTTAATCTTCAAAAAACGCAGCCGGCTCTAAGCTTCCAAAAACACAGTCGGTCCTAAGCTTCTGAGAACCCAACCGGTGTTAGGCCTCTGAAAACTCAGCCAGCGATAGGCTTCTGAAAACTTAGCCTTCACTAGGCTTCTAAAAACTCAACCGGTGCTAGGCTTCTGAAAACCCAACCAACGTTTAACCACTGTCTCAACAGTTTTCCTTCGACGGTGAATCCTTGAATCCCTGTCAATGGCTGAGGCTTCTTACCAATTCCTGACATAAAGAACCTTCTCAGGGAGGGAGAAGTTGGCACTAATGATTTTACTGGTGAGGCTCTAGTTAGGGGGAAGCCCATTTGGCTGACAGAGCTAGTATGTAAGCCAGAGTGGCCTCTGAGTGTCACTTTTATCACTGACCCGGTTCGTTTTTAAGTCCGAGAGGACAATAATGGCAATATCAGTATTGAAGAAGGGGTGGCACTTCTCCATTGCATGCATAGAAACATAGCTTCTGGGGAAAACTTGCCCACCCTCAGAAAGAGAATGGTGCAAACGAAGGGGCTAATATGATCAGGGAAAGGCCTTTGAATACAGGGGGAGCACCAATTTTTAAAGGGATACTCTTCCTAGACCACCAAGGTGTTAGTGTTGTACAGGAGAATTCTCGAACGTGCTTCACTGCTAGCAGTGGTTTAGTGCTCAGCCAATTACTATGAATGGTGTTATAATACCGTCACGATATTGCTTGAGATGTGGAGCCACGTTAGCAACACCTGGCTTTTGGAGTATGGGGAAGCAGGAATGTCCTTGCTAGATCTTCATTTTATTGGGTCTCCTACTGATCGGGGCCATGTGTGACGATTTCATGCCCCGAAATTCAGTCATCTTTGGTGGTGCTAGATTGGAGGGAGAAGAGCCACCTACTAGTCTCCAAAAGCTTTTTGAGGTTTATCAATTACTTCATGCTCAATCTAGCAATGGTCGAGTAACTTTCACCGAATGGGTGAAATTATTTTATGGGGACTATCCTGAAGGTATTTAGGGTACTCCAAGAGGGAAAGGGAAGGCAGTTGCAATGAGACCTCCCACATATCAACCTGAGACCACTGACGATAATGTCTTCTTGGCAGCATATTTGGCCTTATTTTTGTGCAAATTTTTGCTTCCTGGAGGGGCAGATGACATTCGTCCAAGCACCTTCTATATAGCCTCTGACACGGTAAGAGGGCATGAATATGCCGTTGTTCAACTAGTCCTGTGCAATATTTACCATGGCTTGGGGGCCATCTCTCGTGAAAAGGCTTACAATGGAAAAGAGGGAGGGAATGGCATTGTCAGAGGAGAAGCATTCCCCAGGGACTTTAAAACTCCTTTCCCCATCCATTACGTATAAGGGTGGCTAGGGGCCTATTTCCCTGCCACTTATGTCAGAAGCTAGGGTAGAGGGGATGAATTATGCCCCTTCTTGATGAGGGTTGCTGGTCAAAAGGAGATCTTTCATAGCCCAAGGGACGGAACTTGTTTGGGCACAACTTCTTAAATATTTAGAGGGTACCATTTCCAATGCTTCACCGACCGTTCTTTTATTGACGAACTGGGGAAGGAGCTGGATGGCGATCCTACTACTATTAGGGAGCTCAAGTTCATCCTGAGCATTAGAGGGGGAGTTTTACCCTATCGGACCCCTCACAGTGCCAGATTAGAAGGGTATTTCCCTCATCGCATGGGCTCGATCAGGGCTGCCCCTTCTCCATGTTTTTCAAACAGCACCGAGGCAGAATAACCATAGGGAAGACAAAAGAGCTTGGGACTTTGCGAGAGTGTTGGCTGTTAGGATATATATGAACCACATGGTCCACATGTCTAGAGATGAAAGAAATAAGCAAATATGTGATACCTCATTTCGGCAGAAGGGTCAGGGTGACCGAAGCATATGCAAACTGGTGGTGGCCAGCAAGGGATACTGGGATGAAGATCACCCTTGGAAAGGGGAGCATGGTAACTGACATCAGGAGACCAGACAGAGAAGGATGATGGATACTTTTGCCCATGGCAAGGTTTTTGTCCTGGGATATCCTTTGAACTGAGAGGCGCTTGGAATTTCTCTAAAGATAGTAGTCGATGATACTTTGCCACAATTCCTGGGAGCATCTTCAACAAACTCAGTTCTGTCTTCGAGTGGCGTGAGGGCCGAAAGGTCCTAGGTTATGAGAAGTGTCCCATTCAGGATTTAAACGCACTGATCGGGAGCGGTCCTCATAGCAAATTAGTTGTAGGTACTTCTCAAGGAGGGAGTTCTATAACGAATACTCCTCCTTCGCCTGGGGAAAAGAAAAGGAAACGCTCTACCCCTACCAGTACTCGTGCACTGGGTCAAGTTTGTGGGCGTACTCGAAGACGTAGGGGTGCCAAACTTCCTTTGATCTCGGACCCAGAAGGTAGCTCTTCCTCCTCTGATGATTTAGCAACTCCCCCAATGTCACCTTCTGTGCTTTCTCCACCATTTTTTTGTCTCTCCTGAATTGTGTTCTTCCTCTTCAGAGACTGAGGTGAACGACTATGGTCCTTTCCAAGCTCGTTGTTATTGCTTTTGACCACGAAATGACTCTAGAACTTGGGGAGGAGCCCCTAAGTCCAAGGGTAATTCCTGAGTCGATCCAGCTCACATGGAGACCAACGAGGCTGCAGGTCCTGGGGCGATTGCTTTAGAAAGGGAATTTGATAATGATGTGGCCTCTATTCTTGAGGGGTTTAGTGCCCCGATTGAGGCAAGGATGGTGATTTAAGAGGAAGGGCCTGTGGTTCATGCTGCCCATGAGTGTCAAGAGGCTGCTGCCCCCGAAGGCACAGATCGTGAAGATGAAGGGGGTAAGCTTTTTGTGGTAGTTCTCGCTGTTGAGGGCGGAGGCCGGATGGAAAGAACCATGGCTGAGGCTAGATCGGCGATCGACAAAGGCCAAAGAGAAGAGGCAGTTCCTGAACTTGCCAATGCTGACATGGCAGTTCAGGAGGGTGAAAAACAAGGGGAGGAGGCCTCTTTAGAGCCCACTGGGATAAAAGTGGAGGCCTCAATAGGCGCAAGAGAAGACGACGAGGCTGGTAGCGAAGAATACAAGCAGGTCGAGGCTAGGGCTGCCTCTGGGTCCGAGGTGCACGAAGCTCTAGAGCGTGCTGTCATTTCAGAAGAGCTGGTGGCTCGAATGGCTATTACTTAAATAAGCCCGGTCCTTGAAGCCGAAATCTCTACAGTAGTAGCAATCCCAACAGCATCATCAAGGCCCATTTTTAGCGGGGTTTCTAGTTTGATTGCAGACATGCTTTGTGCAGGCCTTCAGAGTTTAAGGGAGCTGCCTTTCAATGAGCTGGGTAAGGCTTTGGCCAAACTCTGAGAATTTGCTGCCAAGACCACTGTTGCTGAGAGTGCGCCAGAAGTCTTTTCCCATTTTGATGCAACTCTAAATGAGTTGGAGAGATATCGGTCGGGAATACTGCATCATGAGGTGGAGACCAGTAGGCTTGTCGCCTTGGAGGAGTCAATCTTGCGTCGTCGCGAGGAGATAGATTCCTGTACTAAGAAGTGTAGACACCAGCTTTAAATCTGGCAAGTTCTGTGGTTTATTAGACCCTTAGGATCAAATTGGCCTAATAAAAAATTAATCCATAGGTCACGAAACTTACCCTGTGAGCCGAAACTATTCTGCCAACCCAAAACTCAGCAGATGTCAGTTTTGACCCAGAATCTAGTAAATGCGTTATTTTATGAAAAATATCATTAAAAATAGTAAACAAATATGTTTTGACCCAAATTTTATCTGAGAGCTTCACAAGAGGCTGCGAAAGACACCAAATTGAAAAACATCAATTTGGACAAGTTTTGGTTTGAGCAACACGGGGCGTGCTGCCCAGGCGACATAGGACATGTCGCCCAAGTCATCTTGCAAATGCCTTATTTTACCAAAAAAATCATTAAAAATAGTAAAAAAATCCATTTTGACACAATGTTTTCAGGTAGCTTCACAAGCGGCTAAGAAATACACCTAAAGGAAAAGTTTCAATTTGGACAAGTTTTGGTTTGGGCGACAAGGGGCGTGCTGCCCAGGTGACACGACTCGTGCCGCCCAGCCTTGGGCGATATGACCCGTGTGCCCAGACCCGTTTTTCCCCAAATGGGTTTTTATCATTTTTCGTGTTTTTAGGGTTATCTTGTGGGTGGTTTGGCCATGTGATGCTATCCGCTTCGGTCAAATTCGAATTTTAAAAAATTAAAGATTGGTTTGACCAAGGGATTTGTTGGTTACGGGATAACTCTACCCCAACAAATGCCTCGTTCAGATGAAATCACTTTTTGGGAGACCATAATAGGATGAAAAATGAGAGGGTTGAAGAGGGACGAGACTTTTAGAAACTTTAGGCAGGAAGAGAAACCCTAGGAGAGTAGAGAGACCTTCCTTAAGGAAACCCTGACCTTCATCTTAATCCTGAGTAAACCTAGACCTAGGGCACAACAACCCTAGATCTAAACTTGCCGATCGACATCTGGACCACAAGGGCAAAAGGAACTGGTTCTGATACTGGCGATCCCTTGAAGGATCACGAAGCCCGGGACGTCCGGCCCGGTTCGGTATTTTCTTCTCCTTCATTTCCTATTTTATTTTATTGTATTTATTTTATTTTGATCTGGGTTTGTTTCATTCTGATTGAAATTTGTGTTTCGAAATACTTCGGATCACGCTGGCTCCGCCATAGATCTGAGAGCAGATATGCTCATTTCTAGGCAGATCTGATCTCAGATCTTAATTCAATTGTTCCCAATTTCTCTACCATTGATTTTTCATTTATTTTTTATTAGTTTAAAGTTACAAATCTGAGAGATCTACATCGTTAGATCTCTTCAATTTTGCACTATAAACAGTTTGGCGCCCACCGTGGGGCTTATCGAGCGTGATCCGAGCATCAAAATTTTGAAAATCTCCGAATATTTTGAAAATTTTTACGAATGTTATATGTCCAATTTTGTGACTATTTCCAAAGTTTCAGGTCAAAATAAAATATTTAAAAATATAAAAATATATATTTTTCTTAGACCTTTTGTCGCTTTATTTTAATTTATTTTCATAAAACTAAATTTTATTTGATGTTTCTCCAAGTTTACAGTAAGATTATTTTAAAAATATATACAAGAAAAAAATATAAAAGATTAAAAATTAATAATATTTTGGGCGACTCTGGGCGTGCCCCCCAAGTGACGGGGGTTGTGCCACCCAAGTCCAGGGCGACACGCCCTCTAGTGCCCCCCATCACCCAAGTTATATTTTTCTGAAAATTTTTTAATCTGTTCTAGGACCTCTCTGAAGTCGGCTCGCAAAATTCAGAGAAAAATAAAATTTTTTAAAATTCCAAAAACATATTTTACATGATATAGGTCTGTTCTACCTAAACTTCCATGTTTTCCAGTTATTTTACATTTTTTCATCAAAAAAATTATATTTATTGTTTCTTAAAGTTTACAATAGTTTTATTGCATCAAAATCCATCATAAAAAATGTACAAAAAAATAAAATAAAAATATTGTTTTTGGAAGACATACTTGGTGTCGCCCAGCTTACAAGGGTGACACGCTCTGTGTCACCCAAAATAAAAAATATCATATTACTCTGAAAATTTGTAGCTACCAGAGACTCTTAGCTGCATGCTCACAAAATTTCAGCTTAAAATAAAAATTTTAAAATACCAAAAAAATATTTTACTTCAGGTAGGTCTGCTCTTCTGATTTCATTCTAGTTAGTTAATTTTGGTGGAGTTCCTTTTTTCCCTGATTCCATCTTGCTTAGTTGAATTATTTCTCATCAAATTTAAAATAAAAAAATATAAAAAAACAACTGATTGAGTGTTGCTTGCACCCTCAATGAACCGTGTCCCGTTCGAGTCATCCTCGACTCAGGTCACGCTCGACGTAGCACGAACGGTGCCTGGTTCTACTGCTTTGACCATACATTCTTAGGGGCTCCTCACCCCTCCATCTATATTGTGCCTCAAGCGAGTTTCACCTCAAAGCGTGCATCACTAGGTGCGAGTTTTCACCTCAAAGCGTGCATCATCACCGCTCAGTTGCTTTCTTTCTTATTGTGTGCCTGTGTGCTTGACTTTATTTTCATTTGCGTGCTTCTTTACACAATATAGAACACACCGATCGGGAATCCCAAAAAACCAGAAAACAATGTTTTTGAAAACCCCCAAAATCCGCGTTAACAGTGTGAGGGGAACCTAGCTTTGAGAGTCGAGGCGGTTGGGATTCGCGTAACTTTATTTGTGAGTGCCCCTTGGTAATCCTTTGCCTCAAGCAACTCCACGTATAGTAGGACCTGGTGAACATCCTATAACAGGAGGCCATAACCTATGTGGAGGCCAGGACCTATGTGGGGACCTATATCAAGCTAGCCGCATTTCAGTAGTTAGGAACCCACTCTCAAGTCAAACCTACCTATAATATTTTACTAGGTAAAATGTTTTTGTGTGCTTTCTTACTTATTTCTGATTGGTTAATCTTAGATCTCAGTCCGGACGCGCCTTTGGTCCAAGCTGAACTTTTGGTCCAAGTTCACACCTAGATCTGAACTTAGGTCCCATCTTGGTCTGAGCCCAAGGCTGGTTCCAAGCTCTCTTTATTCCAATCCAGGTCCATACCTGGTCTAATCATTAAAACTCTCTGGGTCCAAGTTCAGGCTTATACCCAGCTTAACTCAGGTTCGAACCAAGTCCACACCTAGGTCGGAACCTATGCCCCCTTTTGGGTGCGAGCCAAAGCTCGCACCTAAACCAACTTTGATCCAATCTGGGTCCACATCCCATCTGAGTTTCAAAACCCTCTAGGTCCAAGCCTAGGCTTGCCCCCAACTCAATTCACGTCCGAACCAAGCTCACACCTTGGTCCGACCCTAGACCCACTCTTGGTCCGAGCCGAGACTCGCACCCATCTAGTCTAGATCTTAATCTAGGTTCTAGCATAGTTCTAAGCTTATAATTGCCTCTAGAGCTAGACTAGGCTTACGCTAGTTTAGAGTCTGAACCAAAACCCAATGAGTTTAGCGAGTTTAGATTTCGGGCTAGTCTTAGCCTTGATCTTAGTTAAGATTTTGCCCTTAGAGTCAGGCTGAGTCTGCCCTAGGTCATTGAGTTTAGATCTTACCTAAGCCTAAACTCTAGAACCAGGCTAAAGATAGTCACCATGTCGATTACGCAAGGCGATTATTATGACCGCTCCACCGCTGACGCTAAACCAAACCTTCTGAAACCTAGGGGCATACCTAGGGACCAGTATGCCTCAAGCCCTTGGGATTACGACTAGAATTCGGGCAATCCATTATCCATCATCCAGGTCTTCAATTAGAAGCCGAGTTCCAAGGATCTACTCTTAACCTTGAGCTCTGTATGGTCCGAAAAGTTGGCTCCGCCCAAAAAACATTGAATAGTCAAGGGGTCTGACCGGCCATTGTCCTACAGGAAACCTTATGTAGCAACAGTAGGAGCCACCGGACCTTAGGCAATCAAAGCAGGAGCCGTGTGAGAGAAGAAGTTCATTTGGCATTTAACGCTAATTCTCACAACTTGAACCAAGATAACCTCGAGATGCAGCAGTCTTAGAACCAAGACCCACCTATGTCTAGGAGATCCAATCCAACCTCGAGCCATCGTAGTACAGTCCACGATGTCTTAAACACTGTACGAAGCCGAGGTGTCAATCTAGACCAACTCTTAGGCGAGATAGGCGTCCAAGCTGCCAGTGAAAGTCTGGTTGGTCACGCTGTTCATGCCACAACTCACGGGTCAAACCCAATCAAGTTAGTAGTATAGGTCAACCCCTGGCACAAACTAGTCAGCAGAATTCTTCAATCGGTCCCCTTAGTTCATCCGGTCCAACAAACAGTTCCATTTTTGCAACCGGTGGCGACACCTATGGGCCAGTATGCCCCACAAGTACAAATGTATCAAACCGCCCAGGTAACCACGACTCATCCAACTCAAGCCCAAGTAGGCCAACATCTACCCCAAGTCTCGACTCATCAGTCTATGCTTGGGACCCACCAATCGGTGGGCCTACTCTCATGCTGAATATCCAACAAGAAGGCACCTTAAAAGCAATACAGGATATGCTCGTAAGGATGGGTATGCATGAAATCCTACCCCAAAAGGCCTCTGTTCATGAAGCCCTTAGAGGCAGGGAAGACCTCCCCCCTTGGTTTGTCATCCTAGAGTTATAAACAAATTTTCAATGTTAAGAATGACCCAGATATTCACATCAACGCGTACCTACTCTCCATCCGAGCTTTGCGAGATAGGCCTAACCAGTTGAAGGACCTGTTTTCACAAACTTTGACTGACAAGGCTTTAAACTTGCATCAGAGAATAATGATCGCTCAACCACACATAACTCCAGACAAAATGTTCAACCAGTTTCTCTCTCATTACCATGGGTTGACACCAAGATCTCTTTTCCTGGGCAAACTCAGTGCAACCAAGCAAAATACAAGAGAATCCTTCGAGGATTTCATCTGTAGAAACTACGAGGCGGCAATTCGGGTCATAAAATGCCCACTGATAGACCTAGTCAAAATCTCCATGGCCTTAATGAATACTGCTCCAGAATACATGACCTTTTTCAGCCAAGGCCTTATCCCCCACTCTTTCAACTCCATGATCGAGCGGGTGGCACAACACGAAAGGGCAAGAGGGACACCGCTCAGCACTACGCCGGATAACAAATCTATCACGAGTCCCCAGAATAAAAATATGAGCAACGACAAAGGGAAAGCTTCCAGTCAAGTTAACAAAATTGTTGTCAATAGACCTGCTCAAGGTTTAGCCACCCAGCATAATAATAGGAATGAAAATCGAAGGGGTCATCTAAGAGCTAACGCTCCAAATAACAATCGAAGGTAAAAGAACAACTTCACTCCTCTCAAAGACCCGTTAGAAAAACTGTTGGAGTTACTCTTGAAGAAAAAATGGTTCAACTCCAGCCACTATCTGAACCACCATTTGAGGTTATAGATAAGAATAGATAGTGCAAGTTGCATAGAAACCATGCCCATGATACCCAAAACTGTTTCTACTTGAAGCGGATGATTCAATGGTTGATTAATAGGGGCGACATCACTGTCGAACCTAGAAATCAACCTGTTGAAGAGCCTAATCAAAAGATTGGTATCTCCACGAACCCACTCCCCAAAAATATGGCCACAACAACCAAAGAAATGGGAGCTCCGAGAGCTCAAAGGAGGATGTTATCATTCACATGATTGAAAACAGAGACGAAGAAGATGATCCCAGCCATTTCATACTTGCTTGTGATCATAATCTCCAAGAAGCTGAAGAAGATCTTTTGAGTTTTCTTAGAGGAAACTCTGATGATCCTCTTAAGTGGGACCAGTATGACGGAGATGATGCCCTCGAGATTGACATGGTCAATGCTGATGAAAAGGGATCATCTTCCAAACAAGGGGCCTGAGGTCTCCCATTACTCTAGCTAGGGTTGTCCCTATCGAGCTCTAGGCTGGCAAAGTTGATTCCTTAACCCAAAGAGGTCGAGTGTTCAAAGCCATCCAATTGATGGCAAACAATCTGATGAAAGAATGTGAGCCACTTCCACAGCCAAACCAACCGTAGGGGTTGCAGATCATGAACCTAATAAAAGAACTCAAGTATCCGCAACCACCTATGATCTACCGAATCATCTCGGGAAGATCCAGGCTCAAATCTCCATCTTAGAGCTGCTTGCGAATTCACCAGCACATAGAGCGCAAATAGAAAAGGTTCTTGCTAAGACCCACATTCTGAGCAACACACAACTGGATGAGTTGTGCGGTATGATCAATCAACTAATGACACCAACACCAATCATATTCATGGATGATGACATCCCGGCTAGGGTCAATCGCTTTCATGTTCAACCTCTGCACATCACTACTTTCATGCGAGGATATGAAATACGGAGAGTGATTGTTGATAATGGGGCATCCCTAAACATATGCCCTATGAAAACGATTAAGTAGATAGGCAAAAGCCCGGATGACTTCAAATCGTGTAAGTTAACCATCGCTGCATATGATGGGACCAAAAGGCAGGCTGAGGGC
Organism: Amborella trichopoda; assembly: GCF_000471905.2. The sequence continues at coordinate 3,478,266 of NW_006499776.1, forward strand.
ATATTGCCTCTCACACTCAAGATTGACCCCACTGTTCAGACGGTGAAGTTTAATGTCTTGGACATAAAACCTTCTTTCAGCATGCTTCTAGAAAGACCCTGGCTCCACGAAAACCTCGTGGTCGCCTCTACGCTACATCAATGCCTAAAAGTTCTAACAAAAAATGGTGCTGCAAAGGTTTTTGCCGAACCCCTTTTTCATTAATCTTAGCAGACATAGCGGAAAGCTAGCTGGAGGAGTCGAGCTTGGAGAAATCCCGCTTTCTTTCTTCGAGCAAGCTGGTTGTGCTACTTTACGCCTAGAAGCCGGCGACCCCATTCCTCAAATTTTGCAAACTTTTGTATCGATGGTAGAGATTATCCAATGCTAACATCGATACGGCTTCGGGTCCCTCGAAGCCTGACACATGCTCCTCTCCTAAGGCTTCCAACCTGGCTATGGTTTGGGAAGTCAAGAGCAATGCGTAAAGGAAGCGATTTCTGCAACTCCTGAAGCCAAAACTGGAAAAGGGGATCGAAGAGGGCTTGGGTGTACTCTCACCCTATTTCAAAGTTGGATAAAGCCTTAAAGCCCTCCGTGCTTCATATCAAAGGGCATTCAAAGCCTCAAACATGTCGATGCCCGTCCTCCAAAATGGTCGAAAGTGATCCTTGAATCCCCAACAGGGGATAGTCCCTCTTCCACATCTCAGCACACACAAGGACTAGGAATTGAAGACCTATTTGCTGCCCTAGATCTAAAGGAGGTGTGCATAGTTGGCTCTAACACAACCAAGGGTGTTCATCCACTAACACCAACCTAGGGACAGGATTGGTCGATCATTCCTTTATCTCGAGAATCGTTGGAAGAATACCAGCGAAACCTTCAAGTCCCGGTGCCAAAAATTGGATACACGCTGGGTGGCCATCTAATAGACCTACGAGTCCAGTCCCCAACATTTCTCTCACAAGTCCGATAAGGGACACCTTTTCTAATATTTAAAAAACTAGTGAAATTTAAAACATGACAAAGTTGATAATAATGAAAAAGAATTTTTGAAACGGGCAAACGCTCAAGATAGCCCAATAACGGTGCATAATACCCAAGACGATGAATTAGACGACCAAGATGAAGATCAAGAGAGTCAAGAGTCTGAAGAAATCTCTCAACCTGAGGAACTTACTACCCATGTTGAGCAATTCAAGAAGAGGTTCGATGGTGACCCAGCGGCTATCATCGAAGAGACGATTTATGTAAACCTAGGAACTGAGAAGGACCCAAGGTTAACCAAGATTGAAACCTCCTTATCTTCTGAGGAGCAGGAAAACGTGATTTCCTTTCTCAAGGAACATCGTAATGTCTTCGCCTGGTCATAAGATGATAAGTCAGGGCTTGATCCCACATTGCACCTAGTATTCAACGAAGGGGAAAGGTCAGTAAGGCAGAAGCTCCGACATCGAAAGACTCACCTTGAGCTCAAAATTAAGGAAGAGATCGACAAGCTGCTCAAGGCGAGGTTCATCACCATCGTCGATTACTCGGAATGATTGGTCAACATAGTGGTCGTACCCAAGATAGACGGGAGGATCTGAGTCTGTATCAATTACAGATTTAATAAGGCTTGTCCCAAGAAAATTTTCATTTACCAAACATAGATGCCTTGGTCGACAACACTGCAGGTCATGAGATGTTGTCATTCATGGACGGCTTCTCGGGTTACAGCCAGATCCTCATGGCAGAAGAAGACCAAACCAAGACGTCATTCAAAACACAATGGGGAACCTATTGTTACAAAGTCGTGCCCTTCGGTCTCAAAAAATGCAGGAGCAACTTATCAATGGGCAATGACTAACATCTTACACGATCTAATGCATACCATTATGGAAGACTATGTCGACGATATTCTGGTCAAGTCGAAGACCAGGTCTGATCGTCTCACCAAGCTGAGAACCATTTTCGAAAGACTCTGGAAACATCAACTAAAACTCAATCCACAAAAATGTGCCTTTGGAGTTGAATCCGGCAAATTACTAAGCTTTATAGTAAGCCAAAGAGGCATTGAGGTGGACCCGTCCAAAATACCAGCCATCACTGAAATGCGTCCTCCCTGGAACATTAGTGAAATCATTGGGCTTCAAGGTCGCATACAAACCATAAGGTGTTTCATTTCACAACTGGCAAATAAGTGTGCACCATTCAATAGACTCCTTACGAAGGACACCCCATTCATATGGGACGATGAATGCCAAGAAGCGTTCGATCAAATCAAGGAGTACCTCACAAAACCTCCCATCCTTAGTCCTCCTAGTCCAGATATACCCCTACTCTTATATATGTCAGTGATAGACAAGACCATGGGGGCATTGTTAGGACAATTTAACGACTATGAAAAAGAACAAACGATATATAATATCAGCAAAACCATGGTCAATTATGAGACAAGATACATGGATGTGGAGAAACACTACTTAACACTTGTGTGGGCCATGGAAAAACTAAGACATTATGTCTTGTCTCATTTAGTCAAGCTCATATAAAACATTGACCCACTCAAGTACCTTTTTGAGGGGCCAGCCCTCAACGGATGTTTGGCGAAGGGGAGAATGCTATTGAGAGAGTTCAAGAACGAGTATGTCACTCAAAAATCGATTAAAAGACAAGCCATTGCTAACCACTTAGCTGAACACACACTGCTAGACAATATTCCCATTAACACGGATCTCCCTGATGAGAACCTCTTCACAATTGAGGAATCGATTTAGGAGCTATACTTCGATGGCGCAAAGAACAAATGCGGGTTAGGTATAGAGTCATATTATGCTCACCCAAGAAGATTTTAATACCAACAACCATCAGATTAAATTTCCCGTGTGCCAATAACATTGCTTAATATGAAGCCTTGATAGATGGGCTTGAGAATG